>VZTI01003349.1:682-41146 GCA_013397865.1 Struthidea cinerea
CAATTATCCAAGCCTCAAGATCAGGCAGATTTAATACCAAAACCTGTTCTTGAAATTGTATCTCAAACAGCTGAAAGGATTTTTTTCAATATGCCATCAAAAGTAACAACAATGCATTACAGTAAAATCACACAAGCGTACAATGAATCTTTTATCGATTTTGTAGACCGCATGGAACAAGCAGTCAATAAACAAGTACCCAATAATTCTTTACATTTACAAATAGTAACAGATATGGCGAAAACAAATGCAAATGAGGTCTGCAAAAGAATTATTACCACGCTTCCTTTTAAACCTCCTCCAACCTTGTTATTAATGACAGAAGCCTGCATGTAGCAACCACCTCAGAACCGGAGGTACAAAAAAAAAACGGAGGGGGGGCGGGAGCGGCCGGAAGAGTTATGGTTACATCAACCAGTATGGGGGGAAGCAGGGTGGATGGGACAAGTTTTGTTTGTAATCGGTGTGGAAAAAGGGGCCATACATCAAAGTACTGTCGAGCTCCTGCCCCAATTCGCCCTGTTCCGAGGTCTTCTGCTTCAGCAGCAGTGTGCTGCTGACCAACTTTCCAGCCACCGAGTTTCCATGCATGAAGATAAAAATGGGGAAGCTGCAATACAACTCTCTGCAAGGACCTTACAGTCAACCAGCATGGACCTTTGTAAATCCTACAATGTACTTTGCACTACCACGCCAAAGATAAGTACACAGACTATCTTTGTGTGTGGACACCCGAACTTTACACCTCCAGATATACAGATCAGTCCCATAATAATTTGCACTGATGAAGAGGGACAACTTAATGTCACTTTAAAATGTAATTTTCCCCCATATTTCATACCAAAGGACTTGGACATTGCATAAATCACCACTATGCAAAAACACACACAAAAGACTCAAAGCCCTTTCCCACTATTAACATGGGGAAGAGGTTTTGGATGTGTATCCACCCCTGCTGACCCGAAATGGGTCCCAGGAAAATGAATCAAGCCATTCCTAAGCACCAGCAAAGACAACCCTCCTAAAGAAGGAATCACCTGAGTCAAAGCTGAACTCTGTTTAAGTTGTTTATGTTTGTGTTCCATGTTATTTATTCTCATGTTATTTATTTTAATCTCAGGTATCACCACGTTGCTTTCCCTATTGCAAGTTTTATTGTCCCAATCCCTGCCTTTGTTTAGTAAATAAAGACTGGGGACATGTTGGGTTGTCCTGGCATGTCAGGACAACCTGGGGCTCGGAGAGACGAAACAGCGCGCCTGGAAAAACCCCTCGGTTCATGTTCCCCCTATACAAATGTGTATTGGTTTACCCCGGTTTCCCTTCCCCCCCCCGCCCTCGCGGTGCCAAGGGTTATGAGCTGGCCCCGGGTTCCTTTCCTTCCCACTGGCTTTCGCTGTAAGCTCCTCCCCTGTTCCCCGGCTCCCTGAAACAAGCCAGGACAGCTGCCCAGGCAGACTGCTGCTGGGAGAGAGGAATAAACCCCTGTGCTGCTCGCAGCGTCTCCGCTCTCGCCTTCCTTTGTTCTCGGGGTCCAGGGGGGTCCAAGCCGGAGCTGCATCACTTACAGAGCACGCTGCCAGCAAGGGCAGATCGCGGCAGGCACGGACCGGCTCAAATCGTGATCACAGGCGCGTTGCTGAGCTGCTAGGGATCTCATTCCCGAGCTGGCCAGCCCCGCAAGCCAGAGAAGCAGACACACAACAGCACAGCTGAGGTCAGTTGTAGACTCAGATTTCTGCAGCCTTTCTAACTTAACTGGCCATGACTGAGAGCAGCATGTGGCCAGGTACATGACTCAAGACATGCCCACACTTTCAATGTGTAATTGTAGACTTCCCCCTTCAGAAGCTGCCTGTGGGTTGTAAACAGAAGAGAGACAGAAACGTCTCTGCCATTACAGTTGAAGGATGTGAAATCCAGAAGGAACAGAATGCAGGCACATAAAGGTTTTCTGATCTTTAGACCACCTTTGAAGGCTTTGAGTTGCAAACAGGCAACTTCCTGGGTTAGCAGATGATGCATCTAGCCTCACTTCATGGAGGCTGTGCAGCACTAAAGCAGTCTCTGTGAAGGTTTTCTCTGAACACATGATGTTGCCATATGCAGTAGAGAAAACTCAGTGGCTTCATGAGCCACTTGTCCTTCACTGTAGGAAGAAAAAGTGGAAGCCTTTAAGAGAAGGGTGCTGTGGGAAGAGGGAGACACCCATGTCACCCACCATTTCAACATGAGATAGTCCCTACTTGCAAGTCAGGGCTGCCTTCTACTGTTGGTAGATTTGGAACTTAGCTCTGGATAGTAAGCCCCTAAAATCTGTGAGTGTGAGCATATTCGCCGGGTTTAATCAGTGACAGATGAACTAAAACCAAAAAATGTAGTTTGCTAGAGATTTCTGATCCTATAGCTGAGATAGGGGAATGGTTTGTGAAATGATTCAGTTATGACCTTATATTACAGTGCAGTGAAATTAGTGTTGGGTTAGAGTAAAAACCAAATAATGTCGAAAAGGAATCCCCGCCGGGTAATAAGGAAACTCATGTTGAAACGGGGGACCACTGTGATATCCAAAGATTTAAATGCCTTTTGGATGCCCTGGGTTTAGAGTTTGTCTTGTCAGCAGTGTGCAGTTGCACTTGAAAAGCACAGACAGCTTTGCAAGGCAAACCTCAAATATTTGAGGTCTCCAAGAATAATAAATACCTTTTTTTTAGTAGGATATTTTGATCTGATTTGAAGTACAAATATCATGCCTCTAATTAATAGCAGTGAGTGGCCAGGATGATGGCAGCCTCCAATTTTTCTACACCTCAATGTTCAGAGCACTTTAGGAAGTTTAGATTTACAGGGATAAAAATAGCAGACATTTTGGTTGTGCTTTTTAAAAAGCCAGCTCTGTTCCTCAAGCTGTTTTACTGAGTAACCAGGTAGCTGTGCCAGCTGAACTGGAAAGAAGAGCCTGGACAGAAACAAATGCCAAAGCAGGAGGGAAGGGCATGCACTGATTCTACTGCTCAGGGCTTTGCTTCAATAAAAACACATTCTTGGAGGACACCAGCTACACTGGGAAAGACTGGTGCTGTCCTTGCCTTCTCTGTCCATTCCCAAAGGGGATCTGGCAGCAAACAGTTTCAAAGTCTCCAACGCATTTGGCTGATTGCCCAAATTTTCAATATTTTTGGCTTTGGGATACCCAGCAGTTTACACCTTAAAGTGATGTTGAAACATTAGCATGGTATTGGCTTGGTAAGACATCTCTGCAGGGCAAGTGTCACCTGCATCAGTCAGAGACTGGATCATAGAATCACAGAATGGCCAGATTTGAAAGTGACCTTGAAGATCATCCAAGCCCCCTGCCATGGGCAGGGACACCTTCCACTAGACCAGGTTGCTCAGAGCCCCAGCCAGCCTCACCTCCATCACACAGATTGGAGAATCAAGCTTTTTTGCCCACAAAATAGCAAGGGCTGTGCCATCCCAATGGTATCAAAGGGTTTGTACCTGCAACTCTGTGAAATCCTGATTTTCCAGTGGTGTCTCAGCAGTCACTTCCTACTCAGTTTCTGTCAATGTCAGTTGAATTTCACCCTCTGTCATCTGAAGTGAGGGGCACTTCATCAGACCTTTCCTCTCCTCCAAATCCTTTCCCCAGCATGGCCCAGAGCAAGAAGCAAAAGCAAATCCTAGCTGCTGGCTCTCACCAGTCAGTCTGTAAACTGCTGCAGGTTCCCAAGGGTTTCAGAGAAACAAGAAAATATCTTGACGATTTTGTGTCTTTAGTCTCCAGACCTTTTGGAGTCTGTCCATCCATAATGCTGCTGCTTTCTAAGGCACTGATTTTGGTTGAGTCCTGTGTTAAGCTCTATGAATCAAACTCTCCAGAGAAGTAAATGAAACAAGTTTCTGCCTTAGAAAGTGGGTCCGAACTGTAAACACAGGAGGGGGACAAGTCTTGCTCCCTTTTGGCTAGAATAGCTCCCTGGTGATTCACCCCACAAGGGAGTTGGAGACAACATTAATATTAACCCTATTAAAAAATAAATAGCCAATGCCATCCTCAGCCCCAGGCTGAGGCACAGCTCCAGCTCCTGACACTCTACAACATCTCCAGAAACTGATTCTCCTGGGTTTGTTTTGCTCCTGCAATCTTCACTGTGCTTGGCATCTCACAAGCAGATGCAGCCCCCAGTCTTTCTGGGGTCAAGTCCACATATCAAAAGAGATTCCTCCATCTTTTGTAAACCCAGCAAGGCTTTTCTCCTGTCTTTTGAAGCTGCTGCCTTCCTTCCTTCTCTTTCTGTCCTCTCTCCGTGTGCATCTTTATCGGGTGTTCAGCCAACAGCATTTCCCCACCAAAAATTAACATTTCCAGTTGTTGAGGTTTTAGCCAGGTTCCCTATTTTATTCACCTTTTGTCCTCCTATTCTCTCCAGGAAAGAAAATGTAAATGAACAAGAACTGAATGAAACCCACAAGCCTGGAGAATTTGTGAGTGAGGGGATGGGCGAAGGGACAGAGGGAGATAGGAAAATGAAAACTCTTACATCAGCAAAAAGTGACGTGTACTGGCATTTGCAGATTAAACTGTCTAACCATGAAATACTCTCCCTGGAGAACAAAATTCACATTCAGAAACCAAACCAGAATATTTTCTCACCAGTTTATAAAATATGCTTTTAATTCAGCAATACTACTTTTTACAGACAGTGTGGTCAGTATTCTGGAAAAGGTGTACTCATTTTATAAGACCCAGTAGGAGACAAAATGAGGTGAGGAAAATTATTTCTGACAGATTTGATTTACATAATACTGATATCCCTTCTTGAATTCATCCATCACTGAATTAGTAAAAGGCCAAGCGCTGATACAGTCACTAAGACATAATCATCTGCTTTAAAAAGAGATGACTGGTTGTAAATTTTTGTTCTTGAAAACTAGAGGATTTCAGCATTTTAGAGTAATATGTTTATTTTAAAGTTCAAATTATTACATCTTAGTAGAAAACCCAAATTATCACTGTTGTGCAAAGCCAAATTATTGCTTCTATTTAAGGGAAGCATATTTGTCTTTTATCAAAAATACTTTTATCCAAATTACAACTAGGTTTAGCCTTAGAAAATTTACTGTGACTTTTATATCAACTATGATTTTCTAAAACTTTATTACCTCCAAATACTGCCTAAACATTCATTTTCATGATAACAGTCCAGATGCAGCAAAGCCCTCTCTGTAAATCATCATTCACCCAAGGTGACATTCAAGCTGTCAGGATCTTAAGAGCAGCAAAATAACCCTGCCATCTCACACCTCGTGCTCCAACAGGGAGAGCTCAATGACAGCACTGATAGGAAGAAGAGCAGATGAGCCAAACATCATTTTGCCTATTTTACCCAGGGACTGTGGGATTTGCCCAAGGCTATATTAGGATTCAGTGTCAGAAAGCTGGGTGACTGGCATTTAATTGGTGTATAATGCTGATCTCTGCAGCACTCCTGGTTCAGAAGGCTATAATGCAGTAACAGCATAAATAGACTGAAGTCCTGTGAAGAAAGAAAAAACCAATCATCTCTTCATCTTCTATTCCTGCAAACACGGAGAATAATAACAAAGACGGTGTATGACAACAGTACTGTTATAAACTAACTCATGCCTCCTTAATGTAAATGATCTAACTCACGCCGTGCAAGTCCCTGATGGATTAAATATACAAATGGGTGGATAGAGCCATCTACACAGCATGTTTAGCCAGTTCCTCAGCCTATTCATAAACACAGAACATTTTATTTATACAGTACCTTCCTCATCTGTGTTAGTTTTAAAGGCTGCAGCTCAAAGTCACCAGAGCCCTCATCTCTCCCGCAGTTGAAAGCGCAACTTTCCAGCAGGCTCCCGGGTTCACACACGTCTCCACATACCTGCTCTGTGGCTGGAGGAGGAGAAGGTTTCGTCTCTGCTTGCAGCCTTTTTTTCCCCTGACTCTCCCAGCAGCCTTTCCAGCGCAAGCCGAGGAAGAGTTTCCTTGGGGAAGTTGTACCTCTGTTGCATGCCAGCTGACTAAAACTCTGCAAGCGCCGAGAGAAGTTTGAAGTCACAGGGAAAAAAAAATACTCCCCATAGACTAGTCCTTGAATTCATTCCTTTGCAGTCATGAGCTCTTATAAATTCCCAGGCTCCCCAGAGCATGTGAATACATACCTCTGTAATAGTTTTAAAATGTGTGTGTCCTCTGCGCTTCTCTTTATTTTCCATTTCGTTCATTCAGTCTTGGCTTATTTCCTGCAGTTTCTCAGCTGGTAATTATGTTTCTCTCGTATTGACACATGAAACAGTCTGTGAATACCACAAAAAATCCCCTCCACAGGCTTTGGGGACACGTGCTTGTCTCTCAAGTCATCCGTGCCTGTCCCACAGCTGTCAGCCTGAGATTCTGTCAGCCTGAGATTCTCAGGGGCTGGGGTAAATCAGGGGCACTGAGCTGGCTGCAAACCTTACATTTCAAGTCCATTCAGGATGGGGTGCGTAGGAAAAGAGTTTATGGTAGTAGGGCGAGCACATCGTGTTTGGGGTCCCAACAGATCAGCTGCGTCTCCATGGCACAGCAGTGGGATGGCCAAACACACCCTTGGGGGAAAGGATAAATTCAATTTAATCCTTGAATGGGTAATAACATAAATACCTTTTTAAAAGGGCTGTGGGGTGAATTTTGCTTTCTTTACTTTGGGTGTGAAGCTTCCTTTTGTTTCAGTTGCAATGCTTTTGTGTAAGTTGGTGGGGGACTTGCACATTGTCTGTGTTGTCTTCGTCTGCTTAGACATGCCCTGATACCTGGGCAGGTGTTCACTGGCTCTGCATGATCGTTTGCAGCACTGTAAACCTCTGACAGAGTTTTGCCAGCTCTTCAGTGGATGTCTTAGGAACAAACTGAGTCTTGGCTTCACCAGCCAGGATAAGACCTCCCCTGGGCCACCCAGCTAGGGAGCTCCCATGGGCACCAGGGATGAAAGAAATCATCCTAGGGACCACTGCAAACCTCCCACCTTCTCCCCTGCATGTACAAGGATCATCTCAACTGAGTGATCTGCCTCAGAGGAGAGGTTTGCCTTCAGCATCATATGTTTTATCCCCTTTTCACTGAAATATGCAACAATGGCCAAGCATTTTCATGAAAAAAATGAGGTGCTGGCTCCCTTCTCCCAGACAGCATCAATTCTGCCCCGCTTTCCTGGATTTGCTTATTACAATCAGGTAAAAGCTATGTTGTTTTATACCATGAGTCAAACAGCTTTGTAAATTCTGCTGAACATTTGCAGACTCCAGCTTTTGCTTCTCTGCAACAGGTTCGTTCTCTGTAGCACACCAGATCCTGTGAGTCAGAGTTACTTCAGATCTGCACCATACTGGGAGATTCAAGATGAAAAAAGCATCTACAGATGTGAAAAATGTGGTTCGTATCTCAGTAAATACACTTTGCTCATGTTGTTGCAATAAGATTGTAACAAGACAAATCAATTTAATAGCAACATGTACATAATGGTAACAAAGGAAACAATAATGGTGTTATTACTGCCTTTGCTATTGCTCATGTACAGGTGTAGCTGTATATGCATACTTTTTATTATTGTTGTGGTTGTTGTTGTTACTGCTATTATTACGGGCCAAAACTCAGCCCACCGGTGCTTTTTTGGACAGATTGACAAAGGGAGTTCACCAAGGAACAAGGATATATTGTATCCCCTTCCTGTCACCACACCAGGACAACCTGAGGCCAACTTGATGTCACAGTAGCCAAGCCTGGAGGATGACTGCAGACCTTCTTCTTAGAGATGGAGGTCCAATTGTATTTCCCAGGTGGCACATGGCTAGCTAATACAAACATAGTCTATCACAGAAAGGATAGGAAGGCTCCCAACATGAAATTTTGGACTATATGGAAGCAGAAGGAATAATTCCCACAGATCCTGCTGCTGTTAGACCCCATCTCTGGTGTGTGGGCAGCAGAAACTTGGGTCAACCTATGGTTTATTCCCAGTGACACCTGAGTGCAGATGGCTTTTCCAGTTACATCTCTCCCACTAAAGGCATCTCTCCCAGGGAGTGATCCCTGGCCTGATCCACACAAACCTCGCCCTTTTCTAGGGCAAGTTGGACATGTCCAGATGTGTAACACTCCATTATCTACCTCTGGATGGTGACCCCAGAGCCCTGACATCGTTTTTTCACTTTCTTTTAGAGTGCCCTGAATAAGGTGGGGACAGTGTGCAAAGCTGCTCTAGAATAGTGTAGGAGGACTGTGCAGAGCAGAAGCAGCCGAACCTGATCTAGGCCCTGAAGAAAACCCAAGGACTACACCCAAATTGGAGGGGACAATCTGGCTTGGTGGGGAAGCCTGCCCATGAGAGAGCTAACCCCCAATGTGGTTGATGTGAGGAGCTGGGTTATCTGACAGCATTGATGTATCCATGCATACCCCATGAAAGAGCCTGGGGACCCTAGGAGGGACAGCTCACCCTGCAAACTTGTAGGATCTTGCCTCCAAAACTGCTTACAACACCCGTCCTGCAACAATTTCTGCTGGTACTAGGGCAGCAGGATGTGGCAACTGGCAAACGCCACTTCAAAACAAAAAGGCCACAGGTCAGTGCTGGTCACACAAAGTCAATCCTCACCATCTCCTCCCCCTCCAAGTCTCATGGGATTCCCACTCTTCCATAGAAGAGATGAACAGTCTTGGTTGGTGGGGCTGGCATGAAGACAAGCAGAAGTGCATGAACAGAAAGCAAAATTCCCAGCTGCTGAGATGCTCCAAGACATCACCGCCACTACAAGCATCATTATCTTGAACTGATGTTAGCCCAGCTGCTTTCTACGAATTACATTAAAAAGGGAAAAAACATAAGAAGAAAAATAAGACAAAAGAGAGAAGAAGAAAAGAACTGGCAGTTTTTAATCACTTGCAAAAGATTAGAGGTTGACCATGTGCTCACCTCACACTTAAAATAGGTTCTATCATGTCAACAGGATGCCCAACTCTAATTATAAATTATATTTCCCAAGACTAAACAGGGTTTAATATTTATGCTTTTTTTCCTCCTGCTCCGATTATAGCTTGTTCTTTTGGAAAAAAAAAAAAAAAACAAAACATGAGGAACAAGAGGTCCAAGAGCTTTGCTCTGGCCCCTTTTTCTATTCCTGCTAGTGTTGAGGGAAGTCTGACGCCGGGAATATGATGATGCATCACATGCTGGGATTTTGGCTTGTCCTGGTGCTGATGCTGGTGGTGAGCAGAACGGGGAAGTTGTCCTGGTCAGCTGTGACTCCTGTCCCTTATCTGTCTCATCGTATGGTGCCTGCAGGTCTCAGGTACTGTGTCTTCAGCTGAACTCAAAGAAGAAGCTGCTCTTGGCATCTCCCTGGACTAGACTTGGCTCAGTCCCCTCTGGTCCCAGTCATAATCTTCCTCAGGTCCACCTCACCTCAGGCCATGAAGACATTGACCTTGCCAGATGCAGACAGCTCCATGTACAGCTGCAAAAGAGACATACCTTAGCTAGCTCCAAATCAGCCAGCAGTTACCCAAGTAGCTGTGAAATTCATCCCAAAAGCAGGGTAAAAAACACATGTCCAGCTCTCCTGGGACACTTCACGCTCACCCAGCCAGATATGACCAGCTATGAAGCAGTCAGCTGTGCCCATGTTATGAATCAGTGATTTGAAGGATGAGCACAATCCTGGGCATAGTTCTGGCTCATCTTGTCACTCTTAGGTGACAGGGTCCCCAGGCACTGCTTGATGCCCTGGTGGGCAATGACAAAAAGCTGAGCAAGCATGCGACGTTCACAGTGCTCAAGACATTTGTGGAGTGCTTACGAATGTTGTAGATCGCTTGGAGTGGCAGATATTGTGGAAACTCCTGGTGTAAGTAGATACTACTGCAGGATAAAGATGAGGTGGTTTTGGTGATAAGGGTCTTCTGCAGACTGAGAGACCACAGAAGATAATACAAATAAGTTGGGAAGGAAACATTTCCCCAGATGTGGGGGTTGCTGGGGCATGCAGCAGTGAGGCAGTAAGGGAAAAGGGAGAGGAAACACATGTGAGCAAAACTCCCAGACAAGTAAACTCATACCACAGGAGCTTCAGAGTCTCATAATTTTGGGGGGGTTGAAATGGGGCAAATGGAATTTGTGTTTGAATTGTGAGGGGCCAAAACTGTCTCCAGGGCCCTCTGGTTTTATTTCCCATCCCCTGTGGACCTCAGACATACACCATTGTCCAGCAAGACTTTGAGGTATGGCTTGCAAACAGAGTTGCCAGGTGAACGTCTTGAGAAGATGGAAATAAGGACAGAGAGCTCCTGCCTCGCTTGCACTTGCCCTGCTACCTCAGATGGTTGGAGGTAGCCTCCATCCAACCCAGATTTCAGATGTTTCTGTCCACTACTATCTGCCCACCACTTTTTCTGCCCACTACAATCTCCAAGGACATCTTCTAACCTGTGTTTGAACATCCCAAAGCTTAATCAGCAGGTTCAGGAAACTGTGCTCCATGGGACAAATCTGGTTTATCCTGAAATGCAAACCAAATGAGACTGATGTGGTTTCTATTGCAAATATTTCTCATAACTCTGCTCTACCACTGCAATAGCAGGAGGATCTATGAATCAGGTGGTGCCAAACAAGCAGCAGAACAGTTTTCTCTGTTGTTTGTGCTGATAGGGTTAAAGATCATGTTTCACTCTAAACCTCCTGTTCCATTTAAAGTGTGAAATGTCATCCATTCTTCCTTCTCTTGGTTTCCTTTTGGGTGGGGGAATGAACCTCAGTCACGTCTGGCATTTTCAGTCCCTGCTATTGACTCAGACCTTATGAAAATCAGTTTAAACTATCAAACACCATTGAAATAATCAATTTCCCTTTTTGTTGCCCCTTCTTTCCACCTCTTTCCTTTAGCAAGGTGGTGACTTACTGGAGGGAAGCTATAGTGAAAGGATTACTGTCATTCTATGTACAAGGCCTTGAAACTGATGATGACACAGGTAATTTTCAGATCATGCAGAAAAGGATTTCACCACAGTTGGTTGAGGGTGTGATTTTGCTCCTTCTATGTTGGTTTTTTTTAGGCAAGCACTGAAAAGAAAAGAAGTTTGCAATCATAATCCTAGGGAGAGAAGAAATTGGTTAGAAATGCTCTATTTTTGTCATGTCCCTTAAACCCTTTGATCCTTCCCATAACAAGCCCTTGTTCCATCACTATGTCATCACTTTATTTATAGCTCACAGGTGTGTTATTTCCAAAATGTCTCTGCTTCCTGCACAGTGTTAGCTTTTCTTGAATAATATAATTTCCACCCCCAATGACATATTTTGGAATTTTTTCCATAAAGAAAAAGGATTGAAACCCTGACTTAAACCCTGAGCATGGTCCTTACTGTGCAGACAGTCTGTCATGACAGTCCCTGTGTGCTCTGCTTCAGATGAACATACTGCAGGAGGAGAAAAGTATCTGCACCATCTAACAACCCCTTTGGAGCAAAGAATGAAGCTAGGGATACACTGGGAGACATACGGGAATCTTGGAGTTATTTCTGTGGACTGAGAAAGCAGACATAGGGCAACAATCTGAAGGAAAAAATCCTACTCATCTATCTGATTTTTCCAAACACTGAAACCTAATTTGCTGCTGAACATCTTCTAGATTTCAGAGGTGGGATGCACTCAGCAAAAGCTTCAGAGCCAGCACAGAGTCTACTTTTCCACTCGGAAATTTAGTGCACTGGAATGGTGAAATATGGGGAACACAGAAGCACAGATAATTATGCTCAAATGTCTATCACCAACTCCCTGACAGTACAAGAAGTGATGGCAGCAGCTTTGAAGAGCTGACTAAATTCCTGGTCTCCTTTTTCTTTTAGAAATTTGTAACCTCAGAGTGATGTCATAGGTGAAAAAGATGTGATATCTCTGATCTAACACAGACATGTACAAGGTTGGTGTCTATCAAAGAACCCACTGATTCTGATATCCTCCACAGCTCATGGAGGGAAATAGAAGCCCTTCTTGCCTGTGATTCATCTCATTCTCCAGCAGATGAGTAACCCACAAGGAGCTTCAACTTTCTCCTGTGAACAAGGGAGTGGTGAATGACTAACACAGATTCAAAATAAAGGGAAATTAGTCCCTCTTGTAGTCAGGAAATAGAGAATTTGGGGATTTTTTTTTTTCTGGTTGTGGGTGTACCTCCTCCTGGTGTAAATCCCAGCTTTTCAGCCCAGGTTGGACATATCAATTCCTTAAAATAATTCCCAGGTTTCCCTGAGAGAAGCCAGTTGAGAATGGTATCTCTGGATGTGTTACAAATGTTATAAGTGATTCTGCCATTCTGTTGTTGCTTTGAGGGTCTGACATCCATCAATCCCACTGAGGCAAAGCCCTGAACAGGATTCCTCCATGAAGAGCGTCAGTACCCCTATAAAGCATGTCCTCAGATAAAAATGAAAATATCTTTGTTAAGAAATTGGGATACAGTTTCTGGGGTTAGACTGCACACCCCTTTTCCTCCTCAGGTCAAAGGCACTGCTTTAGACAATGATCCTTACAGATCTCATGACCCATCTAGAAGGCCTGTCTATGCCATATCATAAGCATCTCCTGGATGAAGGGGTGTGCTTCTTTGGATTTGCTTTCTGGCATCAAGATTAATGTATTTTTATCCTTCCATATAATGAATGAAAAGCAGAGAAGCTCTTCTTTGCTTATTATAAATCTCCCTCTTGCTGATAGCACGCTTCACAACTTAATGGATGAAATCAGCTGTTCCCAGGACTCAGGACTATGAGAATGGACAAACCTATCCTTGCTATGTTTAGATCTCAGTCATTTTCAGCTCTCAGGTAAGACATTCTTGATAAGGGACCAATCCTTTTACTGTACATAAATGAATACCCATTTATGCCCAATGATAAGTTGGTAAACGTACAGCTCCTACTGACCTCTCCCTTTCTCCAGACACACACATACCAACCCCCACGCCACCCATGAAAGAGGTTTTAGCCACAGCACTGAGGAAGTTTCTCACCTTTCACTTTTGACATTTCTTGTGGTTAACCCATGATGAACCACTCTTAGCTCAGTCCATTTCTTCCTTGAAAAATGCAGAGAATTTTGAAACAAATAAACAAAACAAAAAATAGCCATCAAACTGTGCCCTATGAGGTTGTTGTATTGGTTGAGATTCAGGATAAAAACTGCTTAGAAGGGCCTGTTGCACTAGAACAAGGGGTAATGGTTTTAAATTAAAAGATGGATGATTTAGTTTAGATACTAAGAAAATGTTTTTTACAGCGAGGTTGGTGAAACACTGGCACAGGTTGCCCAGAGAAGCTGTGGTTGCCACATCCCTGGAAGTGTTCAAGGCCAGGCTGGACAGGGCTCTGAGCAACCTGGTCTAGTTGAAGACGTCCCTGCTCATTTCAGGGGGAGTGAACTAGATGACTTTGGTTCCTTTCAAACCAAACTATTCTATGATTCTATAATACAAAAGTCATTGGAGAAGATAAAAGAAAACAGTAGTGATATTTTTTGGCCACTGAATGATTTGCTCATTCACATGTGCAGGGAACACACAGGACAACTGATTTTCATATTCTTTGCCTGCCCTCTCGTGGTGAATGGATGCTGATTAAGTGTATGCATGCATATCTATTTCCATATACACATATGAATATATATGTATGCACTGACATATACAGCAAAAACCACTTTTGTCAGATTTGCACCTTGCGTTTGATGTTACAGAAGTGAGCAGTAGTTAATTGTTTCATTGGCTGTATCTGTTCTTCTAAATGCTGAAGATTTTTCCTGTGATTGGTTAAAATTTAGTTCAGACAAAATATTTTGGCGTGAAAATAATAGGAGTATAGTGAAATATTTGTTCCAGCTTGGAGAGGCCAGGGAGGTCTCCATGTGTTCCTTTCCTCTCTATAAATAAACTCTGCTGAAACTGGGTGAGCTGTACAAAATCAAGAGCAAAATATTTCTCTAGGACCAGTTCTTATGGGAAATACAGGGCAGCATAAAAACAACTGCCGCAGCATGGACGTGCCTTTTCCTACACAATGCCAGTATGGGATAGCAGAGGGGCACAGAAAGTGAAAGCTTGGAGAAGATATATTCATTCACGTTTGGTGGGGTTTGTTTTCAAGTCATTTTCAACTCATTTCCCCTTGTAGCTGCAAAGAGCAGAGGGATTTGCCATGTAGCCCTTCACACCTCCTAGAAATGTGTCCAGCACCAGGGCGTGAGGCACTGAGGATAAATGTGTCCAACACTACAGCTCCCATGACTTACACAAATATCAGAGGTATTGCCTAAACATGGTGTTCCAGCCTTTTCTCTTCAGATGACCTATTACAGTGAGAAGGGCAGCAAAGGTGACATTCATATTGATGGGCTTTGTCTATGTCCAGAGGAAAGCGAACAAGAGTAGCTTCTCATCGACAGCTTAATTTGTCAATCAGTGAATTTATTATCATCCTGATTACATATTTACTTGGGATTTTGTTCTGAAGCCATGTACAGGGATCAGCACACTGTCTCTGGACTCGCATAGCCTTAGGCAATAGGGAGATTATGTCCATAGTCCCAAGATCCCCAGGGACATAGTCACAACACAAAGCCTGCCAGAGTTGGAGAAGTGCTCAGACAACACTCTCAGGCACATGGTGGGGTTCTTGGGATGGTCCTGTGCAGGGCTAGGAGATGGACTTGATGATCCATGTGGGTCCCTTCCAACTCAGGATATTCTGTGATTCTAATCTGATTCCATATTGTCCAAACCAACCATTTACGGCACATTGTCCAGTGACTGGGGCAGTACTTTTTTGTCTTTCTGTGGTAACTCCATCTGAACAGGTCACCAGTTCCTGAGTGCTGGATTCACCTGTTAAATTGCTACCAGCAGTGGTCCCTAGCCCAACAAGCACCACTCTAAACAAACTGGGGCCATATCTGGGGCCACTGATATTCCAAACACGTTATTTGGGTGTTTGGAAGGGGAAGGCAGTTTATTAGCTGGCTCCAGTGCCAGGGAAAGGTATCAGGCAGATGCCATTTAATCATAAAGGCATCGCCAATGCTTTCTGAGGAGCATCCCTCTGTGCTTTTCCTTTTCTGAGTCCACAGAAGCAACATGCAAGGCTTGTTCCTATCATTGCTTAGGGACTCCTGTTGTTCCAGATATGAGGAATGATCTGCTAGAGACCTCTTGGTATGTGAAACCTACTGTCCCATCACAAATGGAGAACTTCCTGTCTGGAGAGATTCTTCACTCATTTACTTTCTACCTGCCCATTCTCTACCGGCTGGGTACATGCGGACAACAGTGCCTGGGTGTGCAAGCAAGGCAGGTTCATCCCAACTAAATGAAGACCTTTTTGTCTTCTAACCTCACCTGGTCAGGACATTATTGTCATGTTTCCTGTCCCTCTCCACACACACAGACACCAGTGTGCACAGTCAGCAGTCTTCATAATACCAGCCACAAGGAAAAAGCTACAGCAGCAGGAGTAAAGAGGAAAAGGTTTTCAGGCTGATCCCTCCCCTCCACAGTGTGAGAAATAGAGTTCCTGGGGCCACCCTACAAACAGGACCTGAGGCTTGAACCCACCAGGAGTAGGGGGTCATATTTCCCTCTTGTTCTGGCTATGTTGCAGTCAACCAGAGCAACCTCAACGACATCTCTCCATGAATAACCTCTGGCACCTTATTTGGATAACAACCCAGTTACTCCCCCCAGTGCTTTCTATGTGACGGCAGTGTTCAGGGAGCCAGAGTTACAGAGTTGGCCAGGCAGACAATCACCTCCACGGGGAGCCCACATAAGTAGGTTAAACAAAAGCTTTCTTTCCATTCAGTGTTCTCAGGATATGGTGCCAAGATTTCACAGACGACTCAAAATAAGGATTGGCAAGGAGTGCTTGTGTTCCTGTGATGCTTCTTTTTGCAAACGGCCACAAGTCACAAAATGCATGTTCAGGGCCAAGCCTGAACTTCCTTTAAAATCAGAACTGTTTTTAGGTTAGGATTAACAGTTTTCAGGTTTGTTCTTTAAAGCAATAATGTACCAAAGCAGAGTTCACATGCAAGGCAGTATACCTCTGTGGAGAAGGACCTTGAGATCCTGGTGGAAAATATGCTGTCCCTGAGCCAGCAGTGCCCTGAGGGCCACAGAGGCCGATGGGTGCATTGGGGTGCACTGGCCAATGGGCCAATAGGCCAATCCCAGGGTGCATTAGGAAGAGAAAGCATTGCCAGCAGGTCAGGGGAGGTGATCCTGTCCCCCTGCTCAGCCATATCTGGAGTTTTGGGCTCCTCTGGACAAGAGAGACATGGAGCTCCTGGAGCAGGTCCAGCAGAGGTTACAGAGGTGATGAGAGGACTGGAGCATCTGTCTTATGAGGAAAGGCTGAGGGAGCTGGGGACTGTTCAGCCTCAAGAGGAGATGACTGAGAGGGGAACTCATCCATGTCTGTCAGTGACAGGGAGGGGTCAGAACACGGACCAGGCTCTGCTCGGTGGTGCCCAGCAATGGGGTAAGAGGCAACAGGCAGAAATTGATGCCCAGGAAGTTCCACCTGAACATGATGAAGAACTTCTTTCCTGTGCAGTGACCAAGCACTGGAACAGATCATCCTGAAAGGCTGTGGAGTCTCCCTCACTCGAGATATTGCAGAACAGTCTGGATACAGCCCTGTGCCATGTGCTCTGGTGTTGGAGTGTCCTGGCAAACCTGCCAGCCTGGGGCGTGGGGGGACAGACCTGCACCTGGAAAAACCCCCTCGGGTTTATGGTATCTCTGTACAAATATGTATTGGTTCACCCCAGCTCCCCTCGGTTCATGTTATCTCTATACAAATGTGTATTGGTTTCTCCCTTCCCCCCTGCGGTGCCAGGGGTGTTGGGCTGGCCCCGGGTTCTCTCCCTCCCCATTGGCTGTTGCTGTAAGCCCCGCCCCCCAGTCCCCGGGACCCGGGAGAAACGAGAGCTCCCAGCCAGACTGCTGCCAGGGACGAGCGAATAAACATCTCCAGCTCCTCCAGCGTCTCTGATTCTCGCCTTCCTTTGTTCCTGGGGTCCCGGGGGGTCCAAACCAAACCCCCTGTGGACATCGCTGTCTCACCCTAGAGAGATCCGGCAGCCAGATAAGGGAAATTATAGACAGCTTGGCCGGCTTTTAAAGTGTGGTCTAAAATCTGCTATTTTGCTGTGCTAGCTCGGAATCTCACCCCCGAGCCACCACGGCAGGCAGAGACAAAGAGACACTCTGGGATGACCCTGCTTGAGGAGAGAGGTTGGACCAGAAGACCGACTGTGGTGCCTTCCAACGTGGTCCATTCTGTGATTCTGTGTGTAAGCAAACTCGGCAGCTGAGACAGGACTTTGTGTATGGACTGGGGAATGAGAGGCTGGAGAGCAGCTGTAGAAAGGGACCTGGGGTTCCTGGTCCATGGCCAGTTGAACATGAGTCAGCAGTGCCCTGGCAGCCAGGAGGGACATCCGTGTCCTGGGGGGCATCAGGCCCAGCATCGCCAGCCGGGCAAGGGAGGGGATTGTCCCGCTCTGCTCTGCACTGGGGCAGCCTCACCTCAAGTGCTGGGGACAGTTTTGGGCATCATGAAATAAAAAAGACATTGTCATTAGAGAGCATCTGAAGGAGGGCAACAAGGGCTTCAAGGCTCCGTATGAGGAGCAGCTGAGGTCTCTTGGTCTGTTCAGCCTGGAGGAGAGACCTCATTACAATCTTCAACATCCTCATCAAGGGCTGTGGAGGGGCAGGCTTCAATCTCTTTCCTCTTGCGACCAGTGACAGGACTCAAGGGAATGGCATGAAGCTGAGTCATGGGAGGTTTAAGTCGGATATCAGAAAAAAGTTTTTCATTCAGGGTGGTCGGGCACTGAACAGGCTCCCCCAGGGAATGGTCACGGCCCCAAGGCTGCCAGAGCTCAAGGACTGTTTGGACAACACTCTCAGGCACATGGTGGGATTTTTGGGGTGTCCTGCACAGGGCCAGGAGTTGGACTTGAGTGGATCCCTTCCAACTCAGGATATTCTGTGATTCTATGATTTACAGCACCAGACACATAGTCCATGGTTTAAGTCATCTGGTACTACAGCAGAGGAAATATTCAATAAATATTCTTGTTAAAGACGTTAATTTCAGTCCATCTGCAAACAGATATTATTCTGCAATGTTCAGACATTGCTCCTGGTGAGTGAAGACCTCAAGGATGAAGCTTTAGCCATGCAGTCAGTTTGCTGCCTTCTCTTCCGGCCCACAGTTTTCTGACTAGAGTGGAGAAAATTTAGTTGGTTTCCTGCAGCATTTCAAGATTTTGAAATGTTATTTCAGTTCCAGCTTTTGAGCAAAAAAATAAATACAGGAGGAAATCAGATGTGGATGTTGGCTCTAAGCAAACTATCTCCAGGGTTGCTTTGGAATCTGTGACTGTGAGCCCAGAAGACAGGTAGCTGAGGTGTCTGGCAAACAAACTTTGAAAACCAGACCATTTTCCACTTGAAAACAGCAGAACATCCGCAGCTGGGCAAATTCAAACAATAGCAAAAAAAGCTTTAGTACTTAATAAATATTGAATTTCAACCAACTGGAATTTCAAGCATCATATTGTGGCTTTCATTTGGGCATCAGGCCTATGTGGATTTAATATATTTCAGCATTGGTCCTTGGCCCTGTTGTTTTGACTGAATGAACTCATGGAAGTTCCTGCTTCTCCCACTCAAAGCACCTGCCATGACCAACTCACCTCAGTTCACACATCCAATTTGGCCACCTTGAGCACTCCTGCCAGGCCCTGCAGCCCCTCATTTGTCATGGGACCTGCCTAATCATTCTCCCAGCTTCTCCCTGGGACTGACCTGGAAACAAGAGGTCTAAGGATGAGGAGAGGAAGTCTGCCTGGCTGATGCTGTGGGCTGCAGTGGAGAAGAATACCCTATATTGGCTCTGCTAAGGGAGCAACAGTAGATTTTCATGCTGCAGTTGTACCTCTTTAGCCTTGAAAAATGACCCCTTCCATGAAACCATCTGAAATCTTGTGTGCATGGAGCTGGCCCCTGAAGGCGACTGTCTCCACAGTTTCAGCACTGTGATTTAACCCAGCCCCCTGTCTCCGAACAGCCCTCAGCAAACTCCTGCAAAATGCCCAAAACTTGGCCTGCCTCCAGCTTATCATCCTCTCCAGCAGCCGATGGAGACGTGGTCCTTGGTGGGAGCGTTGAGGCCCTGGGGCTGGGGAC
This sequence comes from Struthidea cinerea, assembly GCA_013397865.1. NCBI lineage: Eukaryota > Metazoa > Chordata > Aves > Passeriformes > Corcoracidae > Struthidea > Struthidea cinerea. The sequence goes on from VZTI01003349.1 coordinate 19,994, forward strand.
GTGGCACAAGACCAGGTAGCCAGAGTTCATACACCAATCATAGCAATGCAGCAACTGCTGTACACACACATCTCTAGGATCTCTTTTCTGTCTGGGTTTTAAGCAATAGTTCTGTTAGGGCTCTGGATTTTCATCTGACAGGGACACCCAGACATGCCATAAGCCAAAAACCACCTGAGTTAATCTTCTGTGGCACAAACGGTCTCAAACACAGAAGCACCCAGTGAAGAGTTATCCGATATCACACCCTGAAGATGGGGTGATACACTCTCTTCTTTTTCTGGTTGGGTTTGTTCCTCTTCCTGTTCTCTCCAGCATATTCATGATCTCTCCCAGACACCCCACACTGAACACATGCTATACATCTACATGCTCCTTTATCCTACCTCTCCTGTTGTGGCCTGTTTTATCACCTCCCCTTTCATTAACGACCTGGTCACATCTAGATTTTTATGAAGATTAAAGCTAAAAAAAGAAATTACCAAACTCTTCTGCATTCCCTGCATCGTCCTCTGCCTGTTCTTCTTTCCTGCTGAGCAGTGAATGAAATTTGGGGGGCCCTCACCTGTCTTTGTGGGGGAGGTGACATAGACAGGGCAGGGCAGCTGCTGCAGCAGNNNNTGGGGGTGCAGGGGGGGCAGTGGGAGGTATGGGGGTAGGGGGGATTTGGGGGTCACCCAAGCACAGCGCATCTCCATGTTCTCCCGGTGAGGTGAATCCATCTCCCCTCCTTTTAGGGGCTTAAACTGAGGTGGGATACTCAATTTTCACCATTGTAAGGGTTTAAATTGAGGGGAAATCCCCCTTTTCCATCATGAGAGATTAGAATTCAGAGGAAACCCTCTTTTTTTATTATTTTAGGGGTTTAAATTAAGGCAGCATGGTGGTGAGGGTGAAAGGGGTCTAAAATGGTAGGAAATGTGAACCTGTTGTGATGACCCAGAGGGGTGTCTCACCCAAATCCAGGCGGTCCCTATGGTGCTGTGGGGGCTACCAAGCCCAACTTCCTGCTGACAGGTGAGCTGGGGGTCCCTCAAATGTGGGGGGAGGTGGCTGGGGTGATCTGGGGGAATGTGGGTGATGGAAGGGGGTAGAGGGAGTTTGGAAGGGTCTTGGATGGCACAAGGGCATTTTGAGAGAACACTGAGTGGTTTTGAGGGAGTCTCCAAAAGTGTGGGGGAGGCTGGGAGGGGCAGTGGGACTTGGAGGGGATGTGAGTGATGGAGCCTTGGGGTGGACTTCGGGGTGCACTGAGGGTTTTGCAGGACAGGTGTGTCCAGTGAGGAGGATGATGGGGCAGACCCTGCCATGGGAAGAGGCTTTAGCTTTTGGCGGTGAGGGGTTGCCTGGGCACACCTACTGGAGGGGAAGGGCTGATTCAAGTGGGTCTCTCAAGGACCAATGGTGAGATCCTCTCACAGAGATTTGGGGGAGCACTTTGCACCTGGATATGGAGATTGTGCATTTCTCAAGGGAGATGCCGAGGGGTGTGCCATGTGCCAAAGAGGAGCACAGGGGAGAGGTGCAGCGCACCAGGGGAGGTGAGTCTGCGTATGGGGTAACAGGGAAGAAGCAGCTGGTCCCCCACTCCCCTTTGTGGCCCTTGCCCCGCTCGACCTTCAGGTCCCCACTGCCTTCTACCTTCAGGTCCTGCCTCTGCCCTGGATCCTGGGGTCAAGGCTGGTCGAGGGAGCAGACCCTGGGGTTGTGGGCAGACAGGGACCCAGGAGCAGGGGACCTGGTTGTCAAGGGGCAACTGGGGACTTGGTGGTTGAGGGAGACTGAGGGACATAGGAGTTGGGGATGGCAGAGGGAGGCTGGAGACCTGAGGATGGTGGATGGCCGGGAGACCCAGGAGAGCAGTCTGAGTACCTGGGGTCGAGGGTGGCAGCGGGAGACCCCATGACAGAGGGCAGTTGGGGGATTTGAGGGTCAAGTGCAGTCAGGGACCTGGGGGTTGAGGATGGCAGAGGGCAGACAGGGACCTGCAAATCGAGGATGTCTGGGAGATACAGGAGTGGAGTGCAGTCTAGGTATGCAGGATCAAGGGTGGTGGTGGAGTGGCTAGGGAGCCCGGGGTCCAGGGTTGTTGGGGGATGGCCAGGGACCTGGGAGTTGAGGGCAGCTGAGGTACCCAGGGATGGAGGATGGCAGAAGGTAGCTGGGGACCTGAGGGGCCAGAGTAGCCTGGGGACCCAGGAGTTGAGTGCAGTCTGGGTATCTTGGGGCTGAGGGCAGCTGGGGACCCCAGGGTCCAGGGAGGACATGGGACCCAAAGGTCAAGGGTGATGGAGGGTGGCTGAGGACCCTGGGATCAAGGGCAGCTGGGGACCTGGAGTCAAGTGTGGCAGAGGGTGCTCGGGGGGCCAGGGTTGGAGGGTGGCTGCCAGACCTGGAGGTTGAGGGCAACCAAAGAACCCAGGTCATAGGCAACCTGGGAATTGAGGGCACACCAGGGTCAAGGTGATGGCAGAACTCGTGGGTCAAGGGTGGCTGAGGACCCTGGAATCGTGGGAGGCCAAGGGACCCTGAGGTCAAGGGCTGCTAGGGAACTCAGTGGTCGAAGGTGGCTGAGGACCCAGGGGTCAAGGGCAGCCAAAGGTCATGGATGGCTGCAGAACCCAAGGGCACCACATGAAGAGCCACTTTGTCTTGTTTGTTTTGATGCACCCACTGATGGCTTATTGGATGTCCCTGGAGTCACAGTGCAAAATTCAGGAATTTAGGTTGCCCAGAGAGGTGGTAGATACCCCATCCCTGGAAATATTCAAGGCCAGTGTGCAGAGGACTTGGAGCATCTTGGTCTAGTGGAAGGTGTCCCTGCCTACGAAAAGTGTTCCTGCTCATGGCAGGGGTCTTGGAATGAGATGAGCTTTAAAAGTCCTTTCCAACCTAAACCATGCTGTGACTCTGATTTACACTAGATATTGGGACAAAATTCCTCCCTGTGAGGGTGGTGAGGCCCTGGCACAGGTTGCCCAGAGAAGCTGTGGCTGCCTCATCCCTGGAAGTGTCGATGTGCCAGGGGGTGGCAGTGTTAGAGCACAGAAGGAGGAGATTCCTCCATGCAAGTCGGGTGCCTGCGAAGTCCCGGAGCTGGAATGCCCGAAGACGTGAACATCCTGTATCCTACAACCCAGCAGCTGTCCAGAGAGTCCTCGGCCTCCAGCTGAATTTTATTTCTATGCATATCTCTGGGCAAAATGAGGAAATTAAAAAACAATTACTTTAACTGAAAACTTTTAGCTAAGCAAAAGGAAAAACGAAACAGCAAGTTCTGGGTTACCACTGCTCACAGATTTGTATGAGCTGGAATTTCCCACACCTGCACATTGAGTGGGTCCTATGGCTTCTCGTCAGCCTCAGTTTCCCCATCTACCCATCCTGGGCTCTTCAGATAAGTTGACCCATGAATCAACACACTGACACCCACCTCTCAACCCACTCCCCAGAAAACCCCCAGCCCTGCCTATAAATTTGGGGCTGCTCACCTGAACAGCATCCTGGAGGCTGTGTGCATGAGCTGCACAAGACTGACTGTGCATTTGGGAATCACCAAGTCCTTCACCCCTTTGTAACAGGACGGCATGTGCCTGGTGCAAAGGAAAGACACAAGGGCAATGGGGGAAGGAGTGTGTCATTGTCCCCCTGACCCTGTACCTCCCTCAGTTTTTGTTTTTGCAACTTGAGCTCTGGGGGTGATTTATATAAAATTCACATGCTGTAGGGAAATGTATTTTTATGGCATCCAAATACAGATTAGATCTGTCATGATACTCCATATTCCAGTCATGATACTCACCATATTCATAGCATATCCATTTATTAATCTGCCCTTATTCCCCTATTTTACTAAGAATTGATTGTGCACGCTTGGTAAAACTGGGGAGCTGCAGAGTGATACCAAGTGTTTTATCTCCATAAAAAGAAATGAGCATTTTCCTACCCAAACTTTTGAAATTCAAAATCAACGGTACGGTAAGTAATTTTTTTAAACTGGGGCAAGCTGGGATCGTTATTCCTGACGCATTTGTTTGGTCCTATATAGGATCATGCCCAGCTCTAGCAGGGAGCAGGGTGGAGGGAAGAAGAAAAGGTGAATGCAGAGCTGACATTTTAACTCCCCTCTACCTCCACATCCCCTCCCCGCAAGGTAGGAGAAGGGGATGCTGTACAAAACCAGTAAAGGAATCTACTGAAGGAGAGAACAGGGGTCTGAGCAACCTGGTCTGGTGGAAGATGTCCCTGCTCATGGCAGCAGGTTGGACTAGATGACATTTAACAGCCCCTTCTAACCCAGACTATTCTGTGATTCTATGTTTTTGTGATTCTGTGATTCTATGAATAGTTAAAAACAGACATGCAGACATGTTATTTTAATTTTAAGAAAAAATTAAATAAAGAGAGTAAAGGTTAATTCAGATAGCATCAATGTAAGAATTCCTTTACATAAATTAATGCTTCACTGAATCTTTTCTCTTTAACTCCAGCATCTATGTGAAAATGAAAGTATTTCCCAGCAAGTCATAATTAGGAAAATGAAAACCCCTGCTGTACCCTAGGACATCCACAGAACACAGCAGTGTTCATGAGTTTACTTACAGCTGGACAAAAAAATGGCTCCAGGATGATGCCCTGCATCTGCAAAGCAGCCTGAAGTGCAACCTTTCTCTACAGCCCAAGCCCCCTGGAGCTCCTTCACATGGCAGAGCTGCAAAATAAAATAGAGTTGAAAGGATTTAATCTTGCTAGAAGTCCCACTGCATGCTCTCTAGGACCCAGGGTACCTGATGCTCAGGCTCCCTGAGGCTTCAGCATGCTCCAGCCCTAGCTGTGCAGGCCTTGATTGTGCTTGTCCCTGGATATTAATTATTATGAAAAACATTCCTAAAACTCCAAAGATCTACAAGTCACTGAGAGACCAATTTGCACTGTTTTTACTGGTATTGCCACCCAAGTGTAAGAATTAGTATTTCAAAACAAACATGTTTGGAAATACAGCTTCTCCCAAATGTTTACAGGAAAGATTTTTAATATGAGTGTCCAGGGACTCATTAAGAGGGGCACCATGTCCACTTGGATGCAATCAGGAATTCAAGTGGGAAATTGCTCTGACAATCATAGTGCATTGGTTTTGCATGGCCTGGTTTTTGGTAGCAGGGGGGGAAGCTGCTGGAAGCTTCCACCAGGTCCAGCAGAGCCAATCTCTGATGGCTCTGAAGATGGACCTGCTGCTGGCCAAAACTGGGCCAATTAGAGATGGTGGTAACGCCTCTGTGATAACATATTTAAGAAGAAAATCAAAACAAAATGGGGCACAGTTTTTTCTAGCCAGAGAAGAGGAGGAGGTGAGAACATGTGAGGGAAACAACCTGGAGACACCAAGACCAGTGGAGAAGGAGGGGGAGGAGGTGCTCCAGGTGCCAGAGACGAGATTCCTCTGCAGGCCGTGGTGATGACCATGGTGAAGCAGCTGTGCCCCTGCAGCCCATGGGGATCCAGGGGGGATGCAGAGATCCCCCCACAGCCCGTGGGGAAGATGCTCACACTGGAGCGGGTGGATGCCTGGAGAAGGCTGTGATCCAGTGGAAGACCCGGTGAAGAGAGAGGGCCCTGCTTCCAGGCTGGAGCAGCCTGTCCTTGGAGGACTGCACCCCGTGGAAAGAAAGACCCACGGCGCAGCAGTTTTGGGAGGACTGTATGCCCATGGGAGGGACTCGTGTTGCAGCAGTTTTGGGAGGACTGCTGTTCATGAGATTGGAAACACACTGGAGAAGTTCACGGAGAACTGTCTCCCGTGGGAGGGACCCCACAGTGCAGCAGGGGAAGGATTCCTCTCCCCGAGTAGCAGAAGAAAACCACGGGTGACGAACTGACCAAAACCCCCATGCTCTGTCTCCCTGCATTGTCAGTGGGAAGGAGGGAGGGGTTGGGGGGCAGAAAAGGTGTTTTTAAAAGCTCATTTTGCTTCTCATTATCCTCCTCTGACTCTGTTAAGTAATAAATTCACTTTGCACCTTTAAGTTGAGCCTGTTTCGGCCTTGGTTTTTTTTCCTCCCAGTCCTTATCTCAACTCATGAACCCTTCATTAATTTTTCTCTCCTCTGCCCAGCTGTGGCAGGGGAGGGTGAGCGAGCAACTTTCATGGGTGACTGGCATTGGGCCAGTGTCAAACAATGACAATAGGATATAAAATCACAGAATTATTTGGGTTGGAAAAGCCCTCTGAGATCATCAAATCCAACTGTTCCCCCAGCACTGCCAAGCCCACCACTAACCCATGTCCCCAAGTGCCACGTCCATGCAGCTTTTAAATCGCCCCAGGGATGGAGACTCCACCAGTACTCTGGGTAGACTGTGCCAGGGCTGAACAGCCCTTTCCAAGAAGAAATTTTCCCCAATATCCAACCCAAGCCTTGGCACAACTTGAGGTTCTTTCCTCTTATCCTGTTGCTTGTTACCTGGGAGAAAAGACTGATCCCCACCTGGCTACAACATCAGATGGACATGAACCTATTGGATCAGGTGTAGAGGAGGTCACAAAGATATTCTGAGGGCTGGAACACCTCTGCTCCAGAGGCAGATTGGGAGAGCTGGAGGTGTTCAGCCTGGAGAAGAGAAGGCTTCAGGGAGATCTTAGAGCCTCTTCCAGTGCCTAAAAGGGCTCCAAAAGAGCTGGAGAGGTCTAGAGTGACAGGACAAGGGTTAATGGCTTCCCACTACCAGAGGGCAGTTTTCTGTCAAAGATACCAGGTGGGAAGAAACAACCAATCTTCCTTCAGAGTTTCTCCATTGGCCTTGACACAACAACCCACTTCCACCACATGACAAATTCTGGGTAGTGGAAATTCCTCTTTTGCTGCTCCTGAGTATATGGTTGCACCATCTCCATCTGCCGTGAGGGGCATTCAAAACTGTTGAGATGCTCCTTTGGGAAAATAGCATGTGGGTTAAATAAATGTGGGCTCAAGCCAAGAAAACCTCCCAGAGAGCATCTCTGGGGAGCAGGGCAGCAAGCTCAAATGTGATTGGTATCAGCAGTAGCTGTGCCTGTTGATTTATTGCAGGAGTTATGCACTTCCCACTAAGGATAACACTAAAGAAGGGAAAAACCATGTTAACTCCAAAGTACAAGTGAGTTATTGCTGTGACTATTCAGTTAATAGGAAAATATTTTTCAGACTAATTAAGTGTTTCATTTTGATTTAATTTTTTCTATTGGGGTCCAGGATGGAAAAGTATGATTGTAATCCATGTCAACAGGCTCCAAGGGATGAGAATTTGACCTAATATGTCTGAAAACATCTTCAAATCAATGCTAATTTTAAGGACTTTACATGCTGGGAATTTTATTTCAGCACAATAAATTATCTTGGGTTTTTAATAGCACAGAATTTTTTGTATAAATTACATCCTCAAAGCTTACCAGTTTGGAAAAGTAATAATAAGGATGAGAAATGGAGAAGGTTAGATTAGATGAGAGGCAGAGAGTAAACAAAACATCAACTGCATTTAAATTCTGGGGTGGCAGAAAATCTATTTATTTGTAATATTAAATGGATCCCTCCCATATGGTTATGGAGAGGAGTTTCTAGGTGAAAGGTAAAACTATCTGAAAATTACCATTGATTTAATAAAGTTCGGAAATTGCATGAGATCAACCATTACTCTAAACTACTCGTGACCATGCACAAAACATTTCCAAGTGAGCTTTATTTCCCCTTTCTTAAAGTGGAATAAGGAAACCAAGGAAAGGCATAAAACCTTAATTAAACCTAATTTCTCCTTCTTTTTTTAGCTTAAATTTAACAAATACAAGGGTGTTTTTTTCTTACAAACATTATCTTAGTTACAATTTACACACTGTTAGAGAAAACAGGTAAATTCCCAGAGAATCTGTGCCCATGAAAGGCCAGCAGCTCTTTTGTGGCTTGAACAGAAGTTGTTGGAAGTTTCCAGAATGCTGCTATATTTTTCTGTGGCAAGTAAGCATATTCCATTGGTTTTGGGAGAATAGTCCTTTCTGCACTAAATCTTTATGAGCAACAAAGAAACTATTTCTGTTGCGAAGGAAGAAAATCTTTGCACCTCAGGAATTTTAAAAGCTCATAATCTAAAATAAATGGGAAAGTACGGCACACGCTGTCTTAACCTTCCTGGACAAATCCAAAAAGTATCACAAGTTTATATGAATAATACAACTGTAGAGCGACATTACGAAAAACAAAGACGTGTAAGGGCTATAAGCTGCCACACGGTGTGTCCCTCTCCATCTGAGTTAAGTCACTAGCTCATTTCTACTTTTTTGTGTCTTTGAATGTCATGAAACGTTTCTTACTATGGTAAAAGACATGATGATGACCTCCATCAGCCAAAAGAATTACAGTGAAAATTATTATCATTAGTATTTTATGTACCAGGAAACAACATGGAAGTCAAAAGAAATTCTACATTTTCATCTGAAATTCAGCAACAACAGCAGAACACATAAGCAATGGCCATGGGAAATGCAGTGAGCTGCAAGTATCCAACCAGCAGCAGCTTGAGTATGAAAAACAGTGAGGAGGACTTTGGGTAGCAAAGATTGTAATCTAGCAAAAAAAGAAGGCTGATGGACTGTTCCTGAGCCAATTTCCCAAATTCCCTTAGAGAAGAGAGGTGGGCTTTTCTATAACATGGCTCATCCCTCCTCAGTGCAGAATGGGACAAAGGACCTGCATGGCCCCAAATGTGCCTTTTCCCCACGAACCAGAAAAGGGATCCCAAATGACCAGTCCGTATGGGGAGACTCTGAATGGAGAACACCCAAAGCAAGATGGGTCAAATCCTTGACTTTTGTGCCCAAAGCTGAAGAATGTACTATCTACAGAAAAACTCCACATCTCCAACAGAGAATCCAAATCATCTTCATTATGAGTTAGAGACAAGAGGAGCCAAGCTATGTCTTGCAAAGCGCTCAGAGACTTGATCCAAAAAGTGTTTTCCTCACAGAAGCTATGCAAATTTCCTTAGGGAAATATCTTGAACATCAGCCTGTTTTATGGAATCATCATTGAATCAGAGAACAATTTAGTTTGGGAGAGATGTTTAAGATCATCCAACTCCATACATGGGCAGGGACACCTTCCACTAGACTAAGTTGCTCCAAGACCCATCCAACCTGGCCTTGAACACTTCCAGGGATGGAACAGCCACAGCTTCTCTGGGCAGCCTGTGCCAGGGTCTCACCACCCTGGAGGTGTGAAAGGAAAAAATTTCTTTGCAGTATCCAATCTAACCCTGCTCTCTGTCACCATGAAACCATTCCCCTTGTCTTGTCACTCCAGGCCCTTGTCCAAAGTCCGTCTCCAGCTCTCTCAGAGCCCCTTTAGGCACTGGAAGGCTTATGACCATTACCCTACCACCTGCAACCTCCCCTGTTACCCAGCCAAGATGACAAGAAGAGTGAACATCCAGCTAGCAGTGAGCACTTGGATCCCTGCACTGCTAATACCTGTGCCCATCATCACACCGACCTCTTCACTGGCTTACAGACACAAAAACATGGGTCACCACTGCTTTTGTGACCACCTGGCAGCTGGACAAGCCACATGCTTGGACTTCAGTGCCCATTTCCAAACATTGGGGTTCCCTATTGCTGTGACAGTGTTGGTCATCCCTCTGGCCTCATCACACTGTCATTTGTCCACATCATCCCCTCAATACTACAGAACAACTCCAAAGGAGGAATGAAACCTTTATTTATTTATTATATCACTCCTCTGATTAATTAAGACATCATCACCTTTGGCGTTCTGTGTGCCTTCCCTGAACTAGGGTATATCCTGTTAATGTATTTCAGCCTATTTCCACAATTCTTTTAGTAGACTTGCTATAATATTTATAATTTTCTACTTTGTCCTCTATCCTTTTGTGACTAAATCACCAATGCACTAAATAAAGCCATTAATGCACTAAAAAAAGCTGAAAAAATACTAAATAAAGCCATGAATGCACTAAATAAAGCTGAACTAGAGCATTACCATGTTTCTTTACACTTTCCTCCACCATGAAGGATGCATTGTTTTAATTCCTCCACTTAAGACTTTCTGTGGTGACAGAAGTTCTTTTCTCTACAAATGGCAGAGGTGACCTTGGACCTCATTGTTCCCAGGTAAGGAAACTACACAATCACTTCACAGTATTGCAGAACTGTGGGGAAAGTAAAAGATAATTTAAAAGGGAGGAGGCACAGCTGGATGAAACCATGTCTGTGAGCAATATAGTGCTATCCACCACTTCTTACACCCAACAGTGTGATTCACGGGCTCCTGCACTAGGGAAGCCAACATGAAGCAAAAGAAAATAAACCCCCATGAACCACCAACTGTCAATGCTATCCAGCATCAGAAAGTGGGATTGTTCATCTAGTTTATTCAGTTCCTTTTTCCTCCAGAGCAGGCCATTAGTCTCGTGCAAATCTCTGCCCTTTTGAGACATGCCTGGAGCTTTCTGAGATTAGCAGACTGAAATCTATGTCTTTCCCACAGGATCTGTTTAACAGAACCTTTCAAAGCTCAATAAAGGCATTGGGGTGTACAAAAGAGACATGGGGGTAGCCTTGTGCTATCCCCTCACTCGTTCATTAATATTTTTAACATGAGATGATGATTTAGCCCAGCTTCAACCCATTGCTTCAACAGCCTGTGTAAGCCTAGAAGGGTGTCTGTTCCCCATGCAGTAATATCACCCTCCTGTGATCAATCATCAATACTCTTAGCTGCCTCCAAGCAATGGACCTCCAGCCAAGGGTGCTGAAGAAGAAAACAGCCAGATGTGCTGTGACATGGACTCTCCTGCAATGTCCGCTACCAAAAATGTACACATAGATTGGAATTCATTGAAAAAAGGGACAAGAAAGAATTAATCTAAACACAGTGGTTGATTTGGGTGGAAGATGTTGGTTTTAAAATGTCTATAGACTTTCACTGTTTCCTGTTGAGTCCCCAATGTGCAGAGCATCTTCTCTATCACAAGCATGTGAGCAGGAGCTGTATAAAAGTCACCAAAGGCAATGGCATGGCATCATCTTAGTTGTCTAAAAGTGGCCACCATGCTCAGGCAGAGGCTCTTCTTCCACATGAGGAGGCACCATGGGATCCAGTCAGGGAACCAAAGATGCCCATGTGTTAGTTAGCACATGAAAACTCAGCACTGATCCCCTGTTTGCAAGAGAGGAGACCTGCACATATGTCAAAGGGCAGGTTTCTACCAGGGACCTTGCTGACACACTAACAAGCACACCATGTTGAGGCGCCTGAAAGGCTTCCATGGGACAAGGAGGTCTCTAATGAGCTTTGAGGAATTCCAGGATTAGCCTGAGTTAGAGGTACCATGTATCATAAATTCTCCCTTGGTCCAAACTTTTGCAGACTGTGGCCTGTGCATCTGGAAGAGCTGACATCTCCTTGCAGCACAACAATATAGTTTGATATAGTTTGATTGCTTTCAGGTTTTAGTCAAAATCCTTCCCCTAGCAAAGTGTTTAGCAATGAAGAATGGTTCATAATGACCAGCAAAATGTTCTTTTTGTGTTACTCTCACTGTTAAAAACTTAAGCCTTATTCCCACTTTGGTGTAATGCATTTCCCACCATAAGGCCTTTTTCTATTTTTTGTCTGACAGCAGATCCCTGTGGCACATGTAAATTCACACATGATGATCCAACTCTTCCACATGAAATGAGTGCCCAGAGGCTCAGACTGTAAAACATGCTTTCCAAACTTTTAACAATTCTCTGGATTTTTCTTCCAACCCTCTTTATGTTTTAACATCCTTTTTAAAGGATAACCATAAAAACTCAGTATAATAATCCTATATTGGTTACAGCATCATAAAACAGAGATTATCCTTACCCAGTGCTTCCAGCACTCTCCTCCTGATACACATAGGATTGTTTGATTCTTCTCAAGAAGTCATTTCTCAGACACAAGTGTTCCTGAGGAAAAAGCCCTAAATATATGAATTTCAGCTACTATTTGGATTGCATGGATGTTTCCAAGTGCCCCAAGGACAGGAAACAGCCAGCACATCAAACAGCGAGCTGTGCAAATTCCAGCATCATGGAGGTGCTCATCCCAGAGGCATGTCCCCCAAGCCACCAGGGCATAGATTCATAGAACCATTCAGGTTGGAAAACCCTCTGAGACCACTGAGACCAAACAATCCCTCAGCACTGCCAAGCCACCACTAAACTGTGTTCCCAAGTGTCCCATCCACACGTCTATTAAATCCCTTCAGGGATAGGGACTTCACCACTGCGCTGGGCAGCCTGTCCCAGAACCCAACAACCCTTTCAGAGAAGAAATTTTCCCTAGTATCCAATCTTGCTTGCATGCCTTTTTCACCTACTGCTTGAAAACTCCACCCAAAACTCTGGGATGGGATGCTGGAAAAGGATTAAAAATTCATTGTAATCCAGAAGGAGAGAGAACAAGGCCTGTGAGGAAATGGGAGTGCTGTGCTCTTCCCATGGCTAGTCACCAGGAAAGAAAAACTAAGCCAAGGAGAAAGGACACATTTGGGTTTCCCCCAGTGCCAGCAGGGAGTTACCAGCTGCCATAAAAGTCCCATGGTGGTCTTGGGGGAAGGCTCAGAACCACGAAGCACAATGGGGAATCAGCCACTGAAGCCACAGGAGTGAGATGCTAAGACACCTCAGCAGCACCACTCCTCCCCTTCCAGCACCGATGGGCAAAATAGGGTGAAAAATATTAGAAAAAACCAAAACAACAACAAAGACAAAAACAACAACAACAACAATTAACACTGACCAAGCACATCTTAGGAGGTTGCCCAGGGCAGTGGTGAAGTCCCCATTCCTGGAGGATTTTAAAAGCCATGTGGATGTGGCACTTGGGGACATGGGACAGTGGCTGGCTTGGCTGTACTGGGGGAATGGTTGGATTCAATGGTCTCTCAGAGGGCTTTTCCAACCTTAAGGATTCTGTGATTCTATGATTATAAGGGAATAAACCTCCCCCAAACCACAGATATCCCCTCTGGGTGCCTCACAGGGACTGTCTACAGGAGCCACACCAGGAAGCATCATTCCAGTACATTCGTCTCTTGAAATTATTAATATAAAGCCATGGTGGGGACTTCTGTTCCCCCTTGCACATTGCAGAATCACTGGGACTTAGCCTCTGTGGATGCTGAAAAGCTTTGGTAGAGAAATCTTTCAGCTTTTCTGCAGCATTCTGTGAGAACTTTGCAGTTCTCACAGAAGCTATGAAAAACACTGCTATGAGTTCTTGTAAACTAACTCTTTATCTTGCACCTGGGTTTGTTATGCAAGATTGTTATGATTCTAGCTTTCTGATATTTTGAAATAAGTGTCTTAGAGCTTGACCAATCCCCTCAAGGGGTGGATGGCCGAGCACCCAACTGTCTTATGCCATTCAACACACTCTTTGCGAACCATGTTATAAAAGATGAATTAATTAATTAATTAATTAATAAAGATTCAGAACTGCTTTCCCCTCTGAACTTACTCGTGACATTCCTTGCCGTCAGTGTCGATCACAGCGACAAGCCTCGAGAAGCAGGGGACCTTCCTAGGACTTCCTGAGAAGGAGAGGAGCCTGAAATGAAGAGCCCGAGTGCAGCCGCTCATTGCCAGCATGACTACATGGCAGATTGGTTACATTACACTCAGGTAAATCCACCAAGGAAGGGGTTTCTGGTGCTTGCAGTTTTAGAAGCAACCACTGGATGGCTGGAGATGTACCCTGCGCCTCACACCACTGCCCACAACACCATCCTGGGCCTTGAAAAGCAAGACATGGCACACCAGAAGGAACTGAGTCGGACAACAGGACTTATTTCAAAAGCAGCCTTGTAGAGACCTGGGCCAGAGACCATGGGATTAAGTGGATGTATCATACTCCCTGTCATGCACCAGTCTCTGGGAAAATTGAATGGTACAATGGACTGTTAAAAACCACATTGAAAGCAATGGGTAGTGGGACCTTCAAACACTGGGATCTATATTTAGAGAAGGCCATGTGGTTAGCTAACAACTGACACTTCACCAGTCGAGCTGGCCCTGCCCAATCAAAACCCCACAAACCATAGAAAGGGATAAAGTCCCCGTGGTGCATATGAGAAATGTGTTAGGGAAGACAGATTGGATTAATCCTGCCTCAAGTAAAGGCAAACCCATCCTTGGGATTGTTTTTGCTCAAGGGCCTGTGTGCACTTGGTGGGTAAGGCAGGGGGATGGGGAAACACAGTGTGTACCTGGAGGGGAATCTGATTTTTCAGAACAGTCTGTAATGTTGAATTCTACAATACCGGTTGTTGAATGACTCTATGCCACAACTGCTGTGGCCAATGAGGATGGATTGCTCCAGATACACCAGCCAGGAGCTCCTGATGCAGCAACCAGCCAACAGCACACCAGCCCTCCTGCCCTGGAAGACATCTAGGAGGGATAGAACCCACAGTCATGGACTGAATGAACTCAGCGGACATCTGGGAGGGATGGTCATGACTATGGAAATGATACCTGTGCTCGTGTATATTTATATATATATATGTCCATGTATATAGCTGAAAGGTGTAGAATCTGGGCATGAGTGGATGGGACAGAAACAGGGGTGGCTAATGTCCTAGTTTTTCCCACAGGTGTGGAGAACGGACATTCTTGAAGAACGTTCTAGAAGCCTAGAGCCATGTGGGCATGGCAAGGTTGCTATTCTATACCACTCACATCATCACCAGAGTGCGGCTTTAGGGGAAAGGAAAAGGTGAACGCACATCAGAAGTGGTGCCATTCTCTTCCTTTTCTTCTTCGGAGAAGTTGCCACAGTTGCCACTGTGGATTCTGCCCCTCTGCCACTGCTGCCTGTCCCTTCTCATCCCTCAGGAGAACACAGCTCCAAGCAGCAAACACAGCCAGATCCAGCAGGATGCATGTGCCATGGGTGCCAGTGCTGGAAGCAGCCATGGGGAACAGAGCAGCAGCAAACGGAGCTGAGCTGAGTTGAGCCAAGCTCAGCTGAATACTGCCAGACACAGCCAAGCCCAGTGCACCAGTCAGAGCAGCGCAGCCCAGACAAGGTGGCTTAGGGGGTTTGTCCGTCATTGTTTTTCTTTGTCTCTGGCTCGGGGAAGGGGAACTGTGGCCAACTGTGGAAACAACTGCCATCTTCACAGAATCACAAAACATTCTGAGGTGGAAGGAAGCCCCAAGGATCATTGAGTCTGACTCCTGGCCCTGCATAGCACCATCCCCAAGAGTCACACCACATGCCTGAGAGCATTGTCCAAACGCTGCTTGAGCCCTGGCAGCCTGGACCGCTTCCCTGGGGACCCTGTTCCAGTGCCTGACCACCCTCTGGGTGAAGAACCTTTTCTTAATATTGAACCTAATCTTCC
The DNA here is from genome assembly GCA_013397865.1 of Struthidea cinerea. Classification (NCBI taxonomy): domain Eukaryota; kingdom Metazoa; phylum Chordata; class Aves; order Passeriformes; family Corcoracidae; genus Struthidea; species Struthidea cinerea. The sequence continues at coordinate 35,414 of VZTI01003349.1, forward strand.
CCTGACACAACTTCATGCCGTTCCCTCGGGAATGTCACTGGCCACCAGAGAAGAGAGATCAGTGTCTGCCCTCCTCTTCCCCTCACAAGGAAGTTGTAACTGCAATGAGGTCTCCCCTCAGTCTCCTCTTCTCCAGGCTGAACAGACCAAGTGACCTCAGCCGCTCCTCATACAGCTTCTCCCCGAGGCCCTTCACCATCTTCGTTACCCTCCTTTGGACTCTTTCTAATTATTTATGTCTTTCTTATATTGTGGTGCCCAAAACTGCACACAATATTCTTGTCATTGTCTCAGGAAAAACTGCATGTCCCTGCCAGGCTGTGGAAACACCCACCACCTTGTCTTTGTCTTGGCAGCCACATGGAACTGAGTCAAGGCGGTGAACATCTTTGACGTGTAAAGCATCTTCTCTCTTGTATGCTCATGTTATTAATATTGCTGTTTGCTTTCAGTAAATTGTTATGTCTACCCATAGTCTCTGCCTTTGCTTTTCTCCAACTGGATGGGGGCAGGAGAGAGAAGGAATGGCTTATTTGGAGTTTAATTCCCAGCTGGTTTTAAACTGCCACATTATGTAAAAGAAGAAAATCCACCCAGAGGATTTTACATAGTTTTGAAACAGTTTTCCCCTTTTGCAGTGTGACCTGTTCCTTCACCTTGAGGAACTGGACTTTTTCACCTGGAAGTGCTGTTGGTTGTTCAAAATGGAAACAAATACCTTAGTTGGCTCCTAACACCTGCGTGCAAGGGGAAGGTTAGAGCAGGGAGGGCTGACAGGCCTGCAACCAATGCAGAATACCATCACAGAATATAACTGCCAAGATGGGATGCTAAATCCTTTTCTATTTCCCTCATTCATCACATCTGACAATATAATAACTTTGCCTAACAGCTAGAAACCATTTCCAACTAATATTATTTGTTATCTGCAGCAATAGCATTATCCTAATATCCACAGGGTCACGCAGCTGCCTTGTACAAGATATTGCATTCTCATAATGCATTTTCTGCTCCACACCTTCATCTAAGTTATATATGAAACAAAAAATAAATAAGAATTACATCAAGCAGAAGAAGCTGCAGGCTCTGTGCACTGGTTTTTCCAGGCATAACTGAGCCACAAGACGCACTCTGCTGATGAATACAAACCCCCAAATCTTTACAATGCCCAACTATTTTGTTAGCCAGAACAGCATTGCAAATACCTTATTTTCTATCCAAGCACCAAATTTTCTTACCTAGTACTCCTTATTGCTCTTAAATTACTCCACCTCTTCTTTGGGGATGTCAGCCTCTCTTTTGCAGCCCCTCCCCATCCCAGCAGCTCAGGCTCCTTCAATGGAGCCTACAAAAAGATGAAGAGAGACAATTTACAAGGGCCTGGAGTGACAGAACAAGGGTGAAGAGCTTTATACTGCCATAGGGTAGAGTTAGATGGGATATTGGGAAGGAATTCTTCCCTGCGAGGGTGGGGAAGCCCTGGCATAGGTTGCCCAGAGAAGCTGTGGCTGGCCCATCCCTAGAAGTGTTCAAGGCCAGGTTAGACGGGGCTTGGAGCAACCTGGTGCAGTGGAAGGTGTCCCTGCCCATGGCAGGTGGGTGGACTTCATGATCTTGAAGGTGCCTGACAACCCAAACCATTCTGTGATACCTGTAATTTTATTATTACCTTGCAGGAAAACCGTGGTTTGAGTTTTTTATTCTCATTTCAAAATGAAAGAAAATCCGAAAATCAAATCAATGTATGTCTAGTTTTGCATCCATATAAAAATAATTGCACCCCAAGGGGCTTATCAGTGTCCACATTCATCTGAAGGTCTCCCCTTCCATCATGAGAGCCCTCTCCCCCTCAGCTTGCTGCTGCTTCTTCATGCCTGAGATTCCCTTCCATTGTCACAAGCTTCCACATCATGCAAAATATGTATACATGGGTGTGAAGCAAAGGTCTGATTGTTTTAAGCCATTATAACAAGTTGGAGATTAAGATTTTTCTTTTTTTTTTTTTTTCTTTTTCTCTCGGGGAATTTTTATCCCATCTGTTGCCTAAGAGATGATAATAACAGTACTTAAGAGACAAAAGATGTAGCCAAGGACGAGGGGAAGGGGTGCAGCTGGTTGCACTATTGTAGCTGAGGGGCATTCCCTTGGGAAGGGCAGAGATACTTCGAGATTTTGGGTGGGAGGTGAGGGGCTGGGCTCGGCTCCTCTCTCTCTCCCTCTCGGGAGTGGAGTGGAGACAGGTGGGATTTGGTGCCGGACCGTTGCTGCCCTGAGGATTCACTGCCACTGCGGAGCTTTTGTCCTGCCACTGCTTCTGCTGCCATGGGTGAGCCTTTGCTCATAAGAGCGGGTGTTGAGCTGGGACCTTATTAACACCTGACCTCACTGGAAAATGACTCTCACCATCTATTCGGGTGCCCAAGGGGACAACCTGGGACTCTTCCCTACTTCCCGCTCTGAGGGAGACTCCCCCGGCTGCTAGCGGGAGCCCAGCTGCTGCTGCCCAGCCCTACTATCTTCTGCCACTGCATTGGGTTTTTCACTACACTTTAATCTGATACCCCATGTCTGTGCAACCCCCCGCAGTTCCTGCTACAGCTATGGAGTTTCTGCTAGATTTTGTTTGCCACCCCAGGTGTGCCCGCCTCTGCCCTTCCAGCTGCTGCTGCGAGACTCCTGCTACAGGACATTTTGCCATCCAGAGGGGCACCAGGACAGGCTGCTCCTGTGGGTTTTGCAAAGGGAGCCCCTTCTCTCTCTCTCTCTCTCTCCCACCGGCTGGGCGCCATTACCGTGCGCAGAGAGGCGGCCGAGCTCACGCCACAGCGCCCCCTGCGGCCGCGGGGGAATCATCGCGCCCGCCCTGCCCGGCCGGGAGCCACCAGCGCCCCTGCCGGCTGTGAGCAGAACTGCACCGAAGGGGAAAGTGCCCGCGGCCGAGAGACGGCTGTTACTGGGCTTCTGGTTTTGTTGGTTGTTGCTGCCGCTGTTGTTGTTGTTGTTTGTTTATCTTGTTATTTATAGTCTAGTTAAGAACTGTTATTCCTTTTCCCATATCTTTTCCTGAAAGCCCCTTAATTTCAAAGTTACAGTAATTCAGAGGGAAGGGGGTCATATTTTCCATTCCAAGGGAGGTTCCCACCTTCCTTGGCAGACACCTCTCTTTTAAACCAAAACATAACAATAGCTTAAAATGATAATATTAATGTAATCTACTTTGCAATCAGAATTTTTCTGCATGAATTTCTTGTAAAAGCAGATAATCTTTTTCCGCATCTCCTTTATGCTCACAATTGAACACAAGAACTTCAAAACACGTTTCTTTTGTTGTTTTTGTTTGGTTTTGCAAGGCAAGAGTTGAAAGTTTGCCTCACCTACTACCACACACCATGGAGAATGCACCCAAGGGTACCCTAATGTACCTCCTTCCCTTCAAAAAAGACACAGTTCTCACTGGGGTCACTCAAAAGTCTCTGAAGAGTGCCACAAGCAACATCCCCCTCATTTGATGTCCCCCCTTCTCATCCCTCAGATCCAGCCTCTCCAGCTGAGCTCCTCCATAGCCAACAAGGAAAAAAAGAACTATCCACAAGGCTAAGTCATCTTGCCTCTTGTATTTCTCTATGCAGAAAGGTCTGCACCTGGAAATGTTTGGAGTCACCAGGGTGACTGGACTGGACACTTCTCTCCTTAAAACAGATCAGTTCTGCTCAGCTCACACAGCGATGCTGCAGCATCCCAGCAGGGAAATACAAAGCCATGCGGTTTCCAGGGATGTTTATAAATTTAAGAGCCATGGAAATCTGGGTTGAAAATGTCATAACATCTGCAGTAGAGTGATACACATCTTGATTTATTGGGGTTTTTAAATTTAAAAAAGTAAAGCTGCAGGTTGTGAAGTGGGTGTACCTGCAGACAGAGCCATCGTTACACAGCTTCTCCACTGGGAGGTGCCATAGCAAAGCTCCCAGAGTCTGGAGAAGGAACTCATCATTCTCTTGGTGGTTTGACACCATTTTTCATCCATTTGCACCAACAGTGCAGCACTTGGTGACACAGAGATCTGTCTTTATTCCTGTGCTATCTGCATAGATTTTTCTGCTTTTGACTGCCTCCCTCCACTCTCAGGGAGCTCTGTGACCTTTGCTGTGCATTTACCATGCCATGAGAGTCTGAAAATAGTCTGGAGTGAGGGCAAGGCTTTTTTCTTGTACAGAGAAGAAAAGCTTTATGACTTGAATCCCAGAGAGCCCAGGAACAACTGGGAAGCGACTCCCAAACCAGGCTTTACTGCAGCTTCCTGGCTTAGTGGCTTTCTTCCCCATTTCTTCCTCGGAAATCTGTGCAAAGCCTGTGGAGAGCTGGCCATCTTTCAGGGTCTTTCAGTGTCAGTCTTTCACCTCAGACCTTCCAGGTTATAAAAGCCTTGGTCTTCCCTGCACACCTCTGCTTTGAAATGTCACCTCTCCCTTATCCCGGGAGGGTGACCTGAGTTTTCAGAGCAGGGATGATGCTGTGTCTGAGATGAGACGGCTCCTCTTTGACCTGACCTGATCAATAAAGACCCTCCTCCCTGTTCTTGCTACTGAGAGCATTCTCCTTGGTCCATCCCCCCAGGCGGGTGCCTACCTACATTTCGCTGTTACACTTTTCAAATTACCTAGAATTTCTATTATGAAGGTGTTGAAGGTTAGGTTTTTTCTTTTTTTTGTCTTTCTCTCAGGGATTTTTTTCTCCCATTTGTTGCCTAAGAGATGATGAATGACGATACTTAAGACACAAAAGATGTAGCCAGGATGGGGAGGAGGCAGGAAGAGGTGTAGTTGCTGCAGTCTCTTAGCTTGGGAGTGAGCTCACTGGCTGGGGGGTTTTCTCTTGGGAAGAGCAGAGATACCATGAGAGGTTGGGGGGGGAGGGGAGGGAGTGCTAACCGAGACTTGGCTGGGGGTCAGAGGCTGGGCTCAGCTCTCTCTTTCTCAGGGATCAGAGGGGAGACGGTTCTGGTTTTGGACTGCTGCTGTGGAGAGGATTCACTGCTACTGCCGACTTTTGTCCTTCAGTGCTTCTCCTTACGGTGGGTGAGCCTCTGCTCACAAGAGCAGCCATTCAACTGGGACCTTTCAACATCCAACCCCACTGGGAGGGACCCTCACCGGGTGCCTCAGGGGAAACCTGGGACCCCCCACCCCCTCCCTCTCTCCAGAGGAAGCACCTCCCGGCTGCTTACAGGAGCCCGGTCGCTGCTGCCATCACCAGGATTTCATATGGGACATGCGAGAGCCAGAGAAAAGAAAAAAAACCTGAAACACTCCCCTTTCCCCCCCTCCACCTTCTCTCTCCTCCCAGGGCAGCCCAACCCCCCTGCTGTTCCTGCAGCTGTCCCAGGGCTTTTTGCTACACTTTGTTTGCCACTCAGGGGTGTGCTCGCCTCTGCTGTTCCAACCCGCTGGTCAGCTCGCCACTCAGAGTGGCACTGAGACCAGCTGCTCCACGTGAGTTTTGCAAAGGGAGCCACCTGCCCTCTCCCCCATCGCCCCCGGTGCCATTGCCAGGGCAGAGAGGTGGCCGAGCTCACGCCACAGCGCCCCCTGCAGCCGCGGGGGAACCATCGCACCCGCCCTGCCCGGCCGGGAGCCACCAGCGCCCCTGCCGGCTGTGAGCAGAACTGCACCGAAGGGGAAAGTGCCCGCGGCCGAGAGAGGCTGGGACTGGGCTTGTGGTTCTGGGTGCTGG
>VZTI01003351.1:202-93164 GCA_013397865.1 Struthidea cinerea
ATGAGAAAGGGAAGATGCCATCAGCTGTTGTGTTCTCATTCCAGCTGTACTGGAAAAGAAAGACAAGCTGGGATGACCCTTGCTGGATGCCAGGCACCCACCAAAGCCTCTCTATCATCCCCCTCTGCAGCAGGACAGGGGAGAGAAAATATAACAAAGGACTGGGTGGCTATAACATGGGTGGTGATGAGGACCAGGAGGCATCACTAACCAATTACTGTCAGGGGCAAAACAGACTCAGATTAGAGCTATTAATTGAATATTTTACTAACAGAATCAGAGCAGGATAATGAAAAATAAAATAAGACCTCAAAACCACTTTTCTCCTGCCCCACCCCCTTCCCAGCTCTACCTCCTACCCTAGCGGTGCAGGGAGACAGGGAATGAGGGTTATGGTCAGATTATCACATGTTGTTTCTCCTGCTGCTCAGGAAGAGGAGTCCTTTCCCTAGTACATCATGGGGTCCTTCCCACACGAGACAGTCCTCCATGAACTTCTCCAATGTGAGTCTATCCCATGGGCAATAGTTCTTGACAAAATGCTGCAATGTGGGTCACTATTCCACAGGGTACAGTCCTTCAGGCACAGCCTGCTCCAGTGTGGGTCCTCCACAGGGTCACAAGTCCTACCAGGAAACCTTCTCCAGCATGGGCTCCTCTCTCTGTGGATCTGCAGGTCCCTGCCAGGAGCCTGCTCCAGCATGGGCCTCCCACAAGGTCACAGCCTCCTCTCAGGCACCCACGTCAGGCTCTGGGGTGACTTCCTCTACAGGCTGCAGGTGGATCTCTGCATCTCCATCTCCACAGGCAGTAGGGGCACAGCTGCCTCACCATGGTCTTCACCACAGGGTGCAGAGAAATCTCAGCTCCAACACCTGGAGCAGCTTCTCCCCCTCCTTCTCCACTAACCTTGGTGTTAGCAGAGTTGTTCCTCTCACACATTCTCACTCTGCTCTTCTCTGTCTGCAACAACTCTTTTTTCTTCTTCTTAAATGTACTATCACAGAGGCATTACCCTCATTTCTAAATGGTCAGTGACATGTCTGTCTTGGGACTGGCTGACACTGGCTCTGCTGGACGTGGGGAAAGCTTCTGGCAGCTCCTCACAGAAGCCACTCCTGTAGCTCCCCACTCCCACCCGGGCTACTAAAACCTGGCTATGAAAACACAATACACCAGGCTTCTGTTTGTAACACCTACCTGCAGGAAACTGTGCTGGGTGGTGAAATGAAATGTGATCCTCATCACCTGTATGTGGTGAAGCCAGAGAGGGACAAAATGTAAGAGGCAACCTGTTCTACCTGAACTAGTTTGAAAGTTGTTGCACTACCAAACTGCTTGCTGATTACCAGCCATGGGCTCTTCATGTGTGCTCTGCTGGCCTGTCACAGGCAAGACACAGTAAGCAGCATGATGGTGGATCTGAATAGTGGGGTTTATCTAAGAACCAGCAAGGTTCAAGCTTTTGCCCTATCTGACTGTCTCAGCATTGCTGGCTCCCCCAGTGTTGTGCTCACTTGATCCTGATTTCCCTTTCCCACAAGGTGAACACTGCTGGCCCAGGAAGGTTGGGCAGAAAGTTGTGTCAATTCCTGTTGTACCACTGCTCACAGAAATCACCCATCAAGGTCTCTGTGTGCCTCTAGTATTCATCTTCATCCATCTCCCTGATCACCTGAATCTTCAGCCGCTTCCAGGATCTTTCGTCTAGCCAAGTTCTTCATCCCCATTCCTGTGTGGCTTCTTCTTTCCCAGAGCCAAGACAGTCTGTGTGCAGGAGCACAACATATAATCAGCCCCCTAACTGGTTGTCCTGTATCATGTCCCTTTATCAAGAGGGGTGCTCAAGACATGCCATGTATTTCTAGTGCTGGTGTTACTAAAACCTGTGACCAGCCCTTACTAGCTGGAGCTGGCAAGTAACTAGCTCCTGCTTTAGAGTTCAGAAGTTCAGCTTTGGGCATTCACTCACACATATGTGTGCATGTGTTGCCTGTCCACATTCACTCACTTTTTTTGCCTACAATGCTACCTAGTACAAGTCCAATTTTACCCTGCATTGCTTTCAGCGTTATCTTACTGGCTGACTCCAGGCAGCTTCGCGGCCAAAAGACACTTCTCAGTACTTAACCCTGACTCCAATCCATCCCCATGTGGCCTAGATCAGGGAACGGTCTTATGGATGAGGAAAATACCTGGTTTGAATCTTCTGCTAGACTCAAAGAAGCTCAGCAGTTACCACAGTCTGACCTAATCTTCAGATTGTGCATACTCATGGGGGAAAATGAAGCAGAAAGTACCCTTCACGTTTTAGTTCTGTTATCAGCAGTTTCTTGGGGAGAAATGAATGATAATTTTCTCTTCCTCTGTGTTTTTGTAATCCCTTATTTCCTTTTATTATTTGTCAGTCCATCAACCAGAACACTTTTCATCATCCTATTTCTTATTCCAGTAAAATCTTTGACTAAGCCGTATTAAACACGTGCCTCTAAAAAATTCAGATGAGAAGCATAATGCATAAAACACTCTTGCACATCTCTGATATTAAAAGATATCAGAAACTCAGAAAAGTATAGGTGGTAGCATAGTATTTCCCCAAGCTTAACTTCTAATAACAAAATATAGTCTATGTAATCATTTAAAGCAATCATCTTCCACAAATTCTCCCTCTCCACTAATACGTAGAATTCATCAACTAGAGTTTGGAAACTGGCCAGCATGAGGAGATGTTGTGCATGCAGTTACACGTACTAAAAGTTCATGCAACTTTAGCTGTCATGAACAAGATCTAATTAAAAAGAAAATCAAGAAATGAGTAACACCTTGCCTAAATGTCTTCAGATTAACACATGCTATTGAATCAATAGGTCTCACTAACAAATGTTAATAAAATAACTGTTGAATGACTCATGCCAGTGAGACAGATGAGTAAGTATCAATATAAACATTTTGAAGAGGAGGAAAATCACAGGAAAACAAAATCACAGGAAGCCTAAGGATCCAATCCAGAAAAGTTCGACTTTTCTCTGAGTTTGCAGTCATTAAAGAAAACGGAAGATGTTCATTTCTTTGTTAAAATTAATTGCCACTAAACGTAGCAGATGCCAAAATATCAATGGGTTTTCAAAGCAATTGAAAGCATTAATGAAAGAGACCATTAGTTAACCACAGAGATGTCTCTGCTGTCAAGGCTCAGGAAATTCAAGAACCTGAGGAAGCATCACTGAGCTCTTCCCTTACTGTTATATTCCTGCTTATCCCAGATACAGGGGAAAATGAACATTCAGTCTGATCTAATAGAAGCAATCTGAAGTTCTTGTTATGTTTCATATCTTCTCAGAGAAACTATGTAATATTTCAATGAATTTTACTTCTGAAAAAAAAAGCGGATCAAGTGTCAGCTGAGACACCACAAGCTGTTTTCTGCTTTGCAAAGGGACAGGGCTTTCTCTGTAACTAATTGCATACCAAGCATGCAGCAAAGTAAGCTTCTTGGGAAGTAAATGATCCAAGAACAGTTTAACTATATCAGGATTACATACTCCAGGGATTTAGCTGAAGCAGAAGGATTTGCATGGTATGAAACTCCTGAGAAATCTCTCAACAAAAACATTTTTACTATCACATGGTGTGTGGTCCAGCAGCTGCTACTCAGTGTTTGGATTTTATTCAACAATCCAAATTATTGAAAGACAGTTAGTATTCTGAAAGCCAGCTACATTCTTAACAAGCTCTGAATATTTTTTTAAGTGTAGTCTCCGAGGAAATGGTTATTCAGAAGGGTTAGGCAGTGCTCCTTTTCAGTAATTGAAAAGCCAGAAACTTGTAGTGCACAGATGAGGATGAGACTTCTGTTTTCAAAAAGTGATGCAAGTATACATATTTGCTGAGAATATTGATGTGGGATAACATGATGGGAGCTTTGTCCACACACCTTCAATTGCATTTTACAACCTGTTCTAAAATCTATAGGCATGGCAAAGTTGGTCAACAGTGCTTGATGTATTGGCATTCTTTGACAGGTCTGGATAACCAATATAATGTGGGCATCATTCACCCCCATTTGCTTTAGGTCATGGGTTGTTCTCCAGTTCATAGCTTCATAAAGCTGTGGAATAGCCTTTCTCTAGGAGACCTTTTGAAAAAAGAACATAGTAAAAAGGATTAGATGTAGCCATAAATATGATAAATGGCTTGCTAGAAACTACATTAAATAGCAGTGATCTCAGCCCAGAGGTGGGTTCTGCAACAGTCTTTTTGCAAACCTGTGTGGATAAATGATTCACCATGTGCTTGCTTTTCATGGACATCATTTAAGAGAACATCCTGTGTCACTAGTAATTTTCAATCCAAATACAGAAGACTTGTGGGTTGCTGCTTACCATTTCATCACACTTTCCTCATTCTCCAGACATCTATTAAGTGATGGGAAAAGAAATCAGATGTGGTACAAGTTGTGCCTCCCACTCCTCTGTAGGTCTTTATTCATAATCTTTTGACTTGTCCCTCTTGGGGTTTTTTTTTTCCCTTTTGCAGTTGTTCTTAGGTTTATTCGTTTGTTTGTTTTCTTTTGTCTAGTCGTGTCCAGGTTTTCCCCACTGTGCTTCTCTGCACCACAATCCCCCAGAGGGCAATTCCTGATACTCAGCTTAGTGTCGAGTACTTCAGCAATATCCCAAGAGCTCGAGCACAAAGTATCTGCACATTTTGTGCAGTGGCTCTGTTTTCACAGTGCTCCAGGGACCCTCACTGAAAACCCACCCAGCAGGTAGGTTCATGGATGAACTGCTCCCTGTCTGCACAGAGTTACACTATATGGAGTTAGTCCTTGTCAAAACTCAGCCCACCACTGGATACAAACTACACACAAAACTTGAAAAAAGTCAAGGTTCCACCAAAAATTACTCCTATATTTTTCCGAAGTATGTATCTTCTAAATCAAAACACCAAATATTCATGTACTATAGCTAAAGAAACTCATGTATTTTTTTAAAGATCATTTGTCTGGCAGTAAGTATTGCAGAGATGAAAGAATGAAATAGGAGAGCAAGCCTCAATGATGAAACCAAATGAAAACTAGCAATTCAAGATGCTTGTGGAAAAAAAGTTGTAGCAGGAAAGAAACAGCATTTTCTTTGACAGTGACAGCTAAGATTTGAAAATAGGAACAGAACATCTACTGACAGGATGACTTTATTATAGACTATGTGGGGATTTTTCTCTCTAAGTTGCTTGCAGCAATACGTCTCATTCAGCTCCTCAGCCTCACTGATGCACCAAGCTTGACCCTGTGTCTTGGAAATGTACTCACTATCAGTCAAGCTTGTTTGCATTAATGTAGCCCACTTTTATTTATCATAGTAATATACTTCATTTATATTTATTGCATGCTGCCTCCTTTAGTTGAGCTTTGACCTGAGATTGACCCAGATGTTTGTATATTGTACATGCAGGTATTGTTGCTTTTGTGGCTAGCACTGACTGAAGAGCAGACCTGCAAAGACACTTGGGGCCAGGCTATGTGCAAAAAAAACCCAGTAGAACAGACATATCAAATTGCACTTAAATCCAGCCACATTATTTGCAACATCTCAAAAAATATTTTTAAACTTCAAGGCATTTATAGCAATTATTCAATGCAGAACACATATTATTTTAACTGCTGCTTGTAACAGATCTTACAGTTTGCATTGTAGCATGGAAATCACCACTATCTTGCTTCAGTGTTTAGAGGTAAAATGAGAAAGCTTCAGCCAGTAATGCCAGTCTATAAAACCAGCAGGTTTTATTTGCTCTGATTACTCACCTAGCATATCTTCATTGATGTATAAATAAAGAAACCAGACATACTTTTGTGTTCATGGCATTAAGCTACATGTGATCAAGCCATGTTGGTGTTGGCTGACCCCTCTTCCTTGGCATATGATTCAGTGCCTTATGTGAGAGCTCTGGGCTGGGAAGACGTGTCAGATTAAAGAAGAGTAAGAAATGCTCAATGCTACTTACACAAAATGGCAACTGTGACCTTTGCAATGTTTTAAGCTAATGCTTTTTTGTTCCACCTATGGATTGGGTGACATATGCACATACATTGAGCCATTTCAGCTCAATGACAAATGGAAACCTATGGAAATTAACTATAGAGACTCAACTGCTTGTGGCTATCTTCTCATATCTGATATTAGGTTCAGCTTGTGTCAAAAGTCACAAGAAAGAGGGAGGCTTTGAAATTAGGAGAACTGAAGCCACTTGTAATTTTGAATAGTATTTCCATGTCCATAACCTGAACTGTTTATGGATTTAGGGACATGGGCAATATAGCAGAGACTGGAGAACACAAACATGAGATCATTTATTAAGCTCATTCTCATAAGCTACCATGTCGAACATCAGCTTTCTTTTTCCCTTTGTTTTGAGTTCTTTATCTTGGCCTTACTTGGGCCTAGGAGGTTTGATACTATAGGCTTGAAGATGGCTATTAGTAGATCTAAAGTGATCTTTTTATTTGATTTTCCACTCCTGTGTATTTATCGCTTTAATGTATTTGTTTGCAAAACCTTTAAGAAACCAGTGCTTGGAAATATTAGTCAAAACAGGCTTGAGACTTCTCCCTCTGCACAGTGGCTGATGCGATATATGACTACAGCTCCTGCAAGGACTTAAGATTTCACAGATGGACAAGATCTATAGAAGAAGTGAAAAGGAAAAGCAAAAGAGTGACGACATTGAACTACTACACTTTTCTTAAGTGAAATCCTAGGGGCCAGATTCTGTGTCACTCCACATTGTGTGCACTTAAGTTACACCACTGGAAATTGCAAAGCAGACGTAATTTGCTTTTAGCTCTCAATACAACAACACTTTACATTACCAAACGCTGCTGTTAGGGGCCATTGAAGAATCTACAAGAGGGGTTTTTTCCCTCCCATAAAGATGTGAAATGGTCTCCTGAAAGAAATGGTACAAGTGTCACTGAGTGGACTTTCTCTCATTAAATGAGCACTGGGAAAGGCTTGAAAAAATATAGCAGTCTGGTGACCTGGGAGTCTCCTCCAGCTCTAATTTCAGTGATCAAGGAGACGGAGGATAGAGATGGAATTGAATTATGCCTGAGGCACAAGGATTCCTGGAGCTGATCACCTCTCCCAGGAAAATGTCAATCTAAAAGGTTTTCCAATACGTCTCACTAGCAGTTTTGACATGTGAATTCAGGTGTTTCTCTGAACTCTAGCTGATGTTCTTGATAATATTTAGTATCACAAATGTCAGGATACTGTCCCAGTTGCTTCATTATTGAACATTTCTTACTTGGCCTTCCACAAGATTATTAGTTTGCAGTGATTTGTGAAACTTCAGAAGGTCCAGCACGAGCTTCCTGTGGTGACAGGACAGTAAGTGATTAGAAATCCTCTATCTCCACCAGCCATGTGGTCAGCAATACAAGGATCCTTAATACAACTCTTCTGGAGTTGCTTTTACCCTGTTTTTTCTCTTTAATCTTTGACCCAAGCAGTTTAGGTTGAATGCTTGGGATGCCTTTCTGATAGGTTTTGGGGAGTTATATTCAAGTGTGTGCAACCTAGGGAACTCAGGTACGACAGGTTATAAACCTTCCTCTTCAGAAAGCCCTTTCAAATCAAATGAGAATTGCGACCTCTTTCATTGCCCGCTTGGCTCCAGACAATGCTACTGATATACTGGTTGATTCCGCTTTCTAATGATTCAGATACCCATTGAACACTTTGAAAATTCTGAACAAACAACGGAGAAGCGGAAAGGAAAATGCTTCTTTAATAACAATGTTTTAAAATAGTATTTAACTTTTGCAGTAATGACGCATGGGCAAGGACTTTGCACATAAGATGGAGAAAGGCAAAGACATTTATTGCGCAGTCAGAATTCCCTAAATACCAGCACCCAACAGGATATAACATCATATAAACAGGAAAGATGTTCACCACAGCGTCCCCCAATCACCTGGGGTATTGCACAGATTTTACCTAGTATGGTAATAGGCAAACAATACCCTATAAGGCCACAAACTACAATTAACCCTTCTCATAGGCCCAGTCTGTCCATAAACACACAATCCTCTCTCAGTCCCTCTCCCGTGACCTGGATGCACTCCCAGGGTCACCTCCGGGCCCAGGAAAGAAGCCATCTCTCTGATCCTCAAGGCCTATCTCTCTACCACTGCCTAGTGCACTCCAACATTTAACATTGTGGTAAAGAACTTGAGAATCTGCTCCCACTCATCTTTTCCTTGAGATGGTCATGTGCACTTCTTCAAAGCTGGTGCTGAAACCCCTGTCCACTTGCTAGCATTTTGACTTAGTTTCGCTTCACTTGGGTTTCCATAACAAAGGGAAACAGGAGCCTGGGAGCGTCTCTTTGTCTCTCTGCCTGCCGCGTCCGGCCCGGGGGCGAGACCCCGGGCTGCGCAGCAAAAGCAGATTTTAGACTACACCTTAAAGCCGGCTATGCTACCTGTGATCTTCCTTTATCTGGCCGCTGTTGGATCCCTCTAGGGTGTGCAGCAAATCCACGTAGGGTTTAGTTTGGACCCTCGGGACCCTAGAAATAAAGGAGGGCGAGAACGGAGACGCTGGGAGACCTGGAGATGTTTATTCGTCCGTCCCCGGCAGCAGTCTGGCTGGGAACTCTCGTTTCTCCCGGTCCTGGGGGGCGGGGCTTACAGCAACAGCCAATGGGGAGGGAGAGAACCCAGGGCCAGCCCGACACTCCTGGCACCGCGGGGGGAAGGGAGACTGGGGAACTGGGGAGAGCCAGTACATATTTGTATACAGATACCATAAACCGGGGGGGTTCTCTCAGGCGCAGGTCTGTCCCCCCAAACCCTAGGCTGGCAGGTTTGCCAGGACACCCCAACATTGGAGGACAAACATATGTGTTTTAGAAAAACAGCCTTAGTAATCTGAATTTTTTTCTTCTTTATTTGCTTTTCTCATGTCCCAGCAATAATACAACCTGCTCTCCTGCTGCTAACACTGACTGGTTGTAACAGATGTTTTCACCTGTCTTTTATGGGTTTTTCTCAGATCTAACAAATATCTTAGGATCAGGAAAAGTACAAAGAGACATCTATTGCTTTATGGTACTTCCTTAATTTTAACCATTATCAAAGCTTCACTAACTGTGCCTATGTCTTTTTTGACAAGCTAATACAATCAACCCTGCTACTTCAGCTCATCTAATATCGGTATGGGAATATCATGTTCCAATGAAATTGTTAACCATTAATAGGCACAGTGCTGAAATACTAATCCATTTTGTCTCTCCAGGGCATTATAATCAACAGATCGAGTAGGACTTAAAATGTATATGTGGAGATTGCTATACTACACAGCACATCAAACTATGACTTAAAACATATTCTGAAGAGATCTGTTCTTTTCATACCTAATATGTAACTGGAATGAGAAACAGAGACAGAATGTTTACCGATCTTTCACAGGAAGATGTAAAAAAGCTGTCTACAGCTGCACCATCAACTGCTTTATTCTGCTATTCTGTAAGAGAAATAAGTTATAAAGGAAATACCATAATGAACTTCCCACATAGATGAGTTAAACTGAAAAAGAACTCCCACCAGTGTGCATTATGCAGATTGCCTTATTTGTGTCTGTCACACGCTTCTGCACAAACACCACTCTTCTTGCCCTCAACTGTCTTGCCATTTGCTACCCTAGTCAGTAAAATAAATTCTAGTGTAATGCATGAACCTTCAGTGAGCTTCCACATTTCACAAAATCATAATAGCTGCTATGAAGAAGGCCCTCTTTTCTTAAAAAACCAAAAATACACCACAGCACTCTTCCAACAGCCAAAAGGTGCTAGCTCTATCTCCGATATCGTGTGTCTGCCGTTAACTTTCCCTCTGGAAGGCCCCTCCTAAGGTATAAGCCAGAGTCAGAATACTTGATGTGTTAGCTACATTATTTTGCTGGTAGCTTTAGTTTTGTTTTAGAGGACAATGGCTCTTAACACATGGCTTTGATGATCTCTACCTCTAGGCTGATTTTTGTTTGATTCTTTGCAAAAAGTGGATGAGGTGAACATCCTAGGGATGATAAACTAGAGATAAGAAAAGACTCTATCTTTCTTGCCAGGTTTCATCTGTGCTAGTTACTAAGGCAGCCAGATAATTCTGCAAAAATGAGATAAACCATAAGGAGCATCACCATTTTAATGTTTTTTTGTCTTTCCTGACAATGCCTTAGATGTGTTCAGATACCATTATTTCTGGAATGTCCACGAAACACAGCTCTGATAATTAAAAGAGATTTCTTGCCCTTAACCGCTCATTTTCACAGTGAGTGTGTTAACATGAAGTATTACCCAATTGTTAAGTCTAAGTATTGATTATTTCAAGCTGTACATGGACTAATATTGTTTTTCTTGTGGACAGACTAATGTATTTGTCCACAACAAAGGACAAACAGATGTACATCTTTTCTTCAGAGCTCAGAGATTAATTTTCAGAAGGAAACTAGACAAAATGATTCGCACTGCTGTTAAGCAGTTTCTTTCTCTGTTTTCTTTCTTCTGCCACTGAGGGGACCAGTGATAACACAATACTTCCATTTTTTCCACAAGAAAAGTAGGGAGCAGCTGCTTCCACAGAGGAGGAAACAGAGGCTTTGTAGAATAAAGCAAGCTTGTGCACTTTTTATTAAAAACTGCACTTTACAACTGAAACATAATCTAAGGATGAAACAGCTGATATGGCTATTTTGCTGGTTGTTAAAGAGTTTATACTACATTAAATTGACTCCCGTGGGTTTAATTTTTCAGTGCTGTTACAGTCACCAACCTTTCTTATTGAGAAGGTCAATAGGCACGATGTGAAGTCTTGTAAATCATTGTCTTGCTATTTTTGTAATATATAATGTGACCCTTTCACACACCTTAAAAATTATAAACCAGAGCACATACTGCATATCAAACAAATAAATCAGATGCTATAAATACAGTCTTTCTTTTGGTTCTGGACAGATTAGCTCTACTGCATTTCATATGTTTTAAATTGTTTTGGCTTCAGAGGCAAGATCTGCTCTTGTATTCAGAAAGCAAAGACCCTGGACTTAACCTATTTTAAAAGCTTAATAGAGACAAAGTGACCCTGAAAGCATGTTTTAAAATTATTCCGCTAAAAGCCTCAGAACTATAAACATTAACTAAATTAAGACATCATACTGAAAAAAATCTAGTCAGTTGATAGAAACTTTTAGGTGAAATTTTGAAAAGGGAAAGAACAAGTGAGAATTAAGCATAACAGTGACCTGATAACCTATTTTGTGTTCCAGGGATGCTTTTTCCCACAGGTGTATTTACAAGCCATGTTGCACACGCGAACTGAAATTCTTGGTGTGACGTCTAGGGAAACGGAGTGACTGAAGAATATATTTTATAATGGAAAACTGTAGCATTATGAGGAAAAACTTGTTTTAAGCAGGAGACTATTTACTCAGCTATACAGAAAAGCAGGATGTTTTCCCCTCATATTCTTTTGGGGTTTCCTTCATGCCTTTTACCACCTGCACTAGAGTGTATTGGTTCATGCCTACAGTCCTCTGCCTCAGTCAGTAGTGAGAAATAAATGTCCTTGGTCGTGCTTAGTATCCCAGTGCTTTTCCTAGTCCTCACAGTTTCTGCCTCTGCTGTTGGAGGAAAAAGCACTGATCAGAGGCATTTGAAGGGGAACATATGTAAGAAAGGGAAATTATCAGAATTAAGGTGATATATACCTTTTTAAAAGAAAGAGCTGCAACTTCTCTGAGACCTGTGAAGCTTTGTGTTTCTGCTGTGTCAACTCCAACCTGCAGAAGAAATTTCTCAAACACCCCTCAGTAACAGTCCACAATGGAGTGACTTTGGCTTTGGACACAGGCAATTTGGATGGAGGAAAGGAAGGAACGTATTTGTTGAACACACATCTTTCACAATGCTAGGAAATTCCATTTTGTGGAGCTGAACCAATGATGAGATGTCCCTTGAATTTCAGCTGGTGAGTGTTCTACAAAGGCTTCATAGCTGTGTTCCTGTGATAAACAGATCATCCTGCTACTGATTTTGCTGAAGAGATTTAATATGAGAATTTGCCTGTTTCCTATTTACATGTTTTTATCTATTTTATCATGTCTTCATCACCTTATTGTTCTGATGACTCTTTTGTTCTTCATTCCTCTATTTCCTCAACCCCAGATTCATTGTTTTTATTAATTGTTAAAATAAACATTCATGGTTCATGCTTACTGCAGTCTTCAAGGACTTGGAGAGACACTGCTCTGACTGAAAGTCCAGCAAGAATCTAGTGCATGAGGTTGTCTTACAGTGTCCAAGACAGCTGGAAAGTGCTGTTTATTGGTGAAGTAGTCTTTTACCTAGCTCCATGAAAGAAATTAAATTTTAAGTACAGTGCTTCCTGCATTGTACATTTATCCTTGTACAAGGCCAGACAAAATTTGACATGACATAAAATAATTTCCCATGAGAAGAATTGGATATATCTATGGATTAGGTCTAGGCTGACAGCCAAGTTGTGATCTGTACAACTCCCTGATACAGGCTTGCATTCTTATTTTTAGAGAATACTATTTTGTGTGCGGCAAGTTATAACTGACATTATCCTACAAAAAATTGTGTTCAAGTTATGCTGTAACTGTAATTAGGAAAAAGGTACTGCTTTTTCTTTGTGGTTCCTTTGATATAAGGGCCAAAAGGGCTTGAATTCAATGATCTCATAATCAAATCAGGTATGCTTGCATTGAATGTTTTAGCCATTTTAATTAATGAAAATAATCTGTATGCTCACATTTACTTTTTTTTCAGGCAGAAATATCCCTTTGATTTGAACATCTAAGAGTTTTCCTCATCCTTTTCCTTCACCTCATCAGGGACCGTCCCCAAAAGAGTTGTCAGATCTGCCATTCAATTCCCAGCCTTTTGTCTACAGTTCTTCTGAATGGACACAGCTGAAAAATAAGGCATAATCCCAAATATTCTTCTATCTCATCTCATCCTAAAAGTTCTTGAAATTTAAAAGCACATACAATGATTTTAGGATAAAGCTCACTTGCTTTTTGCCCGTGGCAGTCTTATTAGACTTATTAGGCAACAGGCAGAAACTGATGCACAGGGAGTTCCACCTGAATATGACAAAGAACTTCTTTACTGTGCAGGTGACCATGCACTGGAACAGATTGCCCAGAGAGGTTGCGGAGTCTCCCTCACAGGAGATATTCAAGAACTGCCTGGACACAACCCTGTGCAATGCACTCCAGGATGACCCTGCTTGAGCAGAGAGGTTGGACCAGAAGTCCAAATGTGGTCCCTTCCAACCTGACCTATTCTGTGATTCTGTAATACAAATGGGATGAAAAATGGCCTTTCATGTCCATACCCACTGCAGCTGCAAAAACTGAGCTCAGCTTTATTGTCTTGCCTCTGTTTGTTTTCCTTTTTTTAGAACAACCAAAACAACAAACAAACAAAAACCTAGCCCAAACCTAATCCCATGATCCTGAGACCTTTTAAGATTTTACTCCAAAAAAGTTAGTCCAATATATTTCAGTTTCACAGAAAAACAGTACCTCAGTCAACAATATAACCTCGTAGTTTCAAATGTGAGACTAGTTGTGGGGGACTTGGACTAAAACACATTTGTAAATGTAACTGTGATAGGCCACAATATAAAAAGAATTTTACATATTAGAGTTTTGCGTGAGAGTTTTTGTGAAAATATTTGGCAGTGTCTTATCAGTATAATATCTACCACATTCCAGTAAGCCACAACATTTTAATTGCCACAGAAGAAAAATAAAATAAAAATATTAAATATGTGAACAGTTAATACAGTAACAAAAACCCAAGGTAAGAGTTTTGGAAACCTAAACAAGGAAAATCAAGACTGGGTAGTTTATTAATTATTTGCCTTCATAAAATTTCCTTTAGAAAAGTGTTTTATGTCATGAAATATACACATTTCACATGATAGAAAAATATTTTACTAATAAAATGTCCACAATCCAGCAATAAGTACAGTCCCATAAGTAGTTATGCTTTTGTCTGCCTTATCCTCAAGAGTTTTAGATGTCAGTAATAATTACATGGTGTATTCATTTATTTTCCTATGTTAAAGAATATGCAATTTACTTTGAATGACATTAACAAGCCTGAAAGCTTGTTTAAGCTTTCAAAATATTTCAAAATATTTCAAAATACTAAAATAATCAGTTCTTACAGTTTTTAAAATAGAATTTCAAGAACAGTGAGGTTTTCCACTGAAAATAGGTGTTCTAATATATACAGTGATATTACTAGATAATTATGTAATTTAAAATGTAGTTCAGTACCTGAACTAACCTGCCCTCTCTAATCCACAATTCAAAGGATGTTGGATGTTAAAAGAATTTCATTAGTTGAAGCAATGGCATATTGATTGAGTGTAATAGTTTTTTGGGAAATTTCTCAGATGTTTAATCAAAATGGGAGTGCCCAAGGGCACAGGAAGTTCCTGCTCTGCCCTGTTGGTCATGGAGACCATGGCAAGATCTCTTCACTGATCCTGGCAATCATTCGTGATGTGCATTTTATGTGGGTGTCTGAAACAATATAGTGCTGAAAAAGTCCTATTATTCATGCTTTGATTTCCACTCCAGGGTTTTACAGGCATCAGTGGTGTGGAAACCAGAGCAGCTGTTGCAAGGTGTGAGGCCAAGGGAGTTGCAGAGATGGGTCTCTGTCTCTTCATGCTTTAACCCGGTTTTGCATTGCGTGCACTCCTAAAGATATACATGGCACACTGACAGAACATTGTTCTTTCTCATCCTATGAGGAAATTTGCTTTCCTGTGGACTTCTGTCTTCCATTTGTAGCTGGATGACCCAGAGCTTACGGGCAGTGGAACTGAGAGCTCCTCCCTCCCTCAGTCAGTTACCATTTTTAGGGGGTCTGGTCTGTCCATCAGTCTTTCTCCAGCAGGACCTTTTCCTTTATTGAATTCTGCACTGCGAAGTCAGGATGGCATTACAGCAAGGTGTGATAAGGCAGCAGGGCTCGCAGTGACCCTCCGTGGGAAACACAGGGAAGAGAGACCAGCAGAGCAGCACCAGAGGCAGCGTGGTTGCTCCAGCTGCAGAACAAGTGCCATGTGTTAAGGGGGTTTCCCTCTCTCACATCTGAGAAGATTCAAATCAGTGCTGCAAAACTTCAAGCCAAATACTATTCAGGCTCAGATCTATGTTTGGCTGGAGTTCTGATAGCCTCCTCAAAAGCAAGTTTTATTTTTTTTATTTTTAGATCAACCAAAAGTGCTCTATTGACTTACTTTGACAATTTAATAAAATGCACAAAGATCTGTCTCCTTTCAATGGCAAAAGATGAAAAGATGATTGGAATAGAGATCCCTGCCAGCTCCCCTTGCCCATCTCAGAAAAAGGAAACATCCCACATCCCCTGTGCTGGAAAGACATCTGAATTTAGGTTGCCTCTAAATGCACGGGGGCTTCTTTTGCAGAGGAGCCACTGAAATATGAGAACTGCTAGTGCCAGCACTCTGCATGACCCCAGTTGCCATGGATGAGCATGAGGTAGAAGGTGGAATCCCAGACATTCAGGCCCCAGACTGTATTTTCCTTTATCATGAATAGAAGCAATACTTGGCATGGGAATCACGTGTAAATAGGAAGCCAAGGTGTTTGGTGAAAAATTGACTTCATATGTTCAGTTGGATGGTGGCAGCCACCAGCAGGGCAGTGACGTTACGATGTAGGTCTCTGGAAGTGAGGGCAGCCCCTGGGAAAACTCATACCAAGGGACCCACCCAGCTGTTCTGCATCCCTCAGTCAGTAGCTAAAGCAGCGGGCTTGCCTCTCTGGACTTGTTCAGTCATTCCCCCGGGAAATCTAATTTAAAACAAGAGGCTTGAATTTCATTGCCTAAAGGGTGAATCAGGAAATTTTGGTTTTCAGAGATGCTGAACATCTACAGCCTCTGCTGAGCTCAAAAGGCAAAGAGGGCAGCAGCCATATGCTGAGCTGCAGAAGAACATTGTACTTGAAGCCCAGCTACCCACTTACTGCACTGGGCTTGGATTTGTCTGCTTCATTTAGGGTACCAGAGACAAATCATTATGGCCTTTGACCTTCAACTCCATTTTTCAGTTTTATCCTCCATGAGGCAATAATAAAATTTACCTACAGTATTTTGAACACAATCAGGAAAAATTAGTGAAATACACCATAAGTTGCATCATTGCATAATTGTACATTTTCATTGCATATATAACCAAAAATAATATACCATGCAATTAAAGAACACTTCATCTTTTAAATCCCGGTGATACTGATTTCTTTCTTTTTTTTTTTTTTTTGTGGGTAAGCGGTGAGCGTGTATGCGTATGTTTAGCAAAATGCCCTTGAGAAATAACATCTGAAACTCATTTTTTATTTTGTGGTAAACTTCATAACATTTTCTCAGATTCCATTCATGGGATGGATTTCCAGTTTATCTTATGTGTGAGAAATGACCTTATAACCTATGTGTGACAGTTGTTTGGGTTTTATAAAGTGCCCTGCTCACTGTGGCATTACTCACAGATATTTGTATGCTACTACAGAAGGCCAAGGAAAATTATTATTCTTCTATATTTAACTATGATATCTTCATTTAGTCCCACGTCACTTAGAAGAATCTTGCACCAGGATAGGTCTGCTTTTAAATTGGAAAAAGAAAACAGGTTTTTTTTTCTCTGTAGTTGGCTCTGGTTTTCACTGCTTTGGGACCTGCAGCTTTCTTTTCTGATAAGTTTGCCAGTCCTTTAATTGGCTTTTCTTTAAAGGAATATTTCTATGTAGAAGCTGCCACCTGTATGAATATTGAAGAGGTAAATTGATTTCTGTGTAGAGTTCAAGGAAAGCTGTCAGAAGAGGAGGAAATGCATTGCTGGCATTAGCCCTCTAAAGAATTCCTCTGCTGGGAACCAGGGAAAGACTAAACCTAAATGAGTTTATTAATAAGGTTAATTTAAAAATTATTCTAAAGCATTGTTATTACTATTATTATGAGAGAGGTTTATTATAACTTTTCCTATTTTCAATCTCAAATGCCAGCAGTAATGACATCTTCCATGAGAATGATATTCATTA
This sequence comes from Struthidea cinerea, assembly GCA_013397865.1. Classification (NCBI taxonomy): domain Eukaryota; kingdom Metazoa; phylum Chordata; class Aves; order Passeriformes; family Corcoracidae; genus Struthidea; species Struthidea cinerea. The sequence goes on from VZTI01003351.1 coordinate 17,371, forward strand.
TAGTGCCCTGGGGTTGTGCACTCTTCTCACCTTTTTTATCTCTGACTCCTTCTGCTGCTTTTAATTCAGCATTAGGTACAACATAAATGTCCTTGCATGGAACACAAGCCACTGCACACATACCAGCTTTTCTGAAGCAGTTGAGAGTCTGCATCTGAAAATGCATGTTTGGTTAAAGTAGTGTCCACAGCACTGCCAGGTATATTTCATAGACACCACTGATGTAAGAATACTGGGGAAGATAATGCTCTAAATCACAAATGGAAGCTTTGGCTGAAGACAAAATGAAGAGAACAATTAGCATTTCTGGCATACTTGGATAAAACAACAAATTCTGCAGTAGGTGTTCCATATTATTAAAAGGTATTGGGATAAGGTTTCTTCTGCAAACACAAAGGCAGAATTATGCAGAGCAGGGCTTTAATATAATTTATTTTTCATTCCTTTTATTGACAAATAGCTAATGAAAATTACTCACATTTTCTCTGTATCTTATCAAGCCTTGTTAATGAAAAGCTCCACTGTTTTGCATGGATGTTGCATCATTTCATAAAATTTTCAGCAGCCTATGACTTAGTAAATAAAGTTGTCACTCAAATCTCATTTCCTGCCCGACTGCAACGAATCAAAATGGACACTGAATTAATGCTGAATATTGTCTGTGTCTGATGTCTCTGCAAGATCTCTGTAGTATCATGTTAGATGCACTCTGCGTGAGGGACTCATCTGGTTTTCTATTGTTTCCAGGAAAAGATGAGATATTACAAATCTGTCCCTGGCCTCATCTAATTTATGCCTTTGAGAAATTTTTACAGCAGAGAAATTACAAAAATGGGAAAATCCATCTTTACTTTACAAAACTCCCAGTCAGAAGGGCTTGCAAAAGTAGAAAAATAAGTACTACGCTTTGTTTGCTCTGCTCTGTGTCTGTAATAGTATAACTGAAGAGTTAATATTTAAGTAGTTGTCATAGGCTCAGGAAACAAAGTAAAATTCAACCTTAAAGCACTGAGGTCTTTTCCTGAGAACTGTGAGTGCAGAAGGACATAGTAATTGCAGTACTGTACTTACAGCTTTGCAGATTAGTATCTGCATTTCCATTTTGCATGTGTTAGAGAGCCATATAATACAGTGAGACAACAGTAATCCTGTATTCAGTTCCTTAAACTTTTACTTTCCTGCAATTTTTTATGTGCTGAGCAGCTCACACCTTTGCTGCTAATGTCAGCAGGGGGAAATGCCTGCTGTTGGCTGTTCTTTTGGTGTGGCATGCTCAGTTGTGCACTGGCAGCAGAAGCTGAGGGACAGCCAGATCCCTCACATCCCATTTCTGCTCCTCAGCCAGTGGATACGAGGTCTTGCAATGCCCTGCAAGCATTGACGGGAAGCTCAGGCGTCCTTCTCTCTGAGATGGGGTACTCTGGCCACGTCTCCCACTGCACATGTTAGCACATGGCTTGGGAGGTATGAAAATTTGAGCAGCAGAGAAATTGCAATTTGATCTTACACTTTTCCTCTGGATGTGTCCCAGAGCTAAGCTATTGCATAAGAAAAGATGACAACTTCCTTCTGGGGTTTGCAGGACAAGGCTGGCACAGGTGCATGTTCAAGGAGAAGGCTCACCAGAGCCCAGAGTAATTTCCCTGATGTACACTCCAAAGCGTCTGTCCTTCAGAGAAGGCCAGGGTTAAGAGGCACCCTGCTTTTTGCACACCTATTGGATAAGTTAGGCAGGTCCCTACACAGTGTTTTGTATTTCCTGAATGCCAGTAGGACTCAGCCACATGGTTTTGGTTGCCTGTGGGGAGGTGAGACCTGTCAGCATCAGGTGGGAACTTAGCCCGGGCTAAGAGACTCAGACTGCTGCCAATCCTATGTTCTTTTTTGGCTCCATCCCTCTGTCTCTATTTTTTATCTTCCTGCACCACCCAACATCAAATATCACAGGTCCTTTTTCGATGATTTAATCATGTGGGATCTTTTTCCTTTTCCTTTTCCTTTTCCTTTTCCTTTTCCTTTTCCTTTTCCTTTTCCTTTTCCTTTTCCTTTTCCTTTCCCTTTCCCTTTCCCTTTCCCTTTCCCTTTCCCTTTTTCTTTTCCTATTCCAACTCTGTGAGTTCCCTGAATAACATTTGCCCAGGGTGCTGGTGTGGGTGAATTTTTTCTCTCCTATCTTCTTCCCATTTACCACACAATGTAACAAAGCTGACTGTTACTGGGGTCTGAAAACTACCTGAAACAGAACAAGAAACCATTAACATTCTTCAAGGAATGGAGGGATTCAGGATGCTCTGTTCTCTTTCAGTGAAATTGTTAAATGATGTGTCACCAATGGGATGCCTATAAACCATCTAATTCTTTTTCTGCTGTTTCTGAAATGGCTCTGCATTATTGATGATATTTATTTATTTATTTATTTATTTGATGATTAGCAACGAAAATACAATTAAGAACAAATACAGTGAAACCCTTCTAGCTCATGGTGCCATTCCCGTCTTCCCTGAACAGTCATGAAGTTCAAGGTCTATCCTAGCCACAGCACTTCAAACATGTTAAAAGCATAGTGAAGTAAGCACAGAATTCATATGGCTCTGCATGGTTGGGATTAGATATAACTGCAGTATTAGATTGTTTTAAGATTTTATTTTACTTTGAGACAATGCAATAGAAATCACAACTTGAGCTCTCGGTTACAGCTGCATTTTAGAGTGTAGGTAATCTCAACTACCAATAAAACTATTTGATGACACAGGTCTTCTTGTTGGATAATATACACAAAGGTTCATTAACCATCCTGAATTGTGCTTCAAGCTGTGTAAGTGCCTTGCAGAAGATGTTAATTTTGTATGTTAATGTTTGTGTCATCAGATATTTTTATTTATAGATTGGGACCCTTTTAATTTGCTCACTATGTTTAGAAGTATATTTCTGCATGTTTCTTGCATTAAACATACAATCCTCTTACTTCCACTAGAGAATCCATCTTCATAAGTGGCATTTGGTCACTTTTATTTAGAAAAGGTTCATAACTAGTCACTGCTTTGTTGGGGAAATCTATCTGTGTTCAACATACCGTGATGTTGATGAGTCCTGTGGCACCAGTGGATGTAAAGTGAGACATCTTCTCACTTCAGGTGAATGTCCTTCTGAAACACCCTCAAGAGAGCTTGGCCGGGACTCCTCAGGACTGATTATATGAGAGACCTTGGGTGGAAGGGGTGGCTGAAGCAAGAGAGAAGCAACGCTCTTCAGTCACTAGAAGAAGAGCTCAGTTAAGGAGCATGTTTTAAAACCCTGGTGTGTATATGTGTGCCTTTGCCTTGTTGCTTTTGTCCTACCTTCCTGAAGTCGAAAACTGTAATTCCAGAGTACTTCCATATGGTCAGCCTTGCTGACACCACCGAAGGGACCAGAATCCCTTAGATATTGCACTACATGCTTGGAAATTAATCCACAACCGCTGAATCAGAACAAACTACGTAGGTCTGCTGAGATGCAAACTTGGACACAGATCAGAGGATTATGTGTGCCAGAGTCCTCACCCCAATAAGCACACACAGATGTGTGCAAATGAAAACTGATAGACAACACTTAACTGGGGACTAATATGGACACATTTTTGCACTGAAGTTAGTTGGTGAATGAGAAAATAGACGTTGGTTCTGAGGGTGAAAATTCTAGGGAAAGGCAACCAGTAACAAACTAGTGCTACAGTCCATTGAAGCAGAGGACACAGGGAAGGAGGAACTGAATCCTCCGACTGGTGAGGGAGCTCTCTGCCTAGGCTTCAGATCTGCATGTGCGTGTACAATGTGACAGGATGCAAACAATGCAGCAGAACATTTTTAAAAGAAGCCTTTTGCAAGAAGCTAAAGAAACTTTGAATTACATGGCTCTAATGGGCTGGCTCCTAACATAACAATCTGTTCAGCTAAACTGGAAATAACTATCAGGTGGACCATGCTTAATAAAACATCCATAAACCAAGTATGCAGCTCTTCTGATCCATTCTTGGCTATTGCCTTAAACTTTTTGAGTGATGCTTATTTATTGCTGCTAAAACACCTACCTGTTAAGAAAGTGACTGGTAATAAGGCATCTTACCTTGATTTGTACCTCTTCCATTATATTCCCTAGAAGCTCTAAACATAGTCTGGAGACACCTGCTCCCAGCAGATAAAACAAGATCCAAAAGTGATTTGATTTTCATGCCGTCTCTGAGGTAGAACTTGTTCTGTGTTTGATGGAGTTCTCACAAAAAATGGGAAAATTAGTATGCAGAAAAATGCAGGCACACAGAGAGCTGGACACTGTTCAGATTTAATGTTTGCCTATTTCTGATTTATTAACCCAGTACAGATGCACCTGTTTCTTTTCAGCAGCGTCTATTCTCTCCCCAGTTTTCCACTTGCACTGCCAGAGGCACAAGAAGAATAGCTGGCTTGCCAAAATGTGCACAATACCTGCTGGCTGGGGAAGGATAAGGACCTCAAGCAGTCACAATCTCATTTAAACACAGGTTTACTCTGTTATTACTGCCTCCTATAGCAGTGACTAAAAGCATCACACTTTATTTCAACACAGCCTTTTGGCAGAACAGACAAAAATTGTTATTGATGGAGAAGACATGTAATCATAAGACACTAATTCTTCATGGTTCTTCCACGGGTTCCCTGTGTAACCTCAGTGAAATCACATGGACCATGGTTTTCAACCGCGGATTCATATTCTCCCCAAACCACCAAGGGCTTGGCTTTACATTTGACCCTGCATTGAGTCTTGAGCATCCAGAGTGCAGCTCAGCATTCTGCAGCCTTACTGATTGCGTTTGGATAGGCCAACACACTCACCTCATCCCATCACCCATACAAACACATCCTATTGCCTAGGACTACTTGGAAAGAGTTAAAAGAGTATTTCTTCTGGCAAGGAGCAATATGACAGCTGACTTACAGACCAAATAGTTTCTCTCTGTGTAGTTACTAATCACCAGATCAGGGATCTCTCCTTTACATCTATCTGCTGTGTGCTCAATGAAAACCAACAAGCTAAACCCAAGCTCTTTTAAGATTTTGTTTTAATGAATCCCCACCCTGCAGTGCATCGGAAATTCAGCTGGAATTGCCAGCCTCCCTAGTTTCAAGTCTGAACAACAAAGTTTGACATGACTTACTGCCCATAAACAATCGGAAAACGTTTTTCTGCTTTAAAGCATTGCACAGCTTGTGAGGAGACTTTCTGGAGATGGACTGTATCCCCAGATACCGTGTCTGAGGGTGAAGGAACATGTGAGGAAAGCAAATCAGAGGCACTAAACCTTTCAAGACATTTCATTCAGTTAACATCCTTCCAGTGTTTCAAACAGCAGCAAGAACAAATTCTGTGTGTTGTCCAGGGTCTTGTGGGCAGACACAGTCCCATGGCCACCTTCCTTCAGGGGGGAACCAGGGCTACTGGACCCCCAGCTTCCACCTTCCTTGTAACTCTTTCCACCTTCTCAAGGCTGGTGAGCAGCACCTGACTCCTGCACCAAATAAACCCGCTTGAAGTGTCACAGCCAGCGCTGACTGTGAGCAGTGCAAGGCAACAGTGCAGAACTCATGCTTTGTGCTTCCCCATTTGCCAGATACTACTCATGCTAATGGAATTGTAATTCTTTCTAAGTGGGGATATGATCAGTAAGCAAACTTACTGCAAAAATCAGTTTAAATATTTAATTACTTTGGTTATTGAAATAAGAACTCTGAACAATCTGTGAACATACATAATATTCTTGTGGGAGAAAACACTCAGTCTCCGGAATATATGGATATTCTGGGCTGTTGTGGAATAAATACAACTTTCCTCTAACATTTTAACTAAAGATTTTCTGAAAAATAACAGAATAAGCCATATTAAAAAAACCTTTACCCCAGGCTACGATAAAGAAGAAAAAATGTTCCAAATGTGAACTAATGAAGTACAAAGTAATGAATATTTAATTTGCATAATTTACCAAAATGCGGTTAGGAATCCAAGCAAAATTCTTCATAAAGAAAGTGTTCATTAGGCATTTACTGCAGCTTTCATGCAATCATTACATTTTTTTTCCCCTGTTTTGCTATTACTATGGTATTACACAAAGGTGAATGAACATCTCATGAGAGTGTCTAGAAGGTTCAAAGGAAAAAAATGAAATGAGGGAGGCAGTGGTATCTATTAAATTTAAATAAGCTACCTGTTTACAGTGAAGAAGATAAAAGACTAAGCACAGCAGAAGAGCAACTGAGAAAAGGAATGGAAAAGGTAATTGAGTTTTACATTATGGGCTTCTTCACTTGGCAGTGTGAATATTACTGAATTAGCCCTATTACTATAAAGATTACACAAAAGCAGAACAGTGTGAAGGCTTGCTATGAAACTTTAACAATATCAGTGGAGGTAAGTGCTACCAAAACTGCGCACAGGAATGTATCAGAGAAAGAATACAGTGGGATTTTTTTTTCAATAGAACTGAACTATGGTGTGATGTGAATTTTAATAAGAGCATACAGAAAAATGAAAGTAGGAACAGCGAAAAATGTCCATGCACAAAGAGAAAGATTTCACAGCCACAACCTGCACAGTAAATATCAAGAGGTGAAATATTTGTATTAAAGGGAATGTCCTTCACACCATAGCTTTATTTAACAGACTCTCCCTTGCCATATCCTCTCAGTCTCTAGCTTACCAAGTTTCCTCTGGAACAAGGTCACATATTTACCTGAAATATGGATTTCACATTGTTTTATAGATTCTAAGTGAGAATTAAAGGTCAGCAGATTTAAATTACTGAACATGGATCTAAAAACTGCTTTTGTTTGACTGCAGAAGATTGAACTAAAGTGATGCTGTGTTGCTTCACCCTCTTTTCCAACTTTTCCTTCCTCACTACAACCCAAATTTATATCTGTTCTCTACACATTATTTAATTAGCTACTGACACAGGTTTTTCTGTAAAGCTTTTCCATAGGATGTTTGAATAATCTCTAAAATCATAGCATAGCACACTCAGTATTTCACCATTTTCTTCCAGAAGGCACCAGGGATATCCTGTAAAAATAACGACTTAAAATCAGGCTGTTTTTTCCCTACCTCGTTGAAGTGGGAGAAGCTGCTGTACAGGAGAACTTACCCTGGCAATAGGGGTCTTGATGAACCACAAGAAGTACTAGTGCCTCAGGCTGGTAAGAAAGTTTAATTGGGTATTAAAAGTACATTATTTTGACAAATTACACATTCTAGGGGTGAATATAGACAGCATGCTGTGTTCTGCATTTTGTCTTCTTCATCTCTGAATGAAAGAGTGAATTGCCCTTGCCACAGGTCACCCCCATCTATTCCCACACCTTATTCTGTGCTGTAAGTTAGCAACACATCCCAACTGGAAGGAGTTTTGGACAGCTGGCAAGCACAGTCCAGGGGGACCTCCTGCCTGTTTGATGCAACTCCTGCCCACTTGAAGACAGAGCAGGCAGGTAGTTGCACAGCCTCCCAGGAGCTCAGCCCTGGCAACTTCAGGCATTGGCACTGGAAGAGCCCAGCAGGGTGCTGGACCCATAGCTCTCCATTTAGCGAGCTGCCTGCAGACCATGGGAATTCAGCATGGAAATGTGCAAACGATGATCCATGAGAGACTAATGACAGAAGGTAAAGCAATTAAAAAAGTGAAATTAGAGGAGAGAGGTAAACTACCATCTAAACATAACCAGTGATAGGTCCATGAACACAACTGTGTATAAATAGACAATTTGCAGGTTTTGTCACTGATATTGCTCCTGCGGTATTAGGGTAATTTAACAGAAAAGTGAAAAATTCTCATCTTTTTGTTCCTCTAAGATATCAGTAGTGATATGACACTAAGGAAGCTGAAGTGAGGCAATAGGATATGGAAAGCAGAGTCCACAGTACCTTCTCCAGCACAGGGAAATGTCATTGACTGTGGGGGTCGATAGGCCTGCTGGACAAGCAATGAGGGGAGTCCTATGGTGGGACAAGTCCTAGGTTCCCTTCTAGCTTATGGTGACTGAGAAAGCTTCCCCCAGAGTGCTCTGTTCTGTTATGTTAATGTACCCCAGTTCTGCTTCCCTGGTTGGCTCCGTTAGCCGCCCCACTCCTTGTTACCTTATATGCGCCATCGCCATGCCCTCAGAGTTTCCCTATTGGTTTCCTTACCCTGGCCCCGCCTTTGTACCGCCCCTTGCCCTCAGATCATTGGTCTCTGATGCTCTCTCCGCTCCTCTACATAACCCCGGATCCCCCCATTGTTCCGCCCCCTACTTCTTTGGAACCTTGCGGGAGTGTGGCTGCAGTAAATCTCTCCTGTGGAACCCCACGCGAAGACCCTTCCTGCTCATTCACCGTCAGACTGTTTTTGCTAGCTATCCTCTGTGTGTGTGCAAGTGTGGTGGCTGCACCGAGAGGCTTCCTCCTGGAGACGCCTTTTGGGAAGGTTGTGGCATTTTACCATCCAAAACCGACACGACAATTGACCTCACTTCTCAGGAGCCTATTAGCCCAATGCCAAAAGACCAGTTTAACATACTGCCTTAATTTGTAGTGGACTCCATTTCCGTGTGCCTTAGCTGGGCATATCAATATCTCCTGTGTGAGGACTGTGCAGTTTTGCTTGAGTGGCCAGCTGCAGAGGACCGTCCCTGCTTTAGAACACTTGTTACACCAGAGGCATTGGTATGATTTTCTGGAAGGCAAAAAATATTTTTATTTTATGAACTATGCCATAATCACAAAAAACATTGCTCAGATTTCTCTTGAGTCATTGAAGGAGTTTTAGAAAAATGGAGGCTGGGAGGTGACCTCCCTGAAAATCCATGGACTAGGTTGACTTGAGAGTAGGAGTGCTGTGCCACCATCCACAGGTGCGTTGTGTGATGGGAAGGTTTAGCTGTGACACTCCGCAGGTACCAAATGCCTTATAAGCTGCAGCAAACCCAACTGCAGCCCTGCAATCTTCTGTTCCTCCTCCTCCATCCTGGTGTCCAACTTGTTCCTTTCCTTTTTTTTCTATCCCTGTGGTAATGACTACTCTCCTATGTGCATTTGCCTCTATCCCATCCCAGCTTTGTGTATGCATTGGTGAGGAAATAATAGCTCTGATCATCAAGTTAACGGTACATGAGTTTAACTGGGACCTGTGATGATGACAATTGTTTCATGCTCTTGGTCTTGTCTACAATCCAACATGCAAACACTATAAAAAGTGTTATAACAGGGATTAAACATTCTGAATATATCAGATGAGACTCAGGAAGACCAGGTTTTGCATGTTTCAGGCTGTTACCATGTAAAACACAATTAAAGGAAAGTTGGTGGCATGGATGTGCACAGGCATCAGTGCTGAACAGTCATGAGCTGGGAGTGGCGAAGAGGGGAGCAGTGCAGCCAGGCCAGCTGGTGCCAGGTCAGAAATTCACCTTTCAGTTAGCACTGAAATCTGTTTCAGCCAAAGCCAAATTACAAAACCGGAGCTGAAGTGTGGCCAAATGTCTATAAATAGCCCTTCTTCTACTGAAATAACGACTGTATATTGATGAGAGGAAGAGCAGACGGACATTTTGGAGGAAAATTTAGTACAAAATGACAAATTTCTATGCTGGCTTCAGAGGGCGTTAAGCATTATCCAACCATCAGAATCTGAAATAGTGACAAAGAGAGGTGAATAGCTATGATGTGAGCTGTGGATCTGGAATATCCCATCTCTTACAGGTTTGCTGCAGCACTGCACCACTAGAAAAAGCTGTGAATTGGACCACTTTTTAGAGAGCTATGTTCTTCTGGTTTCCCAAAAATGACGCAACAGTGATGCTGGTACTGAAACAGCTAATGTCTGGTTCTGCTTGGCAGGGAGTGGGACATTATTCTTTATTGTCAAACTGTGGTTGAAATGTAAACATTTTCACTGTGTCTAGTGGATCTCTGGTGCAGCCATGCAGTGCTCCTCAGGTAAGCAATCTCCTGAGAGCAGTTTCTTGCTGTTTGGCCCTTGGCACTTTTCAGGGTCATGCTGGCAGCATGGGGCTCTCCCTTAAAGCAGCATTCTGATGAGAAATGCTTCCTTACTACAGCTCCAGAGATATAATGAATTAGACTGGGGACTAAGTCATTCGTACTGATGCCTTTCCAGCCCCAAGTGTGGGAGACCCCCTAATTCCCTGCCTTCTCCCTCCTGCAGAAACTGGGAGGAGTTCCCACAAAAGAAATGGGGTGAGAGTGCAGACTTGAAGGTAAGCCTGGCTCAGATGGGAAGATTAAAGGCAATTTGTTATTCACATTGAAATGATTTTTGAGTAATGTTCTATAAATATTAGAAGTTTCATCAGTTCATTTTTATCATATGTAAGCATATTCCCTCTCCTTCCTGAACATAAATGAACTGCCTTAATCTGACTCCTTTTCATTTAATAGAATTATTATTCCTTTTGCATCTCCCCTGCTGCTTCATATCACTGCTGAGTATTTATTAAGAACTAGTAAAATTCATGGATTTTTCTTGCTTGCCAGGTACAGAAAAATACAGAAAGTGGGCAAAGGACAGTCTTTTGTGCTTACTCGGCAGGGAATGCCATGGCTATAACACACTATTAGATTATATAAAGAAAAGTAGTAAAATTGTTGAAATGAAGCAACAATTTTCCTATATCATGACCCAATCTTGCAAAGGGCTGATGCAGCAGTTTCCACAAAAAACCTGGGATGATAAACAGGAAGACTGTGGCAGTTTCAGTTGCACAATACTACATTATAGGAAACACTCAGGACCAGAAAACACAATTTTTCAATCTGGTTCAATCTAGGGATAAGTCTAATAAGTTTTCTCTGGAATACAGACTTTGCATTGCAAATTGAAGCCCCCAGTCAGAATGTTGTCCTTAATCTTCCTTATGCCCAACACGAATTTCTTTTTATCTTTTTTTCCCCCCTATTTCTTTTTTCCCCCATTATTCTTTTTTTCCCCATTTTCTCATGATTCCTTCAAGATATTTCACTTTCTCCAGGGACTTACTTGTTAAAACTCTATTCTCCAGAAGGGAAAGACCCTACTTCTCAAAGAAATCTGTACATTTAATTCTCATCAAAAAGATGTCGGCTCATGTTAGTATGTTTGATATTTGCAAATTCAAAATGCATCTCACTAAACTCCTCTGAAAAGGAATTCTATTCATTATGCACGGAAAATTCTCAGCTCATATTACCAGTAAACATTTCTTGCAAACCAGTAAATTATTTTGATAATTTTGTTTCAATTTTATGACCACATCTTAATTATAATAACCAACTACCAACATAAAACCTTCAGTGTGTTAAAAATATAATTTTGAAACACTTGATTATATGTAGGATTTATCCAAACAATGAAAAATTTGCAGACAGACCTTCAGAAATAATTAAGAATGTTTTATTCAAGTGAGCCAGAGGTGTAAATCACTTTTTCAATTTGGATTGGTACTGAGATTACACTCTCAGGCCCAGTGTCTGGCTCCATAAAAAAGCTGTCTTTGTTTCGCACAAAAATGTGAAAACTGCCACATCAGGAAAGATAACACCTATATAGATTACCTGAAAGATTTCTCACTGCTTGCAAAAATTATAATCTTTGCTGTGTGCACTGTGAGCATCTTCTAAAGAGAAAGGCACTGGGTTCCTTATTCTGCCTGATTCCAGCAGAACTAAGGCTGCAAAAATGAACACAGAATACTACATGCTTGAAGAAAGACATTATTGTATCATTAAGAAATGATATCCTTCTGACTCAGGAGACAGCCTCCAAAATTACAAAAATAAAAAGAGCAGAGTGAAACTCTCTGATAAAAGGATTTATGGCTCTATGCTTTCTTTCATGTGTGTATTTTATGCTTATAAACAACTAAACCAGCATTTTGTACTTCGAAGTGTCACTTTGCATCCATAATACAGGATTATTTAAAGATTCCTGAGTGTATTCTTGGCCTGTGTGTTTGTGTTTCTGTGTATGTGAAGGGCCTTGAGGGCAAGACATTTGAGGAGCAGCTGAGGTCACTTGGTCTGTTCAGCCTGGGGAAGAAGAGACAGAGGGGAGACCTCATTGCAGATACAACTTCCTCGTGAGGGGCAGAGGAGGGGCAGGCACGGATCTCTGCTCTCTGGTGACCAGTGACAGGACCCGAGGGAATAAGGGACCTGAAGCTGAGTCAGGGGAGGTTTAGGTTGGATATCAGGAAAAGGTTCCTCACCCAGAGGGTGATTGGGCACTGGAACAGGCTCCCCAGGGAAGTGGTCACAGCACCAGCCTGACAGAGTTCAAGAAGTGTTTGGACAATGCTCTCAGGCACATGGTGTGACTCTTGGGGATGGTCCTGTGCAGGGCCAGGAGTAGGACTTGATGAACCTTGTTGATCCCTTCCAACTCAGCTTACTCTGTGATTCTGTGTATAATTAAAATTGTTGTACTTATACTATACATATACACAGTACAGGTACATGCTATATGCATACACACACACACATATATATTTATATATGTATACACATACATAGATACTTAAGTTCTTCCCTCACATAGCTTTGTGGAATCCACTGGGTATTCTTTATTTTTCTTATAAAGCCATAAGGAACTAGAAAGCCATACACAAGTTCAGCTGTCATATGTAACATCATGGTGACCAGTCCCAAAACGGGGGAAAGTGCATGCATGCACAAAGCATGTCTGGAAAATTAAAACTGATTCAGTGTCCTCATTACTTCCATCAATGATACATAGAAAGCAGTAGGATTTATGGTCTGGCTCCTCTACAGACTGACTCAATTAATAAAATGGGACCATGGTGTAAAATGTCTTGATTGGCCACACAGAGAAATTGTAGACATCACCATGCTGATGGCTTGGGAAGACTTTGTAGATTTGCAGGACTTGCAGAATGTGGAATGATGCCCGGCAATAGGGAACAACAACCCACATTATAGAATAGTTTAAGGCAACTGGTCGACAAAAGTTTACATATATCTTCCGTTATTGCAGAACATTTACTTTCAGCACTGGATGGAAACTTTCAGGAACAACCTGAGTAGAATGAAAGTGCAGGACTGAGAAACCAGTTTTATAAAGATCATAAAAAACCAAGTATTGTGGAGGAAAATAAAGAGACGAAGTTGTGACATGACCCTCATTTTCTCATCACTTGCACAGGATATATAAAAATCTATTGTGGGTCATATGGATCCTAGCCTATGACTTTCTGGAAGGGCAGAGCCTGAGTACTGTGAACTTCTCAGTTAGACTGGATCTGTCTCACTAAACTCAATCCACTCACGCTATGGATGATTTGAGCTGTAGTAGCAGCTGAAATACCCTTTCGCAAGGTAAAGAAAAAGGATGCAGGTCATGGCTGGTGCTGTGCTTATGTTCCACCTTACTCTTCATCCTCCTGAATACTCACTGCCATAGGTGAGCTTAAGGAAAGCAAATAAATTGTGGACTACCTTATCCATCCCTTTTCATTAAGATTAGATTCAACTATATTTTAAATGAATAATCACATTGAGAAATACCACTGGAAGGAGGAAAGGGGGTGTGAAAAATGTTTTTGGGCAACTATAAAAGTGGAAAATTCATATAGAGATTTGAAAACAAGGGTTCTGAATGTGATGTACTCATGGGACCAAAGGAAAAGACTCAGGGGTGAGGCAACAGGAAATTGTGACAGTGACAGTTTGGCTTATCTGGAAGAATGGTGGCAGAGGTTAATAAGTTGTCTCCCAAAGAGGTGAGAGAAGGTCATGTCACTGACAGTGCTGGAGGTGAGGGAAGCAGAGATGACTTCAAAGTCACTCTTGAAAATCAGTTGTGGAGGTAGTGAGTTTGATACGGGATGGCAGCCAATCCGAGGTGAAACGTCCAAGAGAAGGAGGCATGAGCCTCAGAGCATGCATATGCAGCAGAAGAAAAAGTAAATTTGGGAATTATTAATAAATCCAAATGGATGAATCCACTCAGCGATAAGGACAACACTAGAGGAAGATGACAGGCACAGACAAGAAACTTGAACTATCATTCATAATTGGATATGACTTTAATTCCCATTTATCAACACCTCATTTACCCAATGAGCAGGTTCATAGGCAGTTACCGTAATGAGGAGCATCCTGGAAATTACAAAACAGAGTCGTGACCGTATGGCTCTACAGGGGAGACACAGGCAAACAGTTGAAATGACCTTCACTGTCCCAAACAGCGTAAAAACTAGGCACTTCTCGCTGTGTGAGTTTAGAAGCTGACTGCAAACTTTCATGCAGACAGAAGTATGACATCCATTCAGAAGATGCACGTGGGAGCGCACTTGGCCCTGACAAAACCTTGATGCTGAAGTTACTGCTTTCCTCACTTTCTCAGCACTGATTCTTTGAAGCAGTGTCATTTTACCTTACTTCCTATTCAACCAGGTATTTAATAGCAAACAATTCACCACAGGATCTCTGATGAATATCAAAGACTCATTTGTAATGAAATAAACTAAAACCACCAAAAGTTAAAAAAGCAAATGTGTAAAACAAACCTTTGCCTTTGAAATTAACTAGTTTTGAAATATCTCTTACACCAGAGCAGAGCAAAGCAGGAGAGCAAAGCAAACAAGGAACCTGGAGAGACAAGAGAGGATGGAACCAGACCAAACGGCAGATCACAAACCTGGGGAATCAAGTAATATGCAAATAGTGGTAATCAACAAGGATAACAGGAAAAGCATGATCAAAGCTAAACTCTTCTGATATAAATGATTCTTATGACATGCTAGAAGTGCATTAGCACCCTGTAACCACAAGAAAGTAATTCATATCAAAGAGTAGCACGCGGAAAGAAAGAATTCATTAGAAAGTAACATATGGTAAGCAGGTTCCACCTCTTGCCTATGATTAATTCAAGAAAGTGAAAAATGGTCGTACAGAGATGTAGGACATTAAAACAAAAATTAAGGAGGTAAAAGCCCCCAGACCCCAATAACGACAACTGGGAAGAAATGCAAACCAGCAGCAAAGATTCTGCATAAAGGAGCAGAAAACATTTGAAGAACTGAAAACATGCTGAAACATAGCAAGCCTCTCAGGACCATGGAAATAATCAAGACACGGTTCCTAGAGATCCTCTATATTCCTCATCTTCTCTGGTAATAAATCCATCTTTCCTGGCTCTTGTGAAGCCCACCTCCAAAATCTGTTACCTACCCTTTTCAGTACTTCAAGTTCCATCCACACTGCTAACCCCATGGTCTTATGGGTACTCTTAACATCCTTACAGCCCCACAGTACCCTAACAACCCCGTGACAACAGCCTCATTGCCCCACCCACATTCCATGTCCCTTAATGCCCTTCAGTGACACCCTTCAGCATGTTCCACATTTCTGGCATCCCCCCTTAATAGGTTGTTCTCACTCCCATGTGCCTTATGCTTCACCAAGTCACAGAACTGCAGGGATTGGAAGGATTTCTGGATGTCTCCAGTCTGACCCATCTTGCCCAAGGAAAGTCAAGTAGAAGAGGTTGCTCAGGCCAGTTAGGGTTTGAATACCTCCAGGGATGGAGACTCCACAGTCTCTCTGGCCAACCTGTGCTCACCCTCATAGTAAAACAGCTTTTCTTATTTTTAAGTGGGATTGACCATGCGGTAGCTTTCTTCAGTGACCCCAATGTATTCCCCAGTGTGACCACCTCTGAGCCATACCCCATTCACCTGCTCAAATGCCTTTAACACTGAATCTACGTATCTTGCACCTGCACACAGAGGTTGTCATCTCCCATGTCTTCTTCTACCAAACGTGCTTTGCTTGCTGGTCAGGCAGAGGCTGCACCTCTGGCCAGGATGTGATTGGCCATGTGCATGAACAGCTGGCAGCCTTTTGGCTGCTAGGCAAACCAAATACAACCATCAGGGCTGAACTCCCTCTGTTTACTCTTGGTAATTATCTTAATAAGCTCCTTTCCTCTACACAATCATCACTTGAGATCTCTCTGACATGTAACTGTCCCTTCACTTGGCTCAGAACAGGCAGTGGCTTCAAAAACTTTTGACAGGTGCTAACAAAGAAAGCCCAAACTTGAATGAAGGTGTTTATTCCTTCCTATTGACAATGCTTTTAAGTTAGACTCTGAAGCTACTTTTATGTGTCCAAAGGTGGGAGGAATTAGGCCTACAAGTAACATAAGCATCAAACCATAGACTGCATTGAAAGTAAAAAGAGATGAGACTGGATATGGTTGTGTGACCCAAAGAGACATTTCAGATAAGTTCATGATGGATATTATTACCACCTCTCTTTAGTCAGGGAAAATACTTGAGAGCCAATAATAAGATAATTTCTGAAAAAAAGAGCATACTTCAAAAATCTTTAACCACACAATGTATTCCATAAAAATCACAGGTACTAGGTTCCCTGGGCATTGGTCTTTTTAACAAAGCTTTCAGGGAGCAACATAAGAGTTGAGCAAAAGAAAAAAGGCATCATGCCAAATTCACATGATAAATCAGTGAACAGCAGGCACTGAGTGCACCTTAAGCTCAGAGACCATTTTTCTTTCTTCCAAGAAATCTGCAGAACAAGATTCATATAGAAATAGCTTGTAATAAAAAACCAGGTTGCCTGGGGAAAAGAGTAAAACTGTTCTAAAATAGCATCTGAATCTGTGAATAGAATGAACTAATTTAATAACACTGAAAAATATTGCGGAGACCAACTTCCAGCTGAGACAGGTTTAGTAAAGCACCTCCTGGCTTAGTATTTTGGCTCACCTGGTGGAAATGCACTGAGGGTCTCAGCTGGAAGCTCAGCTGTGCTAATGTGCAGGACATACACTGGAAGTCTAGAGACCAGATGGGGGATTTTGCTAACTGCTTAAATTGGCTCTCATGGCTGGCCACCAATTGGCAAGCACAGGATCATTTTAGGCTTGTATTATGCTAAAAAGCACAATAGTAGTGGGGGGAAATGAAGAGCATGGAAACAAAGGTAATCCTATTCTCAAGCAAGCATAGAGAAGGTTGCTTTCTGTGTGGTTATAGCAGTCTTGTATTTACCATTGAAGTCTGGAATGTAATGATTCTCATGTTAAAAGAAAATGCAAATAAAAAAATACAGTGCACATTCTACATGTACACACATATATGCTTCAATCCAATACAGCTGATGTCTTGATCCCTTTGTGACCATTGAAATAGGAATGATGGATGTCAGTGCCTGAGGCTACAGTGGAGTGTGGATTGCAGGTGATTCCGCATTGGAACATCAAGCCCAAGATTTTTAGAGCAATCTAGGGACATCTATCTCATTTACAACTTTTTGCTAAACAGAGACCTCTTGTATTTTTACAACCAAGTTACCTTTCCAGAGAAAGGAAAGGACTTTTAATTTTTAAATTTAAGAGCTTTTATGCTCCTCTGAGATGGATGAAACCATTAGCCTGTGGTAAAGAATACATAAACTGGGTAAATTTGAGAGGGAAACCAGCCATTCTCTATAAATTACAGAAAAAAGGTATTCAAGACTAGTGTCTCAACACAAGATCTCAAAAGAAACTCTCTCTTTAAGAGAAATTAATAACTTTTGCTGATAACTAGTTTTGATTTGTGAGTCAAAAGGATATAATCATGAGGATAAGAGGCAAATAATCCTCAAGTGGAACAATTAATTCCTATCAATTGTGACATAATAACAGAGCAGTCTTCTAAAGCTCTGGAGATGCCTAACCTTTCTCTTTATTAAGTAAAGATAATCTACAATTACACTGCTTAATTATTTGCAAAGATTCTCAATATTTTCTGTCTCTGTAAAAATTGCTTTTCTAAATTGGTTTGCTATTAGCATGGTTATTTTTCTACCCTCAAAAGTAAATAATTTTGTTTACTCTTTCTTATGGGGTATTGAGCACTTTGGTTGTTTTCCCCCTTATAATACTGAGCACAGTTTTGTAGCCTGGGTTGGATCCCCATCACAGCTTTTATGCCTGGGGTGTAGTTTGAGTTTGTTGTTCTACTCAACAAGCCACTCTGCGAAGGACAAATGCCACACCACTGCTTTTTACCTGAACAGCCATGGGATCTGTCTTCTGCACAGGTGTCAATGCAAGGAGCTTCCAGCTCTGTGTCCTGAGGACTTTATGGTGATGATCAAGGATGTGCTTTGCAAACAGAGCTGTTGGTGAGGGTGTGTAGATGGGTCAAGCCTGGATCTGGAGCTAAAACTGGTCTTAGGTTGTTGGAGTGCACTAGGTGGTGGTAGAGAGACAGGCCCTGAGGATCAGAGAGAGGGCTTCTGTCTTGGGCCCGGAGGTGACCCTGGCAGGTCACCGGAGGCGGACTGAGAGAAGATTGTCTGTTTATAGACAGACTGGGCCTATGAGAAGTGTTAATTGTAGTTTGTGGCCTTATAGGGTATTGTTTACCTATTACCATAATGGGTGAAATCTGTGTAATATGCCAGGTGATTGAGAGACACTGTGGTGAACATCTTTCCTGTTTATATGATGTTATATCCTGTTGGGAGCTGGTATTTAAGGAATTCTAACTTCGCAATAAACGGCCTTTGCATTGTCCATCTGATGAGCAAGGTCCTTGCCCATGCGTCATTACTGCATTAGGTACCTGGATCTACATGGCAATACAGATGAGGGGTGTGGTACAGCCCATAATTCACGCAAACTCTCTGTGAGCGTGGCTAGCTTTCTTCCTCACCTTGCATCCAAGTTTTCCTCCACAGAAAGCCAGGACATACTCATCCACCCATGTTTCTCCTCATCTGCCTGCAGAAAACTAGCCCAGCTGTGCCATGAAGGGTGAGGATACCAGCACAGGCCGCACCATCAATGTATAGGACCCGATTCACTCCTGGGAGAGGCTCCTTTCTCTCCACAGAGAATACAGGGACCTTGGGGCGAGCAGACTCCTGTCCTAAAACCTTACAGCAAGGGGAGATCCATTCAGACGACCTTTATCTGAAGCAAGCTGATACTCGCACCTATTAAGTGGGGCTGATGCAAAATACAATCAGGTTTAACTCAGCTTGTCAGATTAACAAAGCCTATTTAAAAGAAATCAGAAATTCATTAGGAAACTTAATAAGTTTTTCTTTAAAATACTGATGTTTTGAAACCTTTTTACACTGCAGGTACTTATATCTCACACTTAGAAAAACTGCAGTCAACATTGCCTCCATGTTTAACAGTCATCAAACTATTAGGATTTATTTATTTGGTTCCTTAATTTTGAGGTTTCCCTTCGTTAATGCACAAATTTTTCCTTATTTTAGTACAGGTATTTTTATTTTCAGGTACAAGTCAATCACAATAAAAAATAATCCTCTCAGTGATACATATGTTTCCAAGAGGGGCAAGAAATGAATTGCAATGTCTAGAGTATTTGCATTTCTTCTTCCACTAAAGAGGGGAAGGAGTATAATCTCAGCATTATCCTGATTTATACTGCATGGTAATGTATGTAAAAGAACATAAATACTATTGCTGCAATTTTATATCATATTTCATATGGGGGTTTTTTGCTTTTTCTTACTAGTGCTTCCCAGTTTCATCTGCTTACTGCTTGCCTCATGAAAGAAATGAGCATGTTGATATAAAATATTACATCAAATACACCTGTGAACATTGCCTGTTTCCAGGATTTTAGAAAATAAAGAGTTGTTTCCAAGCTTCTGCTTTTCTACAGAGAGAGGGGATAAACAGCTTTGGTTAATATCTTTAAAAGTGCTGAGAGACATAAAAATGTGAGCTGCCTTCCTGCTTCATTCATACATTATAAAGGGGTAGGAAGGTACTTAGGAACAAAAGAAAATGGAATTAGAAGAATAGGGTTGTTTGGTGAAGTAACTAGAAAAGTCCTGGGCTTTGGAGTTGGTAATAATATCAGAATTAATGTAATTAGCCATATTGCCATAGTCTGCAGCTAAAGGAAGGATTCTGGAAAAAAATGAAGGGTTGTGTATGTTTATTACATGTAATGGCAGTTTCTTTCCTAATATTGCTGTTGGAGCAGAAACATATTTCACATTAATATCACTTAATATGTTATTCATTGCCCTGGGCTCCAGAAACGAGCAGTGAATTAGGTCATGGTGAATAAATGCCTATCAGTGTCCATCAAATGACATTCCTCATCTCCTTTCCCCCCTTTTTTTGTTTCATGTGGTATCAAAATCTCATTCTGTTGTTTATCAGGCAGTAACTGACAGAGCAAATCTTTCTGGGGGCGGCTATAAATATATAGCTCCCATTACAGCTAGCGTCAACCTCAATACAAATGGTAAGACTGATGTAAATCCCTCTCATTTTGATGAGGTATGTGCTGCATTTGGTCAAATGAGCACATTTTAAATGACCATGAACTAATTACCTCTCAGTGACATGGCATGAGGCCAAGCCAAGGGCCAGCTCAAGCTGCTGGAGCTGAGGGGTCTTCATGCTGTACCCAGGTCCATCATTCCCTCTCCCTCTCTTTGCCTACAGGCTTACCAGAACAGATTTTAGCAAATGCTGGCATATGAGCAATGACTTCTGAAGCTGCTCATCAGCAACTCATAGTTGCCCAATCATTTGTTTTGTTTAATTATTCCATTTTCCTTTTATCTCATGTCCTGCACCTCAGTTGTTGATATATTGCTATTTTGATATACACTGACATATGGCTCCTGAAGTGCTACATAAGTGATCCAGGCTGCTGCAACAGTTAATTTATAGCCTGCACACACGACCTTAGCAGCTCCTGGTGACGCCTGGACTACGTAAAAGTGACACTCTCCATCCTGCAAGGGGCAGGTCCTCACACCTCGGCATTAATGGATAATGGAAGTTTAGCAATCTACCTCATCATGATGTGATCAGACCATTAAAATTAATGGGATAGGTAAGATTAGTGACCTGCATTTAGCAATGCACAAGTGTTATATGACTTTATTTGCCAATGACCTCTGTCCCAGGCTCACCACTGGCCCTGTGCCTGCTGTGTTGTGTTCAGTGAGAGCCCAATGCTGACTGCCAAAACTGACTCAAAACTCACCAGGCACTGCCAAAGAAAGAGTGAACAGAGGTCTCTCTGTAGAAAGTTTTCTGGGAAAACATAGATAATATGCTTGCAACCTGAATTAAAAAAGAAAAATGGGCTTTTTTTCTGTGTGATAATTTCAGTCAGGTGATAAGAGGATATTGCCCTTTTGTCACCTGGTTGGAATGACAGCTAGTTTTGGCTATATATTTTCTTATTAGGGGAATATTCACTTTAAATACCTAGTTGGAGACCTGTTACTATTTTAGGGGAATGCCCTGAAGGCCTTCACCTTGTCCCTTCTATTTATGCATTTATACTGCTTTAGTTAAGACTGTGACAGCAATGCTGTCAGAGATACTGTATTTCCAAGAGGCCATGGGATCTTTTTTAACACTGTAATGTGGTCATAAAAATGGGCTTTGGGCTGCAACCTGTATTACAAGATGTGAGCCAAGAAGCAGACTCATTTGACCAAAGAAATCCTTCCCATCTCAAATAGCTGGATTTTTTGAAACTCTACATGTGGAAATAATGAACATATCTTAGTGACTAGGACAAAATTTTGCTGGACTACCTTTCAGCAAGAGTTCCTAGCTCCGCAGGGAATACAGAGGAGCATGCATGCAGCTGTGAAGAAATGTGTCTGTCTTTCTTTCGTGCCAGGAAAATAGAGATAAAAAGGAGTATGATCCTGACAATACAGTGTCACTGAGCACTAGACAAAAAGCTGAGCCATGAGTAACCCCAGCCCTGGCTGACAGGAATAATGTTAATGGTAGTGACATTTGTAGCTGCTAGGATCATGGTCTTTCCTATATGTAGGTTTTGCAAGACGTCAGAAAATGAGTCTGTACTCATGGAATCTGACTTGGGTTTACTTCATTCATGTGGTGCTTCTTCTAGCTGTGCTTCATGTGGTGCACTTAGAAGAATCTTCCTGCCTGAAACATAAACATCTGTATCAGGCAGGAATTTCACTTTTGCTATGGCAAGAGTTCTAATAAAGAAAGCCAAAATTGTCTTTTGCCTCAGCCACAGCAACACAGCTTTTTAAAGAACCTGTGGACAAACAGACACGAGGGGAATGGTCATGGAAGTTGAAGTGAAACAAGGAAAGGTAGGAAGACAACATGAATGAGCTACAGAACATTAAACTGCTTGTGGTGCTTTCACGTGGAAATAAAACGTCCTTTATTGGCTAACTTCTGGAAGACACTCAATGTAAGAATGCAAACTTTATCTATTTAGTTCATGTACCTCACCTCTTCAGGGTGGCCTTGTGCAGAGGAACCCTAGTGAACACAGCTGGAGGCTCTTGTCAGTTAAACTGGATTTCTGCAGGTAATTTCTGTCAAACTGACACTTCTTTTTATTTAAACTGTACTCAGATAAAGACTCAAACTTTCTAAGCTGCCACTGAATTTTAAGGAAGGACAGATCCAGACTTCAGATCTCCAAAAGGAGGCAGTGTTCTTTTGGGTGGGTGGGAAGGAGTCCCAGAGTAAGTGTAAGAATGAGTGGAAATAACAAGTGAGACTATATACTTAAATATTGGGGTTGATAGTGTTACCAGGTGAATAAAGTAAATGGACAAACCTGGAGTTTTGTACTGATAAAAAGCAAGATAAATGTTCAATGAACAGGAAAATTGTATGTTTTCATTCAGTAAACAAACTAGGCTTATTCAGAATTTGCATACACTGGACAAGAAGCAGGGCAGTTTTAGAAAAAGAGGTTTAAGTTTTGACTAAAATAGGCTGAAATATTTGGCTGTTTTTTAAACAATTCTCTCTTTCTTGAATATGGGCAAACACCCTATTAGCCAGCAATTACAGCTTTAGGGGGATGTGTGTGAGAGAGCCATGACATCTGAAAGTCACACCTGAAAATAAAATAATGCTTCAAGTCCATCTTCTGTCTGACTACACAGATAACACCCTGCAAGGTTGGAATGGCCCAAGGTCGAAACAGGACAGGGAATAAGTGGCAAGCTTAGCCGTGAAGCAGAGTGGTAAATGAAGGGCTGGTTGTTTTAGGGATCATGTTTACTTAATACCAGTAGGCTGAAGTTTTTAATGTGCCACACTGCATAGCCACAGGAAGCCTCTCTTTTGTTGTGAAAGGGATGGTGGAGATAGCTACATTTATATTTACAGTAATTTGTGCTAGTGTGTGGCATCTCAGTAGTCTTTTCTACATAATATCTGAGAGTCTGAACAACTTTGTACTGTCCTTGGAATTATCTAGGGTGTACAAAAAATCCAAGGGGATGGTGATTAAAGCTGGGGTAGCTCTAGCTGGCAAATACATTACAGATCAATTGGTATTACTGACCATTGTTTAAAGCCACTGGACACTAGATTTGGCAGACTGATTTGACTGTGTTCTTTTGTCTTTTCCCATGGATAATTTTTATCTTCTCTTGCTTCAAAAGCTAACTCGCTTCCTTTGAAGGACATTAAGCTTGACATGGTTCAAGCTAAGCTTCTTGAACTTAAATCCAGCATGGATATCCCCTGACTGAATCAGCTTTAACTTGAATTGTGTGTATCTAATATTTCACACCGTTTCAATCCTACTCCACAGCAGCTAAGGACTATGTGAATTCTACTGCTAAATTTAATCAAGTGCTCCTCCAATGTGGAAGAGAATATATCTTTGGAATTAATGGAAAGAGACAAATGAAATCAATCCCTGGGATCTTGGTTCTGTACACTCTGCACCAGAAGATGTCCCAGAGAAAAGACCTTCAGTAGCAACTGAAGCCTGAAGTCTGATAATGTGAGAACTTAAAACTGCAAGGTATGAAACCCATGAAGAATGGCACACTTCATCTGGACTGTAGAATCAACAAGAATTTAATAAGTTAATCAGATCATCACCATTTGAGTGCGCATAAATCTGAATTGTTTCCCCATTATGAAGTGGTTGTCTGTAAATTATTGCAGAGAAAGCCATTTTCAAATTAATGTTTGAGCTATTAGAAAATACAAAGGGCATTTTCATTAATTGGAAGCAGCTTTTCTTCCGCTCTCTCTATCATTACCTTTGTTGCCCAGAATCAGTTTAGTGCTCAAATTTATTGATGTGTATGATTCAGTGGCATTATTTGTTTAGAATTTGTCCTATACCTGATGGAATAAACTCATTAAGTGTAAATGAATAGTTATGTAGTCATCAACTAAAATGAGTCACTGCAGTTCTCTGAAGTCATTACAGTGCCTTTGAAAACAGCTGGAAAGAAAGTCTCTGTGAAGGTTACAGCCTCCCTCTTAGAGGTAACCACATTAATTTTCATCCCTTCTTTGGTATGGCTTCTTGTTTACAGACAGCGAGAATCATTCTTCAGCGGAAGACGGTAGGTTCTTCTTTTTTCCAGGAATGTATCAAACCAGCCTGTGAACAGTTTCATATTTTTCATTGTTTTCACAGTGTATAGAAGCTGGGATTCAGAAAGGAGAACATTGTTTAGGAAAGTAACTGCTTTAAAATCACTATTTTTTGAATTAAGTATGATGTACATCTCCTACAGCTGACAAACATTCTGCCACTGAAGGTTGAAAGAAGAGGAGGGCTTGAAGACTGCAGAACTCACTGTGTAGGTTTTCTATTTCAGTACAACTGCCCACAAGGGCAGGAATTCCTGATTTCATGTTACGACTCTGGCAAGGGAGTGTACTATAAGAAATTAAGGTTAGCTTGGGCATGGGCCTGTCTTTTTGAGAAGTGTCTCCGCAATCTTTGTCTACTTGTTTGTATGCTTCATCATATAGTTAAACTGAACTCTGTTTTGTTGATACTCACACCATCCTAGCACCTGTTCTGATGTCCAGTATGATAGAGACTTGTAAGGTGCTAGCAAGGCAATACTAACAGCCGTAAGCATTACATAGGTATTACAGATTTGCGTATACAATTTTTATCAGCTCTTATTGTTTATGTGAACATTATATCTAAAAAATGTGAACAATATCGTTCTATCTATATTTTGTCTAAAATAAAGAATTCTGTGAAAAGGCTACACTGCTGCAGAAAGAACTGTGTTTAAGGTCTTTGCTGCAGATTTTTAATGTTTAAGGCACTTAGCATGTATTTCTACTGAAAGCTAAAAATTTACATTTCTATTTTACTTTGGTATGACTTCATGTATCTCAGCTTGTCCAAAGGTTTTTATTCAACTCCTGTGCTTTGGCTTCCATCTGGGCCTGAGTCCAGAGAAGCCTTCATTCCAACATCTCCCCCTCCTGTTTGAACCATGTAGACTCCTTTAATAGCATCGTTAATCATTTGCCGGATACACTGAAGCAAACAAGGCACCATTATTAACACAACTATGATGATAGCTAATATGTAAAAACCCATCTTTAAAAGCTCTTTTACCCATGTGGTCAAATTCCATCAATCAAGCAAGTTATCTAACCAAGTTCCACTATCAACTGTAATCTTTGACACACCTTCCTTAAGTTGTTGAATACGCTTATGAATAGATTCTGAATGATCAGACAAATTCATACAACACATTCCTTCAAAATCTTCACATCCATGTCCATGTGCCAGTAAAAGAAAATCAATTGCAGCTCTGTTCTGCAAAGTTGCATGTCTGAAATCTTTGGTATCCATTAACATATCACTTAATACAAGGGAAGTAGCATTGAATTCATTACTCAGCCAACACCCTAGTTGGTCTAATTGTTTCAGCGCTACTCCTGAAGCAAGTTGTGGTAAAAGAAGAGCTGCTGAGAGCCTCTTTATAGGACCCCAAGGTACAAAATTATCATTACAATCGGGCTTGTATTGAAGAACAGACTTTTTACTTCTCTGTTTCATAAAGGCAAGCAATTTTGCACTGGGTGTTAGCAAAGTAAGTTTTCCCACGCTACATGGTCAGCAAGGCAATACGTCTGAAGGGAACAGAGGATTCCTACCCACTTTTTACTGGCAACTGGAATATCCCAGTGCACCAGAGGTAAATATCTATAAAGTGATGCAACCTTTTTCAAATTCAAAATACATCACACTGTATTTAGCATAAGCTTTTTGAAAATCCTATTGCTTGAGAGCTGTTTCACTGAGAATGCCGTATGCTAGAAAAACCATAAGGAAAAAATCTCACTAAAACTGACAGTATCTAATCATCTTGCTCACAGCCACAAACAGCTCAGTTCCATGAGTTTCTCGTCAAAACAGTCCTAATGCATTTTGTAAGCATGTTGTTTATGTTTCTTCTCCCTGCGTGCTCAAAAGCTGTATTCATTTGCCATGAGTCCAGAGATATCTATGAAGGTAATATCAGCTGCTTATGACATTTTTAATATTGCCCTTAGGCCTGTGCATTCCAAAATACTGTGGGCTCCTTCCACCTGGTGGAGCACAGCTATGGTCCCAACAGTGTTAACACAAGATTGGAGCCAAGGCCCACTGAACTCAGCAGCAATTTTTCTTTCAGGTTCTGGGGTTTTCAGATCGTGTCTATGGTTGTGGTTATTTCACTTTAGACAACTTAACAGGAACTAGTTCTAACTCATTTTCTTATTTTTCTTTCTTTTTCCCTGGTGCAGGAGGCATGGGGAGACATTTGAAATGCAACCAATGAGACATTTGATATAGCACGTGTAAAGTTTCGTTCAATTAGGAATGCAGAATTGTATTACACAGCACATTAAATGGCACGTTAGCAGATGTAAATGCTTCCATTGAATTAAGACTGGTTGGTTTGCTTGTAAGGTTATTTTTTGTTACAGTAACTGTGTAGTTTTCTGGTTTTCAACAGCACACATAAAAGAACTGATCAAACTTTTCTTCTCTATTTGTGGGTTCTAGAAGTAGACCAATATAGCTTTTCTACCTGAACCACTGTGTGTGATATGGCACATGAAAGCATCAGAGATAGGAAATGTTCTTTTAAAATGCATGCTTAATTCCTAGAAAAAAAACCCCTAAACTTCTAAAATTCGAATCTATTTTAGATGTCTTCTGCAAACTGCTCCGAATATTACTTCTATACAGAGCATCCGTGTTGTAAGAACTCACCATTCCTGGAAGTAATAAAATGGAAAGAAGAGCAGCTGAAAAGGTATTTATAGGAGAAAAACAGCAATGTGAAACGGGTAAGCTCAACTTGGTTGAAAAATGCTGAGTTATTCCCCAAGAGGTTTTCTCAGGGAAAGATATTTGTGTAGAAAGGCAGCTCTCCAGTGCAGGAGAACAAAGCAGAACTCAGTAAATCAATGCAGAAGATCCTGCTGGAGCAGAAAGGGCTCGTTGCTGTGTCTTCATCTGCAGCAGATTATCTTGTCATAAAGATTTGTTTGTAGCAAAGCGGCACCTCAGGCAAACTGACCTCCCAGAGCCTTTTTGTCCTGCACCAGTGTCACTGGGAGAGTACAGCCACAAAACCCCCAAGATGCCACTGAGTTACAGAAGTCTATTGTCTAACCCACACTGTACCTGGGACACATAACTCCTAACCTCCCACCCCAATTCCCTATTGAACCTAAATCCAAGCATTTGAACTTTTCATGGGATAGAAGCTCCAAACCTGCCAATATGTCACATGATAGCATTGCACCATGAGCCACCTGAGTTGATAACCTGCACTTCTTTGGTCCCTGAAGGATGAGGAGAGAATCCTCTTTCTGATCTGGTCCTGAAAAATCTTCCCTTGTTTCTGGAGGTGCAATTAATTATTACAACTACTCAGAGACCCCAGCTGAGATCACAGACCTTGGCAAAACAGTGTAGCAGAACTTCTGGAGAACTCCCACCTTGTGAAGGCTCCATTGAAGGTGTTTCTAGTGCATCTCCTACAACAGGGAAGCTCCTTATGCCCAGGCCAGGCTCACCTGGGGATAGTTTTAGGTATATCAACACTGACATGTGCGGAGAATAAAAGCCAAGACAGCTCTCTGAAGCACAGGGATGGACTAGGAGTGTTTGTGGTGGCCAGGACACTGGATGATACTCAGCACACTACAGGGAAAAACTGAGGCAGCTTTTTGCCAAAGCTTGTTCCCCTTAAATGCTGATTCTGTCTTGTAGACTGGAGTTAGATTTCTGAGACAAAGACTTGCAGACCAGAGCCACCTCCTGCCATCTGAGTGCTGCATGAAACAGTGCAGGTCTGGCGTTACAAAAGCACAGGCCCTGGTCTGTAGGATTCGATGAGTTTGCTGCTTTCTTTTCCAGTCTGTCTGCCCTTGCACTGCCACACGCACAAGGGCCGCCCTCAAGGGCAGCCAGAGACAGAGCTGTCCTGCCAGTATGTATAAAACAGTCATGATTCCTCTTGGCATTTCCATTTACTTTTGCCTTCACAGTCCTCTGAGATTCCTCACACAGTCATGAAACACTGTAATATTTGCTTTCTGAGCTCTTTATTCAGCCAGCTTTGAATCTACTCACTGCACGAAGCATCTCAGTAATATTATTCCATTTTCCAACAACTTTTATGTTCATTTGCCTTGTGACCAAGTCACTCAGAAATGAGAAATGAAGAGTAAACTCTTTTTTTCAGAAGGATCATGAGAGAGTTTTAATTTCCTGATTGGAAGACTTCTGATCTTAAGCAGAGGAAAAGCCGCAGCAAAACCATACCTTTGCTCATTCATCTCAGTGTGTGAAATCAGATCATTACAAGCTGCAGCAGTTTAATCAAGCAGCCTTTGAAACACAAAGACCTCTGACTCAAATGGCGTTAATGGAGTTGGGTTTTCTTTTTGTTTTTACTACCGCTCCCATAATGTTTAAAGTCATTCATGTTTCCACAGAGTGCTTGCTGACGATTATAAGCAGCGAAGCTTTGGATCCATTTATACCTGTGCTTCCATCTGGTGTTGCAGAAGCCAATTCTATTATCATTACTTTCTTGTTAATGACTTACTTCTTGAACTCCCTTGCTCTCTTCTTCATCGACAGTGTCAGTGGAATAGCTGCTTTTATATTCAAATGTCCTGAGCACAAAAATTACCAGTTGAATTATGTCTGTCCTGGGTGTTGAGCTGGAGAGAAGAAAACACATTCATTTTTTTCAGCTTGTAATGAACTGTTTCTCCCGTTATTGAGGCACATCATCTGACAGCAACTCCTGGTTTGGGAGGATGTTTTTATATTCACTATATGTCATTAATGAGAAATGTACTTACGTGTCGATACCTGGGAAATGATCTGGTGCTCAGCCAGTTTTTGCTTCACTTGCATATTCCTGGTGAAAAATTGATTTGTTTCAACAATACAATGCCCACCAGAAGACTGTTCAATGGGATCTTTCTCCTTCTTCATGGATTTTGCAAAATGCAGTTGTGGACTGCTCAAGAAGATGCTTCCTCCTGTCCTACTGTCTGAAGAATATTTTCATGTTACTTTTGGATATTTTTGTATGAGCTGCAGTGATGCTTCACATTAACTTATTGCCTGGGGCAGTACTGCATGACATTTGAAACTCAGAGACTTGTCTTTACCCATCATCAATAAAACTCATGACCCCATTCTCTCTGAAAATACATTTTTTCTCTCTTTTCCCCCAACACTCAAGCTAAATTACTGATGTCTCTGTAATTTTAATATCTTTTACTCCATCCCAGGATTTGTTCCCCCTACCATCTCTTTCCTCCTTTGTCCACAGCAGCTGGGCTTTATTACTGCTCCTCTCAGTGCTGCATGGCTGAAAGACGGATTCTCTGTTATGTGCCCTCACCTCTCTGCATGGAGCTTATTTCCAAAAGGAGCACAGCAGAGGTCAGAGTCAGGCAGGTGTGGGAATCACAACAGATATAAATCTCACAGCAAATATAAATCTGCAGTAGGCTCTGTTGGAGAAGGTGACTTAATGACACTCCTATTTGGTGAAAAGGTCCTGTGTATGTGTTCAGCAACCTTCCCACATCTTATGGTAGATGAGCATGGAGTGGTAGAACTCGCTGCCCATCATTGTGCTTCTGCCTGGTGCTGAGCACTGCAGCTCAGCATCACCAGTCTCCATCACATCATATGATCAAAGATGTAGAAAGCAGGCATAGGAAGGAAGATCATCAGTGCTTATCAACCCTTTCAAACTGAAATGCAGTCTATTGCTTTTACTTCCCCCTGACACCTTCATTAATGTCCTGCGTCTGCTAAAGCAGATAGGCAATACAATGAGAGAAGAGAGCTGGTGGCCTGCTTTACTGGGTGAGAGGACTACTGTTATATCCCAGTTTATTTTTTGGACATGCTGATTTGCAGTGCATGAATAGACAGGAGCTGTCAATACTTTAACATGCGGGAAACTGGTGTGAACTTTGCTGACTGGAATACCATAACTGAAGGCATTTCTCGTCCCTCTGCTATAATGACAGGAGAATTTTATGTGATCTCTCTTTTCTTTCTTCAAAGCAAAGAAGATAGTTGAAAGAAATGTGTGTGTGTGAGAGATTGTATTAATGTGGCTAAGGCTTGTAACAAGTTCACACATGTGGTGATACGGTAGTTGCAGTTGGGTAGAAGTGGTGGTAATGGTGAAGTTTTATGGATATTTTGTAAAACATTTTGAAATAATAAAGTAAAAAAGGTATTAATGACTCATTCATTTAGTACTGTCATTGTAAACAGAGTAATGGCAATTTCATTTGTGTTTTT
Organism: Struthidea cinerea; assembly: GCA_013397865.1. Lineage (NCBI taxonomy): Eukaryota > Metazoa > Chordata > Aves > Passeriformes > Corcoracidae > Struthidea > Struthidea cinerea. Next base: position 48,036 of record VZTI01003351.1, read on the forward strand.
ATTTTGCATTTGAAAGCAGATTTTCAATAACAAAGCTGGAATCAGTCCAAGTCAGATCATACGTATAGTTAAAAACTACATAGTAAAAGACAGAGATAAGACCTTTCATTACTGATGTGCAATAGAAAGTCCTAAGAAAAATGAAAAAATAATTTGATGTCTCTTCCGACCTCCTTAATCCCCTTGTGGAGATTGTGCTTGTTTGACCTGATCTAACTAGGTTTAGCTTGCTTTGTTGTTCCTGGAATGTATTACTCCAAATGCTAATGCCAGTGTATTCACTTTATTGATACAATCTGCACCACAGTGACAAGAATACCCAGCTCTTGCATCCTCTAGGTCATTTTGCTGTTTCTTATCCTTCCAGGTATGCATATGGTTTTCTGCTTTATTATTGTGCACTTGGACTTCACAAATAGTATGAGAAAAGCAATAAAACAAGTGCATTGAAATTTCAGTATTAAGCCAATAAACACTGAATATGTAATTACTTTTACCTTGTCTACAGCAGTGGTACTGTTTCAAAGAATCAATAGGAAACACAAAAGAAAACTGTATTTAATCTCAGCTAGTCCTGGTCTTGTCTGCCTGAAGTCAATCGTTCACTCTCTCAAAGGTACACCACTGGATAGCACATTCACCCTTACTAATACAAAGGGTGCCCCTGACTTTTCCCCTGGATTAGCTGCAGGATCAGCAAAAGGCTGCTCCAAAAATGAGGAATTGTGAATGAGAGGTAAATCTGAACCTCTGGCATAGTCCTGATGCTGCTCCTGATGTTGGATGCAAGGAGCCAGTGGGTCTGTACCGTGGTCCAGCTGGGTGCAGGGTGCTCCAGCCTAGCTCTGAACTGTCTAGTCCAATGCAGCTAGTGAAAAAAAAACCCAACTGGTTGAGTTGGGGTTTGGCCTGGCAGTTTGCCAATATGATTCTCAAGGAGCTAAATTTGGATGAAAACCGTCAGATTTTGGACCAGTTAGGCATGCTGAATTGAATCTACAAATTCCTGCAAGGTGGTTGTAGTCAGGTGGGGGTTGGTCTCTTTCTCCAGGCAGCAACTGACAGAACGAGAGGACACAGTCTTAAGCTGCGCCAAGGGATATATCGGTTGGATATTAGGAGAAAGTTTTTCATGGAAAGAGTGGTGAAGTACTGGAATTGTCTGCCCGGGGAGGTGGTGGAATCACCGTCCCTGGATGTGTTTAAAAAAAGATTGGATGTGGCACTTGGTGCCATGGTTTAGTTGAGGTGTTAGGGCATGGGTTGGACTTGATGATCTTAGTGGTCTCTTCCAACCTGGTGATTTTGTGATTCTGTGTGAGTCAAATGAGCAACAAGCACAGAGAAGTATAGGCATCCAGAAGCTTGTAGAAATACCCCATTTTCATCTTTGTTACTTTTCCAAGGGATACTTTTCATATCTGCAATAATTCTGCCCTTTTGGACTTCAAAATTAAGCTATAGAGAGAAAATGATTGTGCAGAGAAAAATCAAGAGTCAACTCTGTGTTTATATTACTTTTGATTATGAAATGGCACAGCAATCTACTGCATCGTGGAAGTTACAAAAACCATAAAAAGTTTTTGAAAGCTTTTTCTGCACTGAAGATGAAGATGTTTTAAAAAATTTTCCTTGTACAGTTTCCCTATACTGGTATACATGTTTTGAAAGGCTTCATTCAGGCTATCAAACATCTTCATAATGTTAATGACTATTAAAAAGACAACACAGTTGCATTTATTATATTTGGCCACGTTGTAAATATATACACCTAAGAAGGATGACAGGAAATTTAGTAAATTAATGGTGATTGGGTTCATTTTGCGGTGTTTACTTTTACTGAGATCATCATAATGCTGTACAGCATTAGGTGTAATTCCCTGTGTAAGGTACCAGTCCCTTAGTACTCAATTTGTTTTCCTGTTCTTATTTGTAGATATTTAGTGAAAATAATAAAAAACCAGCAATATCCTTTGCCACCCCGGTGAACATAAAAATTAATAATCTCTGCGTCCGTATTCAACCTGACACTGTGAGCAGTGCAAATATGGTACAAAGTCTATCTTTACATTTATTTGCAAATGCGTATAGATATGCTTCATATAAATTAATCCTCTATTTCATTATAAGGAAGGAATTATGTCTGTGGTCAAAAGGGTGGGGTACAGTTAATCTGATTTAGCACAGCATGGGAAAAATTAATTGAAAGTCAGAACTGCATAGTGTTTATTATAAAGTAATTTCACACCAGCTCAGGATTAGCATGGTAACAGGTGACAATAGGTCATTACTATGTTAATTGAAAGACAGCATGCTTTTATAAAAAAGAAAAAAAAGGAAAAAAGGAAAAAGGGATAGAGCTGAAATGAAAAGGAAAAAATATCAAAATGCAGTATTTTATCTAGGATTGGGCTGTCGTTCTATGGGACATGTTCTAGGGAGAAGATAACTTCTGAAAAGAATTCATTGGCTTTTGGTGATAACCTTGCACTGTTCACTGTGCCATGAAGCACGGCAGATGCTTGTGCATATCTCCTGCGTGACTTAAGCTGGCCACCTCTCTTTCCACAAGAACAGGCTGCATCTCCAAATCGGTGGCCTGACATTTTCAGCTTGCTGACACTGCTCACTGGCCCAGGCATGTGGAGGGAAGCAGGGCCCATCTATTTGCCCAAAGGAAGTGTGGATCCAAACAAAGTCACTGGGAAATATGAGATTTTGCAGCAGTGTTTAACAGAAGAAAAGACTCTGGTTTTGTTACTTGATGAGAGGATTAATAAAATAAAAAGACTTTCAAACCACCAATGGAAAATTGCCTGTCACTTCGATAGCACGCTGAAGCATGAAGCCAGGGCAAGCTCATCCTGCCACTTGAGCTGCAATGCCATTATCCCAGCTCTGAATGGGGATGGGTGCCGCAGAGCTCGGCTGCTCTCCTATTGTGCAGCATGACAGACACCGATGTGTAGGCATTTCCCATTATGTGCTGCGACCTGAGTAAGCAGTCCTGAGCTGCCAGCTTCAGCCCATCAAAAGAAATCAGGAACCTATTTTTCCCCTTTTATTTGCATAATAGAAAAAGGTGTTAAATCAATTTTGGGGGCAGAAGATCATTCTGCAGGTTCTCCAGTTGACAGAATACAAAGGGCACAATATGCACTTGTGCCAAGGTGAGCAAGACAGAAAAGAGCTCTGTATTAACTGCAGTCACTACAAAAGGACCTTTGCTAATGGCATGTTATAATTTAAAAAAGGATCCTTTCTGAAACCAAAACAATACACCAATGTAATGAAGTTAACTCTAGTTCAAAGTAAATGGAAATTCAGAAGCACAGCTGGGACCTGAAAATGGAAAATTCTGATTTTATTTCCTGGAAGAAGAATTTAACCTCTTCGGATACCCTCATGCAGCCTGATAGATGAGCTGATGAGGAATGTGACCTTTCTGCTCACCCTACTTCAGAAAAGTTTGCAATTCAGTCTGACACAATCTGTTGTAATATGTTAATTTCAATGCAGTTCTGCCACAAATACTGAGGGTGATCCCTGAGACCTTTACATCCCAGAATACAATCCTTCCAGACTTCATCCTCACCTAAAAACGTGCTGATTAAGGTGCCTACTTATCTAATAAAGGTCAAAAGAAAGGAAAGTGTAAATGTTCTTTGATTACTTACTACAAAGGAAAGAGCTCAGACAGAAAATGTTGCCCTTATATTCAGTGCACAATACAGTGTGATGTGGGCTGCTGAGTTTGAGAGCAAAAGAGTAAAGCTGCTCTTGGTCAGGTCACACACCATCAACTGCAAATCTAAACTACTGCAGAGCTAGGGTAATAATGCAATACAAGTACCCCCGCAGGTAGAAAGGGTACTTGTATACTCCTCCTCAGCCATACAAAAAAAGCAATATAATAGAAATATTTGCTCAACCCCAGCATGAAAATGTCTCAGGATAATTAGGGCAAAACACAGCCTCAGGTCTGGCTATGCCCAGGAGAAATTATTTTCCCCATGATAAGACAGAGTAGTAAAGTGGAAAAGTAAGTGATCAGGTTCACCTCTACAAATACAGCATTTGAAAAAATATATCTTTTGTGGCCATGGTCTAATTATTGCTCAATAGAAGCATACAATTACTATTATTTTTAATGGTTTGTCATGTCTTTGCATCTCAGTTACACTAAGTCGAAATCCCGACTCATGCATTTGCAATAGGCACCTCTGCTCTGATGCTGTTCCTCCTCTGCAGCCAAGATGAATCATAAGCAACAGTGCTGCTCCCTGCTCATCCTGCTGCCCCAGCTCAGCACCTCGAGGCCAAGCTGAGCCACCCACTGCCAGGGTCTTCCCCTGCAGACTGCCAAAAAGTCACAACCAGCTTGTCCCTTCCCCTTGGGCTTGCTATTGTGACGGCAGCTTTCTGGCAGCACGCAGGCAACAAGTAATTGCTACAGGCAAGAGTAGAGCCAAGGGACTTTGAGATGACAACGACACCACTCCTGCTGCTGCTTCAAAGTGCCACTGATTCCCTTTCTGACGTTCTCCTTTTTGCTCTCCATTTAGTTTAAATGAAGCTAAACAAAAAAGAAATAAGAAGAAAACACCCAAACTCTCAAGCAAGAAAGAGAGTGGCAGGAAGACCATGTTGTAAATCTACTGGCAAAACTGATGAGACAAAATAGAAAAAACCTGTGTATGAAGCTGGAGCAAATGTAATTTCAAAATGTTTCTAAAAGTAATTTTCCCCTATTCATTTGTTCTTGGCTGTCTCTGCTGTTTACTCTGTTGTTCTGTGATCTTTAGCAATAACAGTTCCATTAAAACTCTGTGCAGAAAGGATCCTGTCTTCTCACCTTTCTGTACAGTTCAAGGATAGCTTACACAGCCGTGTTATGGCTTTGCCCTTTCCAGATGAGGAATATGTTGATTTGGTTTCAGCTCATTAACTCTCTAAGGAATCTCTTCCTGCTTAGCTGTCTGCAAGCCCAGAATCGCCCATACTTCAGGATGAGGGCTTTTTTCCTCTTTAAATTTCTGAACGGGTGTCCCAATAGGCACAGAACACGGCAAGGAAGCCCAATGAGCTGCAGGATGTCCTTCACTGGAAATGAGCATCCTCTCTAGGGATAATGGAATTTTGTGTGTTGCGTTTGGTGCTCTGGGATTCATAAAGGTTATCAGTAAGGCATTTATAATAAAAGTCCTTCCTGCTTTTCCTGGCATGCATGGGGAAGATGGGAGTGTTATCATTCTGACATTTCTGTCAGAAGTGGTATTTGAACCACTGGATGATTCCGACAAATGCCACTGCTGTCATCTGCTGCTCAGTTTTAATTATATCTGACTGAGTCTTTCAATGGCAGCGAGCAGAAAACTTAATTAGTTGGTTTAAAGGCTGATCTTCAGAGTCTGAAGGATCCAAACAGCTTTGCAGCATTTATGCATGGAGACTGCCATTTTCAGTCTGATGATGCAAGTCAGAAGAATTAATGGTCCCACTCATAGGAAAGAAAAACAGAGAAAGACTTACAAGGATATACATCTACAAACCCCCACCATTTTTGTACATGACATATCAGTGAGGAAACCTCGTGTCTAAGAAACTGCTGTGCTGGCTCACAGGTGGGTCTCAGACTAATGGTAGCAGAATGCAGGCAAAAGATTGGGTGCTCATGGGAACATACAGCAAATGAACATCTGTTACCTTAAACAGAATGTATATGTTTATTCTGCAGCGGACTGCAAGCACTGCACTATTTGGGAAGACTGAAAGGCTGGCATTTTCTCATGCACCAGTGCACTGTTCAAACAAACTGCTTGAAAGGAGATTGCATTAACAATTTATACTACCTCTGTGTTTGCTTTCACAGTGTTAATATGATTATATTTCTCAACTATATCCTGGAAAAACAAGCATTAGTAAGATGCAATGTCAAACTGCTAATATGATGCAATTAAAGTTAACATTACATTCACATCCTGGTTGCAGGTTGCCTGTGGGGAAAAACCTCAACAATTGAAAATACATTGTTTTGTTCCAGAAATCCTAGGCCTGTGGGTTTGGGCACTCCCATGTAGATGTGGGCTGATGAGCTTTGCTTCTTTGTGAGAGAACATCCTCTGGAATGGTGCTGCTGGTGTCCTTTAGGATATTGCCAAATTTCATCATTTGCAGGGAAAAGGCTGGATTTTATACAAAAAATGTGCCAAGAGCTCTGTGTGAGCTGCAGTCAGGAGGCAAAGCACTTGATGACTTATACAGCCCACATGACTGATCAGCTGTCATTGTCCTTCCCTGCATTCAAAAGCTTTGTAATTTAGTTGACCACAGAATCACAGAATCGCTGAGGTTGGAATGCACATCTGGGGATCTCCTCATCCAACACCCTTCTCAGAGCAGGGCCAATGAGAGTAGTTTGATTAGGAATGTATGTGTTCAATCAGGTTTTGGATATCTCCAAGGCTGGAGACTCTCCAGCCTCTCTGGACAACCTGTGACAATGTTTGACTATGCACATCAAAGAAAAGCTTTTTTTCTGTTTAATGAGATTTCTCCGTGTTTCAGTTTTTGGTTACTGCCTCTTATTCTTTTGCTGATCCCCACTGAGAGCATTCTGACTCCATTGTCTTTGTCTTTCTTCCCTCATCAAGTATTTATACACATTGATTAGATCCTCCTGAGACTTCTCTTCCCAGGCTGAATTGACAAAGCTGTCTCAGCCTGTCCTTTTTTGACAGGTGCTCCAGTCCCTTAATCACGTGTATGGATCTTCACTAGACCCAGTCTACTGTGTCCATGTATGTCCTGTGGGGGAACACAGGACTGGATACAGCACTCTCCACTGACGTGGACAGGGCATATTTCTGGCTCATGTTCAACTTAATGTACACCAGGAACCCCAGGAGCTTTTCAGCAAAGCTGTTATCTAGACAGCTGGCCTCCAGCATACTCTGGTGCGTAGGTTTCGTCCTTCCCAGGCTCAGGGTTCGGCATTTCCCTTTGTTGACCTTCAGGAGATGCCTGTTGGTCCATCTCTCTAGCCTGTCCAGGTCCCTCTGGATGGCAGCGCAAGCACCTGGCGTGTCAGCAACTCTTTCCAGTTTTGTATAGTTTCAGACTTGCTGAGGGTGTACTCTCCACATTGGCCAGGTCATGAATGAAGAGTTAAGCAGAGGAGGCAGGGGGGGGAACTGACTAAGGAAACTTTATGGCTTTTATCACCCTATTCTCAAAAGTCACAAATCTGGTTGAGCTCACCCTGCCTGGATGCTGACTGCTGCTCTGTTGAATGCCAATCCACTGGACCTATACAGGCCCATGAACCCATAGGTCTGTGACTGGTGACAAAAAGTCTGCAGTCAGTTTCATTGGTCTTCTTCTGCAAGCAGAGGGGACCATTTGTCCACCTCTCTTCTGCACTATCAGTGGGATAATGAAAATATCCTCCTGCTGTGAGGGAAGCCTCTCCTCTTTCATGGATTATTGTGTCCTTAGTGACTCACCCATCAAGACGAGTATAAATAAACACAGTAACATACCTCCCTGTAACATTTTACTGGAGTTTAGTTAAAGAAGCACATTTTGCCTTGGACAGTACTTTTGCCAATGGGCATAAAGCAGTGTATTTATAGGTTATGTGATATGTTTTGTTTATCTTTGACATTTTATATCTTAACATTTTCCAGCAAAAAACTGCTGCAGTCACAGTTGGTCCCACTGTGGCATGGTGAAGAGCTGCTGTGGATGTGTCTGTGCAGGGGGCTTTGAGTACTGTTGCTTCTGTACAAATACAATCTCCTGCAAACTGGTGCTTTGGTATTAAGCTGTGCATGCCAACTACATGGTAGAGGATACAAGACATCACCTTCTTTATACTTAAGTGCTGAAATTACCACTTCCATCTTCCAGGTGCAAATCACTGCACTGTGTTTATTCTTCAGCATCACCACGAGGGAAAGAGACCATCACAGCATCTTCTACTCCGTCTCATCCTTCTTACTCCTCAGGCCCTGACCTTAGTGGTTCACAGAAGGTTTTCCCTGCCTCTCCGCAAGTCTGCCATACATTAAAAGCTCTTAGGCCATGTTCATAAAAAGTTTCGTATTTCAACTCTCTTTCACTGCCATGTTCACAACTGAACATCTCTGTGCTGTGGCATCCTGCTGAAGGAGAGGATGTGGCTGGCGAGCAGCCCTGCGTAAAGGCATCTGGGGCATGCTTTTTGGCAACAGGCTTGATGTAAGTCAGCAGTGTGCGCTGGCAGTCAGGAAGACAAACCCCTTCCTGGGGTGCATCAAGCAGAGCATCACCAGCTGGTCAAAAGAGGTGATTATCCCACTGTATTCAGCACTGGTGTGGCCTCACCTGGAGTGTTGTGTGCAGTTCTGGACTCCACAATTCAAGAATGAAGTGAAGGTACTCAAATGTGTCCAAAGGAGAGCAACAAAGCTGGTGAAAGGGCTGGAACGAATGTACTGTGAGGCATGGCTAAGGCTTTGGGTTTGTCTAGTTTGGAGACAAGGAGGCAGAGGTGTGACCTCCTTGCTCTCTACAGCTTCCTGAGCAGAGGAGGTGGACAGGGAGGTGGTGATCTCATCTCCCCGGGATCCAGTTATGGGACATGTGGGAATGGTGTAAAGCTGTACCAGGGGAGGTTCAGACTGGACATCAGGGATCATTTATTTACTGAGAGGATGATCAGACACTAGGCTTCCTAGAGAGGTGGTCTGTGCCTCAGTCATTTAAATAATGCCCTTATTACCATGCTTTAACTTTTGGTCAGCCCTGGATTGGTTGGTCAGCTGGACTAGATGATGGCTGTAGGTCCCTTCCAACTGATATCTCCTCTCTCCAGCTCCTCAGGGCCTCACATGTTTTGGTGTTTTCTTTTCATGAACCTCCTGCTAGGCAAGCAGCAGCTCTCTCTCTCTCTTTCAAGGAATTGGAACTGTAATTAACTGAGATTAACCATAATAAATCCACATCTTATAGTGCATCACTGTTTTCAGAGGAACTGGGGAGTTGTGGCAGGACATCCCCTCTCTCTCATGGCTGGGGCATTTGGAAGAGATAGCTCAGGCCAGATTAATAGCCCAGGAAGAGGCCTCCCCTAGGTGCCTGAGAGTCTGAAACTCCAGCCCCAGTACACATCTTGGTACGAGAGCAGATGTGGAAAGAGATAAAAGAAAATAGACATTGGTGACCAAAAGACATGGTTCTTATGTCTATAAAAGCCCACACGAATTATCACAAAGGCAGAAGTCTCTTATGCACTCCTTGGGAACATGTGAGAATGTTTCTTCCCAAAGCTGGATGCAACTTTGAGGTTACTTTTCTAGAAATTGAGAGGAAGGATTTTCGATGTGTACTCCATCATAGAATTGGATGGTAAGAAACATTGGATCCTAAGTTATACTATTTCTTGGCTAGCTGTAAATTTAATGGTACCTTTAACTCCTTGTGTGTTATACTAGTATCCCCTTTTTGTCTTATCCCTGTGTAGTAATAGTCTAAGTCTTATGTCCCTTAGTTTTGTGTCTATTAATAAATAATTAGTTTTGTGTCTATTAATAAATAATTCATTTTATAATAGACCGAATCAACGATTATTAAAGAACTTGTGAATGAGAGTGGGTCTTGGAGTGCTGGACACCTCAATAACACAACTGCCTGCTGCCAGAGGCCTGGGCAAAAGGTAAGAACTGATTAAACCCACATCATCCATTCATAACAGGAGTGAAATGGCCACATGGTCAAAGCGTCATGCTGAGGCTCCCAGGATGCAGTGAGTCTCCTTACCTTCTAAAAACATTCAGGTAAATGTCAGAATCCTCTTTTTGCAAAAGCCTCTCATAGCCCCATCCCTTTGCTTAATGGTGGGTGCAGTGTTTGCCAGTGCAAACTCAGCCTTCTGACTGAGCTGTCATTCTCCATCATGCGGCTAACACAGATATTTCTGTATTATAGACCCATTATTGGACACTGAAGATACCTGGTTAATACATTAGCTAAAGGGATACTGAGAACAGTATGCTGCCTTTAACAGGGAATATTGGATGCTTTTGTCTTTGAAAAGTCCCACTGGTCTTTCCTTTGTGAATGGCTGTAAATTGCTTACTGGCACTAAAATGCCACCTTTTGTCCAATTCTTTCTTGATATTACCCATGAGGTACATAGAAACAGTTGATTAAATCACTTGGTGCTTTTCTCTGTCAAAGACAGACACATGAGTCTCTCAGCATATGCATTTAGGATTCTTTAAAAACAGGTGAAAGATGAGCTTTTCATACAGTTACCTGTTGACTATCCTTTTTTTGAAAGGCATTAACATACTTTAAGACAGACTTTTGTTACTTTTGTAAAGCTACATAAAAGTTAGAGGTCCAGCTTGAATCAGTTGGACAAATGTCCTTCACAGGACATCCTTCCTTAAAGAGAGAAGTCAGCTGTCTTTTGGAGGTGTATCCTCTGTATTTCCAAAGATAACTTAAACTCTTAACCTAGATGGCTAATTTAACTAGTATCCCAGTTTTGAGGTCATTACAGTTAGGTGAGGTGGTACCCACCAAATCCTGCAAAATCTTTCAGTAATTTTCTTCCTTTAGGCATTTTCTCCCTTTTAATTTTGCAGGACAGGTAAATTCTAAGGAACATCTTTGTTTTAGAGAATCCAGAGATTAAGATAGTGCAGAAGCAAGGCAAAAGAAAGGAATAATGCTGACTTCTTTTATCTCACTCCCAAACCTCCCAGTAAGCATACACTTGTTTGGTATTGGGAGCCACTTTGGATCAACTTCCATTCCTCAGATAATGGGAGTGCAAAACCTGCAGACGTTATTAATCCTTTTTACACCAGTAGAAATGGTAAGGCATTCAAATTTGCACTGAAAATTGAGATGAGGTAAAAGATGAGACATTCTGTAAATATAAACCCTTTAAAATAAAATACTACAGATGACATAAAAGTGTAAAAATTGTTACTGACATGAATAATTCACTAACTATTGAATGGTATAAGTCACCAACTAATGTGTATTACGTGCCATTTAATAGTGGATGTAGCTGAAGAAATATGGAAATTGGAATACTTTAATAACTTTATATATGAAAGATGATGAGACTGCCTAAATGATTAAGAGGAAGATATGTTATAATGAACTAAAGCCACTCGAGTGTGAGGTAATTTTAATTCAAATCTCCATCTGCTTATGTATAATTAAGACTCATTTAACAAGTTAATGCCTAACAGAGAGAACTGATAAGTTTGGTATTAAGGAGCTTAAGAGAAGTAAATTAAACTGTCGAGTTTGAGGAGCTTTCATTTGAATTCCCTGTACCTAATCCAAACACAATCTTCCAGGTGCATTTCTTTACCCTGACTATGCAACCAGGTCCCAAATTTGGGGAGAAAAGTGAGGTGAAAACCAGAATATCTTTGTTGTCATTTTAGATACCATGTCAAGTCAGGAGTTTGACAGCATCTTTGCTCATATGAATATTTATACTGTTCAACCTGCACTCCATATAGTATCCACACACCATTAAGAAGATATTTTGCATTCCATCAGAAAAATTTATACATTGCAGAGATTGCCAACGGGGTTAAATAACTTACGAAAATAAGAGGATTGCCTTTGATGTGCACAGAAAGTAATATTTTCATCAGTGGTAAATTTTATGTGTTATTCATCCACTTAACTTTCTCTTTTAGTCTTTCTCCAAATATCTTTCCTGCAAGGTCCAGTAGTCAAAACAGTGGCTTCAACCTTTTCATCTTTCATCATGCAATTTTAATTTTCATCTTTTGGCTTCTTATCCACTGTCAAGATAAGAGTTTCCTATATTCACTTCATACTTAAAATTCTCTGTGCTTTCAATATTTTTTTGTCACTGGAGCCAGACATCAGCTTTGATTTGCTCCTAGTGCTCAGGAATAAGTTAGATACTTTTGGGAATGTATTGGAAGAACAAATACCGCAGTATGTCTAATGCTTACTGCAGTGCAGATGCTCCCAAGTGATGACAAAGTATTAAAGCTATAAGGTTTGCTGACCAACACCTGATCTCAGTAAATGACTAACATAGACACTGTGTAGACGCTGAAAAGCTTTGGTAGAGAAATTTTTCAGCTTTCTGCAGCATTCTGTGAGAACTCTGTGGTTCTCATGAAAGCTGTGATAAACACTGCTACAGGTTTTTTGTAAACTGAGTTTTATCTATGCACCTGGGGTCTGTTTTTCAGAGTTGTTATGGTACACAGTGAAATAATATTTTGAAGTAGGTGTTGTGAGCTTTGGCCAATAGGACCGGGGGTGGCTGGTCGAAGAACCAATGACCTCCTGCCATCTTTGGGAACCAAGTTATATAAATCAAATTATAATTAATTACATAACTACTTTCTTCCTGAACTTGGTTTGTGTCATTACTCGCCATTCTCGGTATGTCACAGCGACAACACTACATTAATTGAAGTTTACTGTTTTGTTCCTAGGCCAAAACAGACTTTATCATCATTCTGCTTTAGTATCAGTCTAAAAAAATAGGGACTGAATTGTTTAAAATCTGTTAAAGAGTAGAACCAAAGTCTTACTTCTCAAACTGAGTTGGGCAATAGAGGTCCTTAAAATTCAACAGCAACTGAAATACCTCTTTGTGTATATATCCACAGATTAACACAATTCACTGTTTGTAGTAAATCTCTTCATTATAAAAGCATTTGGGTTAATATGCATTTTTGTATGTTACTGCGTATCTCACAAATAAGTGAGCATATGTTTTAAAAGGTCTTCCTTTCCTCCAACATTTAAAAGTGCACTCTGTACTGAGACATCACCAAAGACGTTTGCAGCACTTCAGTAGAAGGAACTTCAAGTGGCGTAGGAAATGTGCCAAATGAACCAAGCCACCTAAATTGACTACAGATGAAAACTTACAGTTACAGTCAGACAAAGGTCTCCATTTGCATTGATAAGCTGTTCTATGAGAAAAGAAATTGCTTCTTTTAGTGAAGTCCTTAGAGAGCCAGCGCAATGTGAGTTTAGAGAGCCAGGAAATTAAAATTTTAAACCAAAATTTAAAATCCAAATGCCAAAAAAAGAAAAAGAAAGAAAAGAAAAAAAAAAGAAAAGTCAGAAGCTCATACCTACACCATGAACTAGTCTGGATGAGGAGGAGACCAGAACACATTGTAACCTCCTGGATGACACCATCAAGTTATAGATTTTTATATGCCAGAAGGACATCTTTGTTTTGGGACATCTGTGTACATTTACTGAAGAAAGAAGCTATCAGTAGGGAATACTGGCATGAGACAGACTAATTAGTAAGGACTCAGTCCCTCCCCAGGGTCTAGTGCCTGTGAAAAGCAGCCCATACATTTTACTTTACAGTTCACATCAGTTGTAAGCAATATGCCTGTAGCTCAGCCCCACTACCCACAGCTGTAACAACCAGGGCGGTATATGAGCATACAGGGCAATCCTTTCTTCCTTTGAGCTCCATCTACGAAACCTTTACAGTAAAGAAATTTCACTTCCTAACCTTGCAGGTATTGAGGTTCTGAACATCTACACAAATGCCATTTTTCCTGGCTCAGAACCAGATTAATTGGGCAAGGGAAGCCAAGATCCTTAATCGCCAGGAAGAGGAAAAGCTGCACGTAGCTGAAGGCTCTGACAGTGAGAGGTGGACCCTTTTCCCGGAAGGACAGGAACCTGCTCTCTCCTGAGAAGGGCCTAGGGAATATACTTGAGCTGGCTGCCTTGCCAGGTGCATCCCAAATCCCAGGTTGTACCTTGTCTCAGAGGTGTCATCCAAAACCACTCCATTGTACATGTAGTAGCTGACATCAGAGCAAGATTAACAACATCTGAAAATCTGGGCAAAATCTATACAAGTCTTACAAATGCAGCATTTGCCATCCAAGCACATGGAATGCTCTTCTTTAAACAGAGAAACATGTTTCAGAGCAAAGGCATTTAAAGATAAAAAAACCTGCTCATGATCGCTCTGCAATATCCTTTCTCCTCCTCCATGTATTACCCAACTGGCCTCTCTGAGTGTAACACCACCAGGTTTCTGATAGCTGCTCTCTGTTGCTATAGCCAAATGCCAGCCCCCATCATCTTTATCCTCATTCCCGAAGAGCATTTAATACTCTGAAAAAGCAGTGGGTCCATAAAATGGATATTAATAGAGCACTTAGCACATACATGTTTGTGATCGGCAGTTTAAAAGGTTAAGAACCCAAATAAAACCTGGGGCGATTCCAGCTTTGAATCAGGAAGCATTTTAGCACCAATCCCATGTCATGAAAAAAGGGTGCTATTCTATAATTTGTACCAAGAAGTGGAGGTAGAAAATAAATATTTGTTAAACAAAAACAAAAGAAAAAAGTCAAGCATCATGATATTAATGAATAATTAAATCCCCGTGGGTCCAGAAAGTGTAATGCTAAAGTTGTTGTATCATCTCTTGTGAGGTTGTTGTGCCCTCTCACAGGGCAATGTATCAAGCACAGACTAGATTTCATCTCTGATTTCTCGTGTTCGATTCAAATAATGTTACCAGTCTCTTTCTTAAAAAAAAAAAATCTGATTCAGGTTTAGTTTATTGTCATGATCATACCCTTCTTCCTTTTAGGATACTTACATTGGAGAGGATGATTCAGGGATCCCACAGATTTTAACCTTACTTATGGTGAGCAGTGCTCCTAAATCAGTTGGCAGTACAGTTGTCAAGAGGCACAAGCCTTTTTACAAGGCCATTTTGTTGGCTTCATAGGAAAAATTACCTCCCACTGGTCTCAGCTGGGTACCAGTGTTGGGGGAAGGATGAGTGGAACATTAACTCCTTTCCCAGCAGTGATGTGGCCATGGTAACACACCCATGCAGCTACTCTTCCCTGACTTTTGCTCTTTATCTCAGAGCAATCCTGCTAAGCAAGATCTGGTCTTGTTCCAGTTGGAAAACATTTTTATGTTCTTTCATATGAAAAAAGTTCTCAACAGACAAGTTTTTAAAGATTTATGACAACATAAGAAGCATTTTGTTCCTTCTCTTTTAATTTGCCTTGGTGCTAAAATGTTATTTTGCTCAGTAAATATTATGACTTTTTAAAAAAGTATATGCAGGAATAAACCGCATGTGGGATGTCAGCATTGGATTTCACTGATACAAAACTACTGGGATGAGAGAGTGCAATGCTGAGTCCTGCCCTGCAGAGAAACCAGCTGAGAGCAGTGAACAGTGAAACACTGGCCTGCCATTCAGCCCCTGTGCACCACCACCCTGGGTGGCCTCGCAGCCCTGCTCTGGGGCTGCGTGGTTATCTTCCGGCTAGCAGGAATGATGAAGGCATTTCATCAGGCAAAAATGAATACTTCTCCCCAAAACTGCCCAGGGAAAAAGGGAAATGACACTTAATAACTGCAGTTGAGAAAAAAGGAGAGGAAACTGTGGGCTGCTCGAAACTGCCCAGATCAAGGATTAAGTAGGGACATGATATTTCAGCAGGTGAAGAAAAAAGAAAGGGGCTGGGCTCTGGCAGGCATGTGCTGAGCTAGAAACCACATCATGTGTGCTACCAACAGTATCACTGTATCACCTCTTGGTTTTCTCATTTGTCTTACTAGATTTTGACAGATCACCCCAGATTTGGACATTTTTCCATTTACAAACTATTAGTATATTATAAATATTGTTTATTGTTTATTTGTTTCTCTAATTATTATCTATTACTTAGCTCCTCTCCTCTCCTCCATTTAGACTCCCCACCCCATCACCCTCCAGTTAGGACTTTTCTCTAACTGGACATGGATTTTCCTACTTTTATTTCTCAGAGATGAAATAATAATGTTTTCTGAAGGTTCATGTTGTTCTCTGAATTTGAGTGTCACACTACCTTGATGGGAGCTCTGAGTCGTGATTTCATAATGGGAAAACATCAGTAAGTACTGTATCTCAGGGAAAGACATAACAGTAGCCATTGTCTTGAGCTGATAGCAGCTGAACTCTGATTAGGAAGGAGACCTGTGTTTGAGTGTGATTACTGGAATGCAGTGAGGGAAACAGCCAAACCTCTGTGCTTTGATGTCTCCCGAAGAATGTGTACCTTCCTAGATGATTTAGGTGGGTCAAAGACAATTCCTAGGCTCAGCTGGAGAGACAATCTGGTATCGGTCCCTTGAAGCAATACTGTATCACCCTATGATCCTTTCTGGTCAGGGATTCCACACTTTTTCTAATTTAACAGAAAACACTGGAGGTGTTTTTCATTGAGCCTGAACAGCTGTATGTTTAGTGAGGATTTAGCATGATGTCTGCCTGAGTCTGGAAAAGAGAATTTTCTGATTATCAAACTGTGAACTGTCAGTGGCATAATTTTCCTAAGCACTTGGAGAGCAGTATTCTTATGGTATTTACATGCCTGGAGGTGCAAAGAGCACTGCCAATGTCAACTGATGCCATAAGTGGTTAAAAAACAAATGAATGATTCCCAGAATTAGGTAGTTTGGAAATACTGCAATGTGCCCTTCTGCAACTTTAAGCATATCTTTTAAAGCCTGATGCCAAGTGACTTCAGCTCCTAATCCTGCTACAGAAAGCACTACAATCAGTTAGGAACTGCTGTGAGTCAAGCACAGGGACAATGAAAATGGAGCTATTAGGCCAGGTCTTTGACCCCACTGACTGCCCAAGACTAGCCATTTCACTAGTCATTGGCACTGGGCTGCCAGCAGCAGCAGCTCAGAAGACACCCCTGTGGCAGCTGAGGTGCCTCTGCTACATGGAGAGTCAGGGACTCCATCAAGCGCCCAGATAGCAAGTTGCCATTGATCCTGAGCTCCAGACAGCTCCCACAGAGGCTCTTCTAAAAGACCTGGATGCTCCTCAACAATAATTTTACACCCTTAACTCAGCTGCTTTTCGTTCTCTGTTTTTCCTTAACTCACATTCTATGAAATGTCATTGCTAATTTTTCTTGCATGAGATTTAGTTCAGAGTTAGGCAAAAGCTGTGTTTATGTTTTGTATGTGTAGAACAAATAGCAAGCTCAGCCAGGGAGAGAACTCACAGCAGTTACCTAACGTCTTACAACACAGTAATATATCAATGAATCATTTAATTTACTAATTGTAGCAGGTAAGGAAAAGCCAGAAAGACCCACTCATTCTATGTGTTCTGCAAAATTAAAAGCTAATTCATAAGAAATAGCCTACGGAATTGTGCCCTTTGTTCTTGAAATTTCTGTATGCTGTAAATACCTTGCACAGTGAAATGACTTATACTTAAAGGCAAATTCTCATTCTAAATAAAACAACACTTCCCTTTTTTTTTTTTCTTAAAGATAAGCAATAATTTATTTCTCTTTCATCTTCACAATTATCACATACTGCCCAGCTACAAGACCAATGCCACTACATAACACAGGAGAATTGCCCACCTACACTTTACTTGGACAAATACAATTACAATTTACAGATTAAATGTACTGTAAAATATGTAGTTGGAAAAATTTCATTCTTATCTATATGATGGGATGTGGCATATGATTTATGAACAGATTCAATCTAAGATGCAAAACTTTAAAACTTGTTAAGCCAAGGATACAGTATAAAGCATTTTGGTTTGGTATTGTATTGTTACTAAAGTAGAAAAAGCGAAATTAGAGAAATAAATCCAGATCTTAAGTTACAGGATATGTATTAGGTTAAGAAATTACTTGGCTTCTCCACTTTTTTTTGTTTAGCTTTTCTTTTCTGTTTTTTTTTCTACAAATGAATAATATGAATATATTGCAGGATAAAGAAAGACTGCCAGATAAAGAAGTACTGTTATATGAAAACCAAATGAAAAATACCAGGTAATTTTGCTTACAAAAAGATCAAACTATAAACAGTCACAAAATATATAAAAATGCCACATTGAACGAGGCAATTGTACTCTACCTAACTGGTAGTATACTCTCTGATAGAAGTTGTGTTCATACAGTAGTAACTGATAAAAAGGCATTGTGCACTCTTGTGCCGTCTGGGGATTTAGCACCATGTGTCATCAGTTCTTGTATTGTCATCCAGTTGTCCAAGATTTTCTTGTTTCTCTTTTTCATCATCTTTTTGTGACTCAGTTCAATAATGTTGATTTCCTTTTTGCCCTCACTGCCACTCTGTGGACTTTCCTTAAGACACTCCAGCCTGCTCCTCATCATGAACTCCCGCCGCCTCCTCTGCTCCTTAGCACGCACCAAATGCTGCTTCCGCTCTTCTTTGCTCCAGTAGCGACCCATCTTCATCTCACTCATCGTATCATCATCTGTCGTCATCCCACTGCGCTCCTCTTTAATTTTTAAGGCACGTTCCTTCAGGATTCTGTCTCGAACTGGTCTCTTTGTGATGTACCTCGTCCCATCACTCCTTATTTTCACTTTCCATTCCATCTTGGGCTCCGCACACTTCTGTGAGTCTTTGCACATGCTCACCAGGCTGAGCTGGCTTTGGGCGTACTCGACAGCAGACTTCTGCTGGATCAGTTGCATATAGCTTTGATAATGCTTTGCATGAGCAGGTATGTTCCCATACCTGTAAGAAGAACTGTGATATGGAGACAAATAGGGAATGTGCTCACTGCCTTGCCTTTCCTGGTCTGTGAATTTGCTGCTTTCTGATGCCAGCACTGCATTCTCAGAAGCACTGTTTTGCTCAGTGGGTTTGGTTTTGGCTGAGGTTGTCTCCCTGTTGCTTTGTCCCGAGGATGATTGATTAGCCACAATTGTGCTCCTCAGGTTTTTCCTGTTGGTTATGCTGATCACCCTCTGGAGAGAGTTATCAGGGGATCGCTCCACAGTCAGCGGAGTGCTCCTGCAGCTTTCAGCAGTGTTGTAGGCACTGGAGCTGTCCTTGTCAGACTTCTCAGGGTGCTCCATGATGTCATCCAGTTTACCTCTTTGTACATCTATGCTGGTGTTATAATTCCTGAAACTTTCATCATGTAAAGCCCAAATGTCTCCATACTGATCTCTCACCTTTTGGAGCCGGTGAGCTTGCATGATATTCTGGCATTCGAGTTCAATGTTCCTCAGTTCCTCATTGAGCAGCTGCAGCTCATGCTCCACTCCATCTTGCTCTCTTCTGTTGCATTCTATCATGCTGCTTGAGTAATACAGATCATACTCCCCATGGTTTCGAATCTTGCACTTCAGTTCCAACAGCTGCCGAAACCTTTCACATTCCTCCTCTGGGTTTCCTATGAAATCAGATTCAATGTATTCCCCAGACACAAAGCTTTCATTGCACTGGAGCTCAACACTGCCTAATGTATCCTGGCTGTGGCCCAGATCCCGTTTGCTCTGCAAGGTAGCCCTGTTTTGCTCCTCAGGTGCATTTTCTTGCTCTGAGCTCTCATCATTACGGAGACTTTCATCTGTAGGTCCCACCCCACTGTCCTTCTCATGATTGTTGGATGATGAGGTTGCGGTGTCTGTTGTGCCATCTTCCTCTTCATGTTTCTTTGGCTAAAAAAATGAGTAAACCAAAATGATTATCAAATGCAGACCATATTATAAGAGAATATTTTCCAGCTCTGTTTTGCTTAAACAGCTGGGATCTGATTTAAGCTGAATTAAAACAGATCACTAAACAGCAGTCCTAGTGCTCATAGCTTTGAAACATTTCTGAGAGTCATGCTGTGGTTTCCATACTGAGCAAAGTAAGTGAATTACAGTACTAGTGACATAGCTTCTAAAGTCCAGAAAGAAATATTTCCTTCTCTAGCTAAGCTATCTCTTTGCAGTGCTTAAAGATAATGATCACCAGATGGTGAGCTGTTTTTGATTCTGGATTGTGGCCAGAAACTGGTGGAGCTGAAATCTTCTCAAACTTGAGAGAAAGCTTCAGTACTGGTATCACCTCAAACAAACAAGCAAGCAGCCAATCAAGCAATGACTAGTACAACCTCACAAGGTGCAAAAAGACTACTGTTTCTTTTTTTAAACAGTGAACTTTTGTTTGCTCCATTACACCCTCCATGGCCTTCTCCTACACTTCTTGTGTTCAGCAGCCTTTTTCTGAAAAAGTGTTCATTTTGAATTCTAGCATTTTGCTCAGAAGGACCTCAATCCATTTCATCCCTGGAAACTCTTTTTGAAAACTCATTTACTTCCATTGTTAGAGTTTACGTTCCTTAAAAATAAAAACAGTCTTTCAATATTAAGTGTAGAACAACACTGAATGCTTTGCCATGGGCATAATGTCAAGCTTTTTGGCTGTTGATTAGCACTCCACTCATTGTACCTCACCTATTTATATTCTCAACCTATTTATATTCCATAGAATGTGAGATAATACCTCTCTAAAGAGACAGACACTTAATTTTTCAAACCAGATAAGCAAAGAATCATGCAGAGTGCAATTTATACGACTGAGTACCTAAGTGTACATAGTACCAACCAAACACCATGTCTCTTTTAGGAGGCATAATTGCATAATTATGTATAATGACTGTAATAATCAAGAGAGAAAAAAGGTAGAGTGCACCCAGTGAAAGGAAACAAACTCAAAGAAGCCGCTGTCACAATTCCCTTCTTATCTACTTTGACAAACGGTAAAACAGGATGAAAATGTGTCTCCTATATCATCCCTTCTCCTCTCTTCATGTGCTGCTTATGATCATACACCCATCATCTCGCTTCATTTCTTCAACTGTTAGGAAAAAATAATGGCCTAGTGTCAGAAAAACAAAAATAACCTCCAGCCCCAGTTCAGTGTAAGAGTGGAATAAAGCAAATATTGAAAGAAACACACCACCAGGAGAATTTAGTGTCTGTGACAAACTAGTTAAAAATTTCTGAGAAGATGTCTTAGGAGATTTAGGTTTAATTTAGTATCTTTCTAGTTCACCTCCTCCAGGTGAGTGCCACTACATACGCTATTCTGTTCCCTTCTCTCACCCTCTTTGGAGCTGCTGCAGCTTGCCTTGACCTCCTCTGCCTCCAAACCTTTCAGCAGGGAAGTGACTCCAACCTGGGTAGCTTACACTTCACCCCAGCCACTGCAATGTGCAATCCATATTTCTCACTGCTCTGGAAAATATTTCACTACTGACAGGAAGGAGAACAGCTCCACCAGCCAACAGGAGGGCAGTGCTGCAGAACAGTCAGGAATCTGGGTGCCTGTTCCAAATGCCGGGCTCCATTCACATGACCAAGCAAGGAGGGTCAGGATCTGCTCTCTGAGTGATACAACACAATTTGCATCTCTGTGACTAAAACTCCGAGGAGGGTGGCTTATCCATAATGTGTTAGCACAGTTATACTGCTCACAGGAACAGAGCTTCATGATGCTTCCTCTGATGTCTTCTGCATGGTACTACACCACCAAAGCATATATTTGAGCACTTCTGAAAAAAACCACTAAATGAGGCTGTTTGTATAGGTGCTGGTAAGAGACTTTACAGTTGAGTCCCATGCAATCAACACTTTCAGAACTGGTAGCTCTTGTTTTCCACACCACTTTTATCAATAATTTAAACTTTGCTTCTTCAACTTCAACTTGATTTGTACTGACTGAATATAATACACTGCCATCTACTCAAGTTACACTATCTGGAATTAACACACACATACCAAAGATGTAAACAAAGCAAAGCCCATGTTTTGAGTCAAGTAGAAACCAGATGAGTGGGATTGATCTGATGAAATATAAGTGTCTATAGTACAGGCATCTGAATGTCAGATAGTCACTGCGGGTTCCCTCAGGAAAAAACAAGTGTCTATACAATCAAATTCTTCTCAAACTAACACAGACATCCATATCACATTAAATTTTTCCCCAGTATGTGGATACTTGCAGCTAAGTCAATTAAGAAAATGGAAAGTAATACAGACATTTATTATACTGCATGTTTGTATGATATATTTTCTTAAAAAATCCATTGTGACTCAAGTAAGGTAGCCTCTGGCATTTCTGTCCTGGACATTTCATGCTTGCCAGAGCTCCTAAACATGTGCAGGCTGAGAAGTCTTTTACAGCATAAGATAAATTTATTTTGAAAGATAACAAGCCTAATTCCATGTTACATCCCTTCTGAAAAACAAGAGAGAGTCCACAATTTTCAGTGTGTTGCTTTTTCTGGTATTATCTATTATCTATTTCAAACAAAGTGTTTGTTTTCAAGCATACATTGTCAATCTCTTCTACAATTACTTCTGTTTGAAATACCAAAGGGCTCCTTAGGCCTCATCTTTGCAGTGAGAACTCAGATAATGAGAAGGCAAACCCAGCAGTGCGTACAATCAAGCAATAAATGAACCTCAAAAGATTCTGCATTTCAGCTCCAGCAAGCATTCCTGCCTATAAAATGGCTAATCTTGCAGGAATTCAGGCACTGTTCTATTCTCATTTTACAATTTGTGATGTATATGGGGACTCAAAACCCAGACTGCTACTAAAGTCTGAATGCAGTAAGATTCATTTGAAGGCACTGACAAACACAGCTGGGCTCTCTGGTCAGTCTCTGACAGTGAGAGGGAGACTGGTCACAGGGAGAGGAATCTCCAGTGGCAGGCTAACCATGAGGTACTCAAACCATGAGGGGAATTTGGAATTGTTTTCAGTGGTTCACTAAAAGGGAAAATGCTCTTCTGCAAACAATGCTGGTCTTTTAAAACAGGCCTCCCTCAAATAAAACGATTTTCCCCCAGATATTTTCACTGTATTTCAGCTTTGAATGGGCTAGAATAATTTTTTTTATCCAATTCTTTCTTCTTCTTAATACGTTCTGATATATAGCATCAAACCAATAAGAATTTCTGCATGGGAAATGTATGGTATTCTTCTGAAAATTATCTCTGCTGCACAATGAACCATGATGTTGTAAAGGGAAAGGAACACAATGAGTTATAAAGAATGGAGAATTACATCTTTCCTTGAGGCTTATTGGACTATTCCATACAGAGAAGATACAATTCTTGACTGAATTCTACAGAGTAGGTCAAAAACATACAGAAAAGACACGACTATCTACTTGATTCTTCTATTACAAACTGTACCAATTTTTTCTGTGACAGCTCACATTAAATGTTAAAATGGCATTCTGTAAAACGGACTTGTATTTGGAAGGATATTCTGATAGAGAGTGTATTCATTCCTGCAGCTCTCAATATTCATGATGACAGACGATTATGAAGCCAGAGCACTATGTTTTTGTTCACAAAAATCAAGGCTGGTCTCCATGGCCAACCGGGGAGCTTGAAGATACTCAGATTGGCCACTGGCAGCTTCAATAAGAGTGGTTTCATAGCTCCAGTGGATGGTGTGATTCCCCTCAGGAAACTGCTAGGATTCCCAGCCTAACAAGGAGTAAAGAACCAGTTTTGTGACTTGATGAGTCACTACATAGAGTCTAGAGACACAGCAGCTGTCACAAATTACTGACGCCCCATTACACACCAAGCTGCATCTGGTTGATTCGATCACTCATCAGAAGGGCAAAGAAATGTCTGGCTGTCCTAAAATTACTTCAAGCAATGCAATGTCAGATTCTGACAGATCACAAGTGACCACAATTTTTTTCAAGTGTAGTGTTCTTTTACAGTAATATAAAATCTCAACATGGCAAAAAAAATATGCTTGGCAAAAGATTCCAACAGGGAAAAAACAATTTCAATGGGTTCTGTGAAACCACAGAACACCACTCTTTACTAATTAACACTATCCACAACCCAAATTCAGGGAAAGAGCCAAAGCTTGACATGAACTTTGCAGTGGAAGGTCACAATTGTAAAATTGTTTCAAAGGTCCCACCATGTCATGTGAGGGTCTAGTAGGAGTTTGTAGATAGACTTGTTCAAGAATTTCTACCAGAACTCAGGGCTTGTGTGAAAATGTCACCATACAAATGAAACTGATTTGCAAAGAGCAAGTGTTTTTTTCTGACAGAAAATCTTTTGCTATCCAAGATAAAATTTTGGTTGAAACAATAACCAAGGTGCCATATATCAGCTGCGAGTAGCTAGCAGTGCAGCAAGTTAGCACATTTAACCTGGGGAAACTGCGGTTTGGCTCACTGCCTGGAAAGGAGAGCCACAACTGAAAGGCTGGTTTAAATCCTGTTGCAAGGCGCCCTTCTCCTCTGACCCTGGAGTTATTCCACTTTGTGTAAATAATTAAATGCTTATAAGATCAAGTATTTGTAATCTGATCTATCATATTTCAGATAATTCACTTAATTATTCTGTCAATGTCTCTGTCCCAATGAATATTTCATTTATGTACAGGGAAGGGCTTTACTGTGAGCTATCACCTACTCAATGACACAGTGTCAAGGACTTGGGTCCCCTCAAGTGGAGGGGAGGTCAGGAGGAAACAGACTAAATGCACATTCAGGCCCCCAGTGTGGACCAAGCAGTGAGGCATCTGAAGTCAAAGAAGCTCCCTGGTTTCCAGAAAAGAGAAGGCTGTCATAGTCTTCCTCTCTTCGCTTCAAAGAAAAATGCCTCAGGCTCTGTTTCTGAGCAATTCAGAATGGGGAAAAAATTGTAAGTCACAAAGTTCTGTGGGTGGAGAAACAGTTTCTTTCCAGCTGCATGAATCCAGAAACCAGGAGAAGTTGAATTTTATTTCTTTGGCTCCACAGAGGTGTGCATACTGACAGATCATCTGATCCAGGAGTGGGTACTCACACCTTCCACAACAAAGTACAACTGAGAAGACTCCTTGATGAAACTGTATGGCATCTTTGCCCCAGTCACACAGCCTACAGAACATATGGGCAGGTAGAAGTCAGGAGAGTAGCAAGCTGAGACTATGCTAACAATAGCTTATCTGTCTCCATTAACAAAACAAATGCTGAGCTGTGCGCTGGCGGTGCAAGTGAAATACACTTGCATTACCAAAACACCTGTTGTTTATTTTAAACACCTCTTCCATCTTGTTTTGCAAGCTCTCTGGTGCAAGGCTGGCTCATACATTGCACACATACAACAAGAGGGGCACCTATGTCAGTTCAGAGCTCTAGGTTCTACACTGATAATCACAGATTCACAGAATATTCTGAGTTGGAAAGCATCCCAAAAGGATCATAAAGTCAAACTCTAAAGTTCAATCCCCCATATGGGGATTGAACCCACGATCTTGGTGTTATTAGTTTAAAATTACCAATTTAAAAAAAACTGACATAAAGTATAACATCATAAATCCCAAACACTTCAGAATTAATGAAGGAAAGCAATATTATTGTGAGAGATCAGAGAAAAGGAGAAACCTGCACTTATCACACCCTCTTAAATTGTTTGTTAACTTGCCATACTGGGGCTAAGCATCTACTGTTCTCCTTTTCCTTACATGCAGTGTGTCAGAGATCACAGCATTTGGAGAGAGAACTCTGTCAAAGCCCTTGACTCCATTTTACAGCATACTGTTTCATTCTCTATTAATAAAAAAGTATACCTAGAAAAATTTCAAATGATACATTTAGTAGTGGTCCTACCTGCTCCACCTCATTGGCTGTGTACTGCATTGCTTCATTGTGCTGCTCTTCCAACATTTCCAAGTTTAACTCCTCTAAGAATTCATTCCTTTCATCATCCAGCCACCCTTCCTCCAGCTGCAAAGAATACATTAGTATGTTATTTTATGTTAGCAAGGACACATGCTAAAATAGAGTAAACCCAAATGGCAATGCTTGACTAGCTCTTTTTATTCTAATGATTCTCTTCAGAAAGCCAGGCAGTAGGAGTTCATGTCTCAAAAAAAAGGAAAAGAAAAAGCATAAAAAAATGGGATTAATGTCTTTTATCCTTTCGTAAAACAGTATGACTGATTTTCTCTCATGATGAAGGAGACTGCACAGCACAGACATTATTTCCTTTCAAAAGGTATGAAAGGCACAGCACATAATCCTGAAGCTGTCATGTTCATTACTACTGAGAGACCCCGCACTGAAAGAATGGCAATATTACTAATAGGGCCAGGAGGCAACCGGGCTCTTTTCTCTAACAACCTCCATCCCAGAGATGTACCCTGCTACCACCACCTCAATGGAAACCTTATGCTGCGCTTCTGTCACCATCTTCCCATTGATCTTCCAGGCAAACAAATAAACAGATGTGGTGACTTGAAGGGAGGCAATTTTTGTTCTCTCGGTGTGTCTGGAAGCAAGGCTTATCTGTTTGCTTGTATTTTTCTCCCCAAGTGTAAAATAGTACGTTGGCATTTGGTGAACACAGTGTTGCAAAAGGACAGGAGGGGATGCTATGTTTTCTGTCAAGTAAAGAGATCCTCTTCTTGCACCCATTTCACACCCTTCACATCTTTCAAAACTGATAAAACAGGCACCCTGGCCTAAAATGCTCTTCTTCCCATTTTGTTCATTATGCTCGTGTGTGTACATGGCACATGTCCTTTGTAGCTGCAATCCCTTGCCAGATGGCACACTGCATCAAAAAGAAAAACGCTGGTCAGTGGCACTCTTGGCTATAATGACAGGATTGTAGCAGAAGGAAACACTTATTGTTTTGTTCTTGAAGGAACCACAGGACGACGGTGACAAAACCATGCTCAAAGGGAAAAGCCTCAGCATAAGACAATTACAAAACTACCAAGCACTCATGCCCCAAGACAGCAAGAGCAGTGAAGCACAGCCAACACCTACAGCAGAATTACCTCTGCCTCAAAGCCAGGATATGTCTGGGCACAGATGTCAGTCAGAAAAGTTAACTTAAACCAGTAGTAGTAGTAGTAGTAGTAGTAGTAGTTCAAAGCTGCACAAGGAGTGACTGATGCTGTGTAGTGCTTCTAATGGAATACTGGCAGAACATCAGTGTTTCCTTCACAAATTCTGATGTGGTTTTGCCCATGTCAATGAATTCTTTCCTCTTATAAAGCACATAATAAGCCTTTCATCATTTCCCTTGGTAAAGCCAGCCACCTACAGTTTGGGATTAGGTGGAGAGCTTTTTTCTTGAGGACATATAATTTTTATGTCTGTCCTTAGAGGGGCTTTCAAAACATTCTATGAAACATCTGGTAGTTTTGTTTACTTGTGTAGATTACTTTTTTCCCCCCAAGGAAAGCACGAGCACAGCCTTCCTCTACTGTAAAAGACACAGTTTAATTCACCTCATTTGAAGAGTTTGCAGAGATTAACAAATTTGGAGGATGAAAGATGAATCTCACTTGGGCAAATCTGCTGATTTGATTGTGGCAGACCCAGTATATAACTAACAAGAGTGCTTATGTTATGCTACAGCTTTTAGAAGAAAACTAATAAACGGCTTAGCATACATGTGCGCTACCATACACTGTGTACACATTCACACACGGGAATGCACGTGCCTGTGTGGGGTGTACTCCCCTGGTGCTCTATTTCAAAACTTCATTATTCACTGCACAAATAAGTGGTCAGAGGGGTTTTCTTCCCTGTTACCAAGCGAATGTGCTCATCAGTCACCCTTCAAGGTTGCAATACTGCCATTACCATTTTCTATCTAGAAATGAAAGCCTGCTTAATCCTGCTGTCTTTTACCGGAGTCAAAGCAACACAACTACCAGAAATCAGCTGACAGCCTGATCTCTGACATACTCTGGCTTTTTCATCAGTTTTGTATGAGTATGTTCTTAAAACACATAAAGTAAGCAAAAAAACCCAACACCAAAGGCCCAAACCTAAACCAAACCACACTTTCATTATTTGTAAAGAGTATTCATAAGGGAAGTTACACTGGTACAGATAAGTAACTCCTTAACTCATACTGATCTTATCATATTGACTCCTTATTTCATGCTGACCAGTCTAAACAAACACAGACACTGAACTTTCTCTGGCCATGTATTTTATAAGTGGATGAGTTTCTGTTCCCTAATGAAAAACAGAATACTAATGAAAAACAGTTGGAATAATATTGAAAAATCTCTTTCAAAATTTCAGCAGTTGAGGACTACAATTTTGCAGTATAAAGTGAGGCACACCTATTTTTGCTGTACTTTATCACTGGTTTTATAAGAATTGTTTAGCTTCCTGAAAAATATAAAGGATATGAATGCTGAAATTGTGACTTTCATAACCATAATTCAAGTAGAGATTCCAAGTGGCACTGAATTACACGTACTTAATTTAATTTATACAGAATATGCAGCTAGTGAGACTGAAAATATCAGATCAGTAGCATGAGAGACAAATGGCAACTTAACCAACTCTGAATTGTTGGCAGATAGAGACAATATAGTGTCTTTTTGCTTTGCAAAGGCCTACAAGTAGAATTTAAAGGGACGTGAAAACAGTAGTCTTCCACCACTCTAACTCTTCTTTATCTGATAATAAATTTAACATCTGTCCCCTGCAATGATATTAAAAATTCTTGGCATGGCAAGATTCTTGGTATTGGCATAATTTTATTTTTAAAACCATAAAAGTATTTCTAAAAACTTTTGAAAATGCACCTCCCAAAATGCAGGCATGTTTTTGTGACCAGGGTGCTGTTAAAACAATTAGATTTCCATTTGCTGAATGATAATGTATTGAAAGTCCTGTAATTGATACATAGATGAATCATTTGCATGCCTGCTTATAAGCACATAGCATAAAAAGACCCCTCAGGAATGACAAGCTACAGTTTTGTGTAAGTTCATATAAATGATAAACTTCATGTAAAAGTTAAAATTGATAAATGTAAGTATGGGAAATTTATCCCTTGAACAAACCAGAATCATCTAATGAGTAATGCATAGTTTTCAAGTTCTACTTCATATTTTATTAATATCGTATTGGTGCTGCCAGCTTTTATATATCTGTTCACTGTGCTGGAAAAGAATGTGTTTAGTTTGGGGAAAACAAGCCCTAGTAATATCACATTATTTTCTTTGCTGGATAAAAGAGGGCAAAGCTCTGCAATTACCAGTTTGTTCCTTTTGTCAGTAACTTTGGCATTCCTATTTCTTGGCAGTTCATTACTTACAGTGACAGTGAATGCATGGTGTAACCCAGGTTCTGGCTCAGTGCATCTATTTAGTCTAACCTGCATCTCTGGCCTCGCGACCAGCAACACAATTTTCTTGCATTCTTCGCTGGAGAGCAACGCCACTGCCTCTTCCCGATTCTGGACATCCTGGCCATTTATCTAGGAAACAAATGAAAGCGGCACATTAGTTTCTATTTCCACAAAGCAACACACAATAAAGGGCAGATATCAGCTCATTTGTGCTGAATGTATGGACAATGAAAATTGCGCAACGGGCTCGTCTTCAGCCCCTCAGAGGTAAGTGCCTTCACTCAATTATGCGCTTACTGTAAGAGCTGTATTGATCGTTGAAGGATGGTGGACATCAGAGGAAGCAGTTATGTTCATAAATGTCCAACCTGTGCCCTGGTAACATACATCTAGCAACACAATTAACCAGCCCCTGACAGGTGACGTTCATCTTTCTCCGTTCAGAGTAATGGAAGTGTCACTCTGAGATAATAGTGCTGGTGGAAGAAGACTGGTAATGCTACAGCTGAAATCAGTCACACTGAATGCTGGTAGAGAGCCAATTAGAGAGCTACAGTATTATCTCTCACCAGGCAATACTTTCAGGCCACTGCTTGTTGCTGCTCCATTTAATCATTTCATATTTGTGCGGACAGCTTAGTAGCCAGTACCACACAAAACATATGTATCCCCCTTACAAGGGGATAATCAAAATAAAAGTGGATTTTCGATGAAACTCGTCTCTTCTTGCTGCCTTTCTCCTATTCTGTAACCCCATTAAAACAATGACATCCATGACTACATGGTAATAAACACAATTTTCATTGTCCAAAACCATTTATGAGGGAATCAAATAATCTTATTTCCCACATGAATTCAGTTTTGTCCAATTCACAGCACAAGAAGTGGATTATTCTCATATTGGCAAAAAAACCCCTCCAAAATTTGGTCTATTTCAAAAAGAGTGAAAACAAAACTGAAAGGCAGAAGTACCTGAATATTTTTTTTGGGAAAAAAAATCTTCTAATGGTTCCATTTCAAAGTAGTAGGAACTTGTAGCTGAAAATCAAGAGAAAGCTGCATTTCTGTACGTATGTTTGTTCTGAAAGCCCTGACTCAAAACCACAGTTTTAATTCAGATTAAAGAAAATCCCAGTGTATCCTGATCACTCAACTGGCAGTGAATGAAATGTCTGAGACTCTTCAAAGCTTACATGATGGGAAAACTGTGGTCTGCAGGAGACCAGGTAACAGAGCTGCCCTAACCTGAAAAGCAGAGATGCAGCCACAGAGAGGCTCAGGAGCAGATTTCCGGCCCACGTAAAACATCCCCAGACATGGTGGCTGCTCCAGTAACACCTATCAGCTGCTCCCCATGCACCCCAGAGGAGGCGGCCAGGCTGTCCCCACACTACCTGGAGGTGCCCACCCTATCCCACCCCGCCTGCACTATCATGGGGGAAGAGTCGGACTTCAGCCTGCCCCGTGGACTGTGCTTAGCCTGGAGGTTCACAGCTGAAAATGGCAGAAGTTTAGGCAACTCCCACTAGGACTGCCCTCTTAAAACTTTCCCTTGACAGCGTAACATTTCATATAAAGTACTCAGGCAGTTTTCAGATGCTTAGACTGTGAAGGTTGGTGATTTCCGAGAATGAGAAGAGGGCAGTTAGAACCTCAAAAAGGAGAGGAAACCTGCTGTCATTCTGTGAGGAATACACATAACAGAGCATTCCCCCCGTATCCTTAACCAATGTCACCTGCCACCCACAGAAAATGCCCCTGTGCTCAAGGATCTTTATCTCTCCCCGCCTCAGTGTAATCCCCCCATAATGGCAACGTCACCTTCTGTTTCTCTGAGCTATGTCATCAATAAGAGGAGATAGAGGGTCAATGTGTTTTCAGATATGAAAGTAAACCCCACATAACTCTCTGTGTGTTAACTTTAATGATTAAATTCGTAGCTATATATCAGCACTGACATTAAAGTAATGCTCCAGTCCTCAAGAGGATGGCAGAATTATCTACGTTTTCTCTCAACCCTGGAGTCTTTACTCGAAATTGAAATGAATTTAATTTCGTTAGGAACTGGAGAACATTCGCCTGAACTGCTGTTGGCAGTCCACCCAGAAATTTTACAAAACAAGGAAAGGAGTGGAAAATGGACCTACTCTCTCTTTCCTTATTTTGACACACCTATAGTAGGAATGGAAAGTTGTTTCTACTCAGTTGAATAAAAAAGAGGTGTTTTTCTGATTTTTTAAAGTTAAAAATACTGTTATTTCTTCAGTAGTTATTTCATATAAAGACATGAAAGGCAGTGCCCTAACTTTTCCTCTCCTACATGCAGCCCATGGTATGGTCCTTTCACCCCAAGTCCTGCCGAGGACGTCACTGCCCTCACACCATGGCATCTGTGCCTTCTGGGGGAGAACATCATCCTGTGAATATTTTCACAATCCCAGCCACACAGAGAAAAAAACAGCAGCCCCCAAATGAGCCCTGACATTAAAATTGAATTTATTGTTTCCTCTCTAGAAAATGGACCAGTTTGGTAAGCCGGCTAATAGACGCTGTTGTGTAGCTAGGCTCTCAAAGCTGATTTAAGCTGTAGCAGGGTAGGAGATACAGGTTTCAGCATAGGTATTTCCTCCAGAAATGAAAAGATTGGAAGAAAGGAACAGACTGATCTTGCAAAGACCTGAGAGCTCATCTGCTTAATTTAAGGAAGGGCAGTTATGGAACATGTTACAGAAAACCAACCTGTCATCACCAGGAACTTCCTCTGGGGCTTCAGTGAAAAAAGGCCAAAATACAAGGCAAATCAACTTGGAACCAGAATTAAAATGCTATAATACAGCAAAAAATTTCCAGTCAAGTGATTTTTGGTAGCTGTTTCATGATTTTGCTCTAGGGTGGAAAATGCACAACCCATTGTTGGTTGAAAATGGAAACCCACTGCCATTCTAGCTGTTTCCCTCTCTGTGCAGGTACAGTGCCCTGTACGGCAGCCAGCCACCCTCACCCACCTGTGCTGTAACACACAAACCTATCTTTGGGGTAGCTCTTTAAGCAAGTGGATCAACAGAACAAAGGGAGAAAAAAAAGCCAGGGTGGTAGATTAGAAAAGAATTCAGAAATGCAATGTATTATTGGGGGAGGAAAGAAAATATTAACA
Organism: Struthidea cinerea; assembly: GCA_013397865.1. NCBI lineage: Eukaryota > Metazoa > Chordata > Aves > Passeriformes > Corcoracidae > Struthidea > Struthidea cinerea. The sequence continues at coordinate 80,175 of VZTI01003351.1, forward strand.
AGAACCTAATGAACCCCCTCCTTAAGTATGTTCAAGATCATCCTTCTCTAAACAGCACATTTTTTTTGTACGAAAACTTATTATCTATGCTTAGCATAAATGAGTTTTACCCAAATTTATGCGATTGGTGAATGATCAGCACGTCTCTGACACTCATATTTATGTCTGCAGGATCCTATTTAGAATTTGACACTGAGATGAACATAGTGGAAATGAGATTTTCTAATAAACATGGAAAAAAAAAGACATGGGACGTAAGTGCATGAGCCAGAACGAGTTTGTCAGTCTCATTTCTCAGTACATGCACTCTAGCTCCCAGCTATTGTGTTAAAAAACAGACAGACATGGATTTTCTCATCGATCACAGTAACAAAGAGAGCTACCGTCCCTCATTAACAGTCCACAGAGAAGATGGCACTGCATGTTTGTCTGAAGAAAGAGTTTAAGGAAAAGTCTGTTGTCACATACTTGCAAAATGCGGTCTCCTTCCCGGATCCGTCCATCTCTGGCAGCAATGCTGTTTGGATCAACCTGCACAGGACAATAACCAGCAAATGAACATGAAAAGATTTAATGGGAAATTATAACAGCTGCACAAGTTGAAAAAGTACCATTTTTACTCAGTACAGAGGTAATCTGAAGTTTCCTTTAGAGTCACAGAAACGAAACAGTTCTTTAAATGATTGTATGAGCTTGTTCCAGATAAAAGCCTCAAGACAGAAAGGGTTGGGAGCATATGATTTTCGAATTAATAATTTCCTATGCCACCGTTAGGCATTAACCTTCAGCTGTCAGAGCATTAAAAATTAATGACAGAGACCCCTTTTCTCTGGAAGTTCACTATGGACTGAGAAGCTCCTGCACCAGTTGATACCTCTACACAAATGGGCCTGTCTTTGGGCACAATTCTTTTTCTTCCATGGAAGCATTTACTATTAAATTATTATCTTAGTAATCAATCTGTTATTTCCTCTGGAATTTTGCAGTTTGTGAGGAAACATCAAAAAAACCCAACAGACCCATATTGTATAGATCACTCACAAGTCCTGTAAATCATTCCTAGTCTGAACCAGTTAATTTTAAGTTAGTTTAACCTAAATAGATATTTAGGGGTCCAGTGATAGTTTATCAAAGACACTACAGCTCATCCCTGATCAATGACCTACTGTTTGTTGCAGGGCAATTCAATCTATCACCTTTCACTAGATGGTTATCTTAAATCATTTATTTTGCCTCATCATGCCATAAGCTCTTTTTTTCAAACCAAAAATTTGAGTTGAGCATTTAGTTCACAGGCTACATCTTCTACCTGTTAGATATTATTTTCCTCTCTTGCATTGTCATAGAAAAAAACCCAATGAATCTGAAGTCCTTAATCAAGTACAAAAGATAATATCATTACATTCACTTTCAAAGATCTGAGAAAATTTTATCATGTAGGAGAAACAGAACATTTCAGACATAATCCTGGAACATATTAAGAGATTCCTGATCTTTCTTCGCCCTCACGAGGTCAAACAGACTTTACCAGTACAGCTTATACAACTGGTGGAAGATATATTCTTATGTAATTTATTTTAATTCCTCATTCTTGCTCCAAGGCTGTGCTTTTCAGCTTCTTTAAAATTGCTACTTGCCTGTTTATGTGCAATCTTGCCTTCATCCCATTCACTGACACATAGGAGAATTGTCTTTACTGATCCTCTCTCTCTCCATGAGCTTCACTAAGAATTTAGAATCACAGAATCTCTCAAGTTGGAATGGACCCATAAGGATCCCATTAAGTCCAAAAACCTGCTCCTCACAGGACTACCTAAAACAAAACTAGATGACTAAAAGCTTTGCCCAGTTGCTCCTTTAATTCTGACAGGCTTGGTACTGTGACCACACCCCTGGACAGCCTGTTCCAGGAACCAACCACACTTTTAGTGAAGAACTCTTCTCTAATGTCAAAATTTGGTTCAACATGTCAAAAAAGTGAGCAGTTGGGATCACAGTTTGTGCAGAACAGTCACCAGTAACCTTGGACTCAGCAGTGACTTTGAACTCAGAGGAGTTCTGTTTTACCCAGAAAATAACCCCTCTTTGAATGACTGGAGACTCAAAGGGAAATGGTGTTCTTTGAAGTCTTGTGGACTGACCTTATGAAACACTAACAATCTGTGCAGGGTGCCATGTTTTCTGAGTGAAACACTAACTATCTGTGCTGGGTGCCACGTTTTCTGAGTGGAGCCAATGAAAACTTGAGGATTCATCCCATCTCAGCATCCAGAATCCTATTTTTTGGTTTTCCAACATATTAATCTCCCAAGCTACTCTCTCCACCCACCTGTGGTATGTCTGTGTGTACCACAACTGTAACAAACACAAAAATAATACAATAATGATTGACCGATGTTAGGATTACTGAGGCTGTGGCAGAGGGAGAGAGAATGCCAGCAGGGTGGGGAGAAGGCACTTTTCTCCTCAAAAGGTCTGCCTGATCTCCATAAGGGCACATTTCTTTCAAAATTCCATGCTCAGACTGCTTTGTACTTCACTAACTACAGTGTTGTAGTTAAAAGCACTTGTACTAAAGAAGCCCACTAGTGATATTACTCTGCTTGGACAACGTGATTTGAACTGATAATCTATATGAATTGAGAGTGACATGAGCTGGTTGATGGCCAAGACTTCTTCAGTTCCACCTCAGAGTACTGGCTTTTTCATTCCCTAGCACGTTTAGCCCTCCATGAGCATCTCCCATGCTCCTCCCCAATGTCATGTCCTTACCTCGCTGACATAGATTCCTGTGTCCTCCTCATCATCGGTTCTGTAACAGACAGTCAGCCCCAGCTTCTCCTGGCTGCCAATGCGGCACAGCTCCACCTCCTACAAGAAAATATACAGGCTTTTGTGGTGGCTCTTGCCAAGGGTGGAAAAAACTGCACAGCACAAGGGAGCACCAGGCTGCTGAGATACTCACGCTGTACGACCTACTCATTCTGCTCAATCTTGAGACACAATGTTATGGGTGGATCTTTAAGGGGGAAATTATTCCGTGAATTATGAAGGAAATCTCAGTACAATGTAGGTTCAACCTATATAGAAACTGTTCAGTAAGACATGCCAAACTTTAAGAAATATAGCTGTGCATTGATTTTTCAGGTCTTTGACTTCTGGGTAATAGAAGCTGATTTACTAGTCCTTCTAGTCACATTACACCTGCTGATTTATAGCATATAAGACAGACTGGCTACCATCAATCAATTCATCACACAAGTGCCACTCCCTTCTGACAGCAATCCAAGTCATAAGGCAGAAATACAGGCTTCCATTAATGGCATGATTCCTTCCCTGGCCAGTTTAGTGGTGCTTCATTGCAGAAGCTGTTAGATAACAGAAAGATGCTTCAATGAATCTCCTGTGGAGCTTAACAGCCATGGCATCTTCCTCAATTGTAAGATGATGCAGAAAACATATTTTTAGTGCCAGATGTCCCAGCAGTGGCATCTCATGAAAAGTGCAAGTTTTAGGGCAGATGGTAGAGTGATAACTACTACATACACCCATCTGAGTTAAGCATCTTTAGGGTTTCATAGGGGAACCATTCACAAAAAATGCAAAGCTGCACTTGGTTTGAACATTGTGAAACAAGTAATTGTAATAAAGCAGGATGAACCCAATAACACAGAGTATTATCTTGGTTGCAAGTGGGAAACTTAGTTGGTGTTTGTATGTAAAGGGAGTCTGCAGGTCACAGCTGGACCCTGACAGCTTCTGCTCCTGTGGCTGTGCAATAAAAGGAGAGACCAAACCTTGCTTCAGTTCTCAGTCTGTGATATAGAGCTTGTTCCCCGCCATCCCCAGAGATGTCATGCAGACTAATCCAGAAACAGGCACAGGGTGCTCAGCAGTGAGGACTCACTACTGAGTCCATCAAGTTGTGGGGACCAGGTGTCAAAATACCACAACTTACAGAAAAACCTGTACCTCACACACATGGGTTAGCCAACGAGCCTTGTGACGTTTTCATTTCAGCTGAACATCTTTCATGAAGTGCACTGCTATGGCTTGCTCTCCTGCTCCCTCACCAGAGTACAAATCTACATGGGTTCACTACCTGCACAAACCCTATAAACTTCTCCCTGGACTTTGAACATTCAACATCTTCATGAAAACAAAGAAAATGTAGAATAAAACTCATGGAATTGGTAGTGTTCTTTAGTTTTTCTTAGGTGTGTCAGGAGTTCTACATAGGGTGGTAAAGAGTGGAATTATTCACCAGTACACGTTACACATTGGGTTTGAAAGAAGAAACACAGAAGCATGTTTTATTAGGGCAGGGAATTACGGTGACCTGATTTTGGCATTGGGAGCAAAAGTATGTGTACTGGAGGGAGGCCTATTCAAAACCCATAGTAATTGATGCCTCCAGAGGGAAAGACCACTTGACTAGAACTGTAATATTAGGGAGAAATTACAGTAACAAAACGGCTTCAATTACAGCAACAAGGTATACTTTTAAGGAATAAAGAAGTTTGTGGTCCCTTGGAGGCCTATAAGGAAACCTAAATACACCATAAAGGACTGAAACTGGGACCTTTAAATCAAGGCAAACAGGGAGCTTTGCACAAGCTGAAATCCATTAACTTTCATTGTCCTGCTGGCACAACCTCCTGTATCCCCATGCTGAGGCTGGACAGGGGCCCCAAGGACTGCTCTGAACACAATTTCTTTAGATGGGAATGACCTTGAAATTCTCCTGGATGATTTGACTCAAAATGTTACTACAAATATTTCAGGCTGCAAACAAACTGACTCCTCTTAGGGAGCTGGCTCAATGGGCAGACAAAATTAACCATTTAGGGCGTGAAAGAGCAAAGGAAAATGAGGATGAGCCTACAGACGTCATCCTGCGTCTCCAAGAGACTTGCCAAAATTTCCTCAGGGAACCAGCTGATGACAAGTATCAGTGACTAACATCCTCTGACTGGGATGCAATAGCCCTGGCTGCACAAAGTACTTGAGCTACCACAGCTTTCACTTCCCTGCCCAGTAACAGATCTAAGAGCTGAGGTTAGTACTCAGTAGTCTTGGACTACCTCTTTCCTAAATGACTATATGGGGTGTAGTCTGAGGACTGCACATAGCTGTGTCTGCCTAGAAGATTTAGATACCTACAGCTGAGATCTTAGTACTTAGTATTAAAGGCCCAACAACCATTTCATGTTCTTCAGTCTAGATACAAGTACATGCTCAAGTAATATCTCATTCAGCATGAGGGAGGTGGATGAGGCCTGTTGCTTTGCCTTGGAAGTTGTTCCAGATAACTGCCTTTTGCCCATGGCACATCTGCACTACTAACCTCGTGGCATCTTACATCCTGGTCACAAGCGAACAAACCTGAGTTGAAAAATATTTTTGGAAAATTTAGAAACATTTTGCATAAAATATTGACTCATCTCTCAGAGCAAAAGCCCACAAGTCTGATCTCTGAGTAACAAGGATAAATGAAACGACTTCAACAGAAGAGCAGCAACTGAAACACTAGAGAACCTGGACTATAACAGTCAACTACATTTGACACAGTATTTTGCATCAGATCTTTTATAGTGTTGCGGGGTTTTTCTCCTCACAACTGGTCTTTAACAGAAGAAACAGTAAGTTTGGCAGCAGTAATGAGTTTGTAAGGACATCATTTCCTCCTCTGAAATCTTTTTTGATATATGCACACATGTGCACGCACACACACACACAGGCACAGAGTTGCTTTATCTTTAGCTTTTGTCTGTGTGCATGTAGAACTGAACTGCTAGTCTTCAAAACCCAGCATTTTAAAAATCTGTGAGAAACAATATTTGGACATTCATGAATAGTGCTGACAGACAGATGGTGGGAGGAGAGGGATTGAAGAGAGAGCTCAGGAAGAGCTCAGGAGGTGACAGCCTTTCCCTCTTTAGGGCACACTGGGGGCAGCCACCTCTCAATACGAAGAGTACTCTGCTGCCAAGTGACAGAAATCAATGCCAAATTGCTAAATCTTTGACTTGCTGCTTCTTTTTTCTTTGTGGCCAGAACAAAAATTCAGTGCATTGCCACAGTAAAGACGATACTTTAAAGTGTTTTGCCATAAATTATTTCGTTAAAAGACAGACATGGAAATTAGAATGACTATCCCGTCTTGAAAGACTGGGATGCAAATTTACAAAGTAGACAATTTCTTCAGACATAGAAAAGACAGCAAAGAGATGCAGATAATGTAGGATTGAAATTGGTTATATTTGTCATCCTCTAAAGTGACGGAGAAGTGGCTGTAGCCTCTGGCTCCCAGCTAAACACTGACATTTGCTTCAGTGATGGAAAACTAGTTTACAGGCTGTCAGCCTCAGGAGACCTAAGACCAGAGAAGGACTGTCACCCCTTTGGGGAGGGAAGGCTAGGTTACTACTGTCATTTCTCTCAAGTGTTAGAAGAGTCGATTATGAACATCAGCAATTTGGGTTTTGGCTTTCAGGAATTGCTGGAAAGAGGTTAAGGGCTATTAAAGGAGACCTTGTAAAAGTTTGCATCCAGTTATAGTGGGTCTTTCTACTGAGAGCTAGATTACACAAAGTAAAGCTGATGGTCTGCTACAAAACAGACCACGAACCCTTCCATGATCAGTGTTGAAGAGTTGTGTGGGGAGAAGAAGAGCCCTGAACTCTTCATATTTTCCCTCCATACACTGGAAAACAGATTACAACCTAAGAGGTAAGTTGGTAAAATTTCTTCTCACACAGAAGATGTTGACAGAAGTTATTCATCAGCTGACCCTGTGCTGGAATAACTGCACACATGGACTGCTTACTCTGCCATGTTTTTCTTTGTTGACTGCTCTGCCAGTGGCGTCTAAGGAGACATGCACACCTTTGAATCCTTCCTCCACTTTCTGTAAGGATTAGCTACTCCCTGTTCAACACCGTTCACCACATTTTAAGTGTGGCTGAGCTCTGCCCCACTGCCTGTCATTCCCTCTCACCTCCATTTGAACCATCCCACCCCGACACCCCTCTCCACCAACACAATCCTTCTGTTCTCATCTTCAAAACCCATCTCAGTTCAGTCTTTCCCTAAGTGACCCTCTGCCCATATTCACAGACAGTAACCTCATTATATTCTCTCTTTTCCCACCAAATGTTTACATTCTTTGTAAGTGTCCCTGTCCACACAGCCCCTACAATGCCTCTCTTTTACTTTCATCCTGTTATCTCACCTATAGAAATCTGTCAAGAAATTATTGTCTGGTAAGCAGAAAGATCCATCTACTAAAGTGACCGCTTCACTACTTATGAAACACACATAGAGCTGAGCACTACCGCAATAACCTTTTATTACTGCAGTTCATTCTCCTTCCTCTGTCTCACCCTCTTATTCTTTGTCTTGCCATCTCACACTTCTCTGTGATGAGACGTTTTTGTAAGGGTAGAAATAAGGTGAACAAGAAATTAAAGCTCAAATTAGTTGCAATGAACAACAAGATACTCTCTTCCCAAGGTAGACTCAAAGCTTATACAAGAACTTCCGGTGTTTGGGGGTAATTGGGTGACTTTGAAACTCATAATATACTTGAAATCTAATGTGTCCCTTGACCCAGAACTTAGAGGGAATAAACTTAGAGGTTTATGGAAACCCTGACACTCTCTGTGTTAATATTATTTTTATTGAATTTGACCAACTATATTCACAGAGTTAGTGAAGACATTCTGTGAATCCTTTGCGTGGAACTGTAACTCTTGGGCTGCTCTAATGCAATGGAGATTTGATGAGAAAAACACTGCCTTATTTCTAGAGGGTTTAGAGTCCTGTTGTTAGACATTTTAATCTTGTCTCATATCACTCTATGCTCATTTTTGTCCACTGATGACTTGCCATGAAATGCAAGAAGACTAGTTTACTGTATATACTGCAGACCACCATAACTAACAAAAGTTGATCCGGTATTCAACATTATTTTACAGTATGAAAAAGGTAAACTACACTTGGCTACCTCATGTCCAAACATATATCTAGGACTGGGAGTCTCCTGAGACTATGATGACAAGGAAACTTGCTGATCCCCTTTGCAATTTATTTGCATATGCAAGCACAGTGAGCCATCTCCAGAATGGAAAAACTTTAATAAGGAATGAAGATGAATTTATTGATACAAGTAACTGGTTGCAAGATTAAGAGATGTAAAATTCTGAAAAATCATTTGGTGAATTTTAGATTACTGGCCATATGTTTGAGATTCTTCCTTAGATGATGTGCTATACTGAGGAAGGGAAACCTCAAATTCGCCATACTTTAAAAAAAAAATTAGGAAGATCTTGCCTCATAAGACAGATTTTTTTTTTAGCAGAATTCCAGAAGTTTCCTGCTTTTAAGTCCCTATTCCCTGTTCAGTTGTAACTGCTTTGGTATAGCCACCTCATACAACTTTTTGTGACTGGTTTTCCTTATCTCTAAGCAGGAAACAATGCAAGCACTACCAGAGTAGCAGCACATTAAAGAATAACTTATTGCAGAGCGTTTGAAAAGTGCTGTAAGAATACTATAAATACTCTACACCCTTCCAATAATCCCCATCTGCCTTTATAGCAATTGTTGAACCCACTTAAAAGACCAAGAGAGGCGATCAAAACCATCACAGCTACTGAGTTTCCTTCACGCATACAGTACGTCAGAGTATTGGGTCCCATGAACTCTGGTAATGCCATTAGAAGGGGCAGCATCAAATCCAAAAACAACAGTATTTTTCTTAAGTGGACATTGTGAGACCAGTTAACACAAAACTCCCTATTACAATGAGAATATCATCTCACCATTGAGACATAGTCAAAAAACAAATTAATTTTAATTAGTGTTACTCCCCAGTGTAACAGAACCTGTGATTCATAGTTCAAGGTTGTGACATGGTAAGACAGAAGATCCTAAACATTTTCAGTTTGTGATACAGTCAACTATGTAATTTCTTAGCATTAACTAGAATCTACCAATCCCATTTAGCTCCACTATCTTTAGAGGAAAAGATCAGTATAGTCTAGCCTGTAAAACATTGTGCTTTCTTCCCTCTCCAGTTCAAACAACACTCCTGAACAGAGGGAAAAAAAAAAAAGATAGAAAGGAGAAGAAGAGCTTTGCTGTTTACAAGTATGAAAAAACCAGGTTTTAAATTAAGAGCCAATACAACAGTACACACATGTTTTAGAAAAGGAAATCACCACAGCACATTGGAGAAGTATTCCTACTCCATCAGCAGAAAGATAAAATGCTGCTAGTCTGGAAAACTCCTTGTGTGGTGAAACAAATAATGCAGTTCAGAGATGCTTTATCTTAATCCTAAAATGTGTGAAATATGGCTGACAAGTTCCATCTACAAAGGTCACAGTAATGTAATGGTGTTTTAAGGCAAAAAAATTCCAAGAGATGCAGTCTGTGGACATGTCTGTGGGTTCAGCAATTTTTCTGTACCAGTGGAGGATCACTAGTACCTCTTGGACCAAACCCAGATTATGATTCTTACTAGTTGGTAAAAACAAACAAACAAACAAACAAAATTTAAAATGTTATATATTCATAGCCACCCAGAACAATGCAATTACCACCAATTAGTGAATTACTGCCCACGGATAAGTAAGTGGTCATGTGCAGATTCTGAAACAACCCCAGGTATGAGATGAAACACCTTTATGTTTTACCTCTTTACAGTCCACTACCAGGCAGAGCTCCAAAACTCTTTACACAATTTACCTCATAGTGGGATGACCTAAGAGTTTGGAAATGTTAGAATACACAAAGGTTTAGCGGACAGATTTTATGATTATGTCCTTGTTTACCTGTAAAGCAGTGTCTTGTGTCAGGCAAGTTATTCTGTACTGTAGCCCTTTTAGAAGAAATCAAGGCTTATTGAATGCAACGAGGGGCCCGATATCTGATGATCCAAGGTGGAGAAGCATAGTATTTAGCATACATTTTAAGAAAAAACAACACCAAAATAATAAAGAAAAATAAGAAAAGAATAGTTACTTTTGTCTTTTCTTTTCCTTTTTTACCTTTAGTAACAGCTGGGAAGTTGCTTTTACTGTTCATCTTGCTAATGGTATAATTGACAGAATGAATAATTGAATGAATGAAGCACAAAAGGCCAAGATCAGAGTACTTACAGAATAGCTCAATGAGGAATTAACTGAGAAAGTACTTTAAAGTCTGACTTATTAAAATAAACTAGTTACACTGAAAAAAAATTCCTCTTCTATCTGAGCTAGTGTCAGTCTTCTGAGGCATCAAACAGAAGTGCTAGGGGATTACACAGACTACACACACCTTAAAATTAAGATTAATTCTGCAGTATCATCTTGATTCTGCATCTTTATGGGTGAGATCAACCTCCAGTTTATATGCATAGCTGAATTTCAGCTGCTTTTCACACTTTCTCTCAGGGTTACTATATGAAGATTCTGTAAGTAAGATCATTTTTTCAGCTGCTTGTTAGTTTCTGTAAACTATGGAAACTAAGCAAAGGTCAGTCTCATAAATGTGTTTAGTAATTCCAACTCCGAGGTTCTTGTCTCATCACTTATCTTGCATCTCAGTGATGCAAGCATTCAGATCATTATCAAACAGAGCTTCAAACAGCCAAGCACCGGGCAGCATCTCGCTAATAGCATTCACTTCCTTGGTTTACTCCTCCACATGGCCTGAAGGATATACCTTTTCCAGGCTGCTAAATCACTGGTCATTTACATTGCTACCTTGCATAATAATTAATCTTCATAATGCCACACACTCATCATCACTGGCAAGTAATTCTGCTCATGAAATAAAAATAATACAAACAGAACCTTCACTCTTCGTACAGGAACAGTTCAATCTAATGAAGCCCTAGGAGGACTAACAGTGGAGCTACTAAATAGAAAAATTCATCTCAAATTCAGAAGTGATGAGAATGCTATAACATGTTACATAAAATCACGTGTTGCAAATGAGAGAGGGTGTAAAACAGAGGAAGTGACAGCCTGGGTTTGTAAAAAAACTAACACCACCAGCAGAATAAATGCTATTCTTTAGACTTCATTTTAAAGCACACTTTATTTCACCTTTGAATTTGTACTGTGCAGGAGGAGTTGTAAGTGTCATGTACAAATGATCAGGGTGTGTACAATGGGCAAGATACACACTTAAAACAGACACTTGGTGTTTCAAACAGGTATCATGTTTCACATTACCCAAATCATGCTTCCAACACTCAGCACGGCGTGTTTTAGAGGTCAGGTCTTTAATGGTGACCAGAAGTAATTTGGAGAAACTCAGAAGAAAGAGATGTAAACCCTAGCATTGGTAGAAGTCAACAAAACTGTTTCAACTATGATTTTTTTTTTTTTTTATGGACTACCTATCTCTGTTTAGATGAAGAGAGTCTGTGACGCCTTTGCTGTACATTTAACAAAGTAATTTCATACTAAGGTAGAAATTTTGCTTTCAGGGTTGGGGTGGGTATTAAATATTTAATTCTTTACTTGCATGTGCACGTGTCTATATGTGCCAACATATGTATATGACTGTATAGGCACATGCAATGCTTATACATCTGTGTGTAAGTGCATGCCAGGCAGGTCAGCTACACTGCAGTCTTTCCTGGCAATCATCTAATAGTTTATTTAAGAGCATGATTACAATTCTTGAAAACACAGTGGCAGGGTATACGCTTTTAATGAGAAAGTGAAAATGTTAGATCACCCACAATTCACAGAATCAGAGTACTGACATTTACGGCCATCTCTGGACCTTACTAACTTTTAATGACAAACCATATAGACTACCTATTTATTAATAAACTGCATGCAAAAAAAGGTAATGGCAAAAGGAAACAAGAAATTTCAGTTTCTAGAAAAACTCTTCTATCATAAAATAGATCAGTCAAACATAAACCCCTTCTCTCACTTTACCTCCATGACAACTGAGTGTTTAGGATGAGCTACTGTAAAGAAACAGCTCACAGGAAAGCCTGTATAGAGGAAATGTCTATCACTGCAGCTTTCTTAAGTGTGCCAATAAAAAAAGATCAAAACCGCCTGGGATTCTGGGGCTTCCAGACAGAAGGCAAGGAATACTGCAGGCAAACAACGGCATCCTAGACCTGAGAACTATCCTAACACCATCAAGAGTTATGCTCTCCTGTCAAGGGGATTTTCCAGGAAATACATTATTGTCCATGTAACACAGGCTAATTGTAGGCTATGTTCCAGAAGTATTCAGTGTGAAACAGAGTGCAATGAAACAGCCCTCCCTTTCACAGGTCACTGCAGGGTCCTATTGCATTCTTTTCACAATGAATAAACTTGTATTTAAAAGCTTGCAGGGGATTTAATTTACAAACACTTGCCACTTTCACCAGAAAAACAATGCTTCTATCAGAAAATCAAAGCTCATAGGTCCTCTGGTACCTTCACCATGGAAGGTTACAAGCACTGCAGGATTTTAGTACATTATAGATCAGTTTTAGAACCCATTCTGTAAATGTCTATGGAGATTTGGTAGAGTTCAGGATTTCTCTTTTAAAATGACTGACATTCTCAAGTTGTGAAAATAACCTAAAGAAATAAATTCTTTTTTCCTCTCTCTAACAGGGCCAGTATGTTCTGTTATTCAGATTTCACACAGACCGGCACATCCACAATGTACTTGGGGGCTATTTGGATGGAAATAGAAAAGCTATGGAGCAAGACAGAGCCAGCCTAGATGTAAACAAGTTGGAACTGCTGGCAGCTGTGCTGTTACAAATAAAATTGCATTCCCCAGTGCCTTCTCACTTATCAATTTTGACAGAAGACTGTCCTGACTTCTCATAAACAGCATCGAAAAGGACAAATCACATTGGGTGTCAGATTTGCCAGAATGGATTTGGTTGGTAGCTTACCACAAAGAAACAGAGGGTTATCTCCATTCCACATGGTGGGGAAAAACAATGCTCAGTCCAAGGGGTGGGGG
>VZTI01003351.1:93288-106322 GCA_013397865.1 Struthidea cinerea
GGGTGGGGGCTTTACCTTATAGGCTGAAGTCTCATTTCACTTTCATTTTTTAAAGTCAGTTTTAGATTTAAAAATCTCTGACACAAGATTTGTTTACATCAAAGCACAAAGTAGAAATATCAGCAAGCATTTTTCAAATGCATAATCCAAACCCAAATACAATATAGTATGAGAAATACTTAAAAATAAAATCACTATCCTGCTGATCCCTGCTTTATAGCTACACTCAGAGCCACATGCTGTTTTGTGTCCAGACAAAGAATGCTTCATGATGGCAGGATAATGTAGACAATGACACCAGAGTTAGAAAACAAAACAGAACAGAAGGAAAAAAAAATGAAAATAGCAGAAAACCTCAGAATTAATATGCTGACATATAGGCACCTATTAATAAAATATCATCTTGCAACTGGGGGAGCAGAATTTGGCCCTGTAGCTGATGAATCCTTTGATAATAAAGAAGCTCCAATGGATGTGGGAAATCACTCTCACCCTGCAGCTCTGGAGTGAAAATTTTTGGTGTGCATTACACTTCTATGTAAAAACTCAAACAATGGAGAAACTTAAGGCATGGTATCCCTGCCAGTAAGTATTCAGCAGTCTGTTGTGTGATGATCAGTAACAGCCTGCTGGCCATGAGTGGGAGGAGGAAGACACCCTGGAGTCAGCTGAGATTCCCTTCGGGTGAGGACAAGGGGGCACATAGCATGCATAGAGCAGATGGGGGAACTGGTTGGGCTAGATGAATGATGGAACTGGACTACAAATATGAGAAGCCTGTGATCGCTATGCTACGAACAAATTCAGTGTTGCAGTGGAGGAGGGGTCTAAGCTTATGGGGATGAGACAACACTTTTAATTCTGTGGGCCAGGTAGACCTTCTGTGGCCTGACTTGCATTTAAAGGATATTTTAGCTTAAAGACATATGATGGACTTTAGAGTGAGTGTATGTCATATGGAAGTCAAAGAAGGAAAAAAAATCCTTTACAAATTACAGTCTTCCTGGCTGCTAGATGTTCAACAGCAGATGGTGTATCTTCCAGGAAGTCACAAACCTTCTCTTGAAGCTTAGGTAGCATGCATGATACCAAAGCTTCAGATTCCTGTCAAAATGATAAATCCAAAAAATCAACCCTTATGAGAAATATTAAACATAAAATACTCTAAATGCTATTAAAAAACAATTTTTCCCTTTTGTCTGGATGATCACATTTACTGGAAAGTAAAATATCCCCTTTCTTCTTTCAAACAAGCCACGGTCTTACTTTTCTCCCTGATTCTTCCACCTTCTTATTCATCCTCTTTCTTTCTGTTCTTTCCCATATGAATGGTGCCATATGAATGCTAACTTATTAGAGGTACTTAACTATATGCCTATATTTTCCTATGATGCACATGCATATGTATTTTCTCCTGCTTGAGACCCAATACCCCTTCTGGTATATTGTTTTTTGGAAAAACCGTGCATTCTTGCTTTCTGAGCAGAAAGATCCATGATGAAATGCTTATATGTAGTATTTTGCAGCAGTCAACTTCGGTCCTTGCTATTGGCCTTTCCCTCAACAGAAAAGTGAATTTGCAAGGATATAAGAGGAGGTTAAAGTACAATTAGCTAACTGCAAATAGGCAGTGAAGGGTTTCTTTTTCACTAATCTTAGATCCTACATTGTCACTTTCTTCTCATTAAATAAAGTAGGTGGCAATAGCACAGATGAGGCAGAAACTGAACCTTATGTTAAAATGAGATAAGCAGGCTGGAGTAGTAACTATTCTATTGTGCAGTGTGTGTGAATACACTAAACTGTCACATTGGCTCGAGCTCCTTGAAGCTGGGGAGAACAAACCCATCCAACTTAACCAGTCCATTTTTTTTCCCTTTTGGAGCTTTCTAGAATTTGCTCCCCAATCTGTTTTCCAACGGAAATGGCTCTGACATAAAATGTTAGAATGGACCTTCTCTTGGTTATCAGGCAGGAATACAGTACTCCATGACTGGCTAGAAGTGCATTAACTAATTAGGGGGCTGGAGTACCTCTCCAACAAGGGGAAGCTGGGAGAACTGCACTTGGTTAGCCTTTTGAAGAGAAGTCATCTTCTCAATAAGGAGATATTATTGCTTCCTTCAGGTATCAAATGCAGGAGTCCAGAGAAGTCAGAACCAGACTCTTTGAGGTG
Source organism: Struthidea cinerea (assembly GCA_013397865.1). Lineage (NCBI taxonomy): Eukaryota > Metazoa > Chordata > Aves > Passeriformes > Corcoracidae > Struthidea > Struthidea cinerea. The sequence continues at coordinate 95,465 of VZTI01003351.1, forward strand.
CATTGTGACAATCACGTGAGACAGTCGCTACTCAGGAAATCCCAGTTAGATATTTAGGGAAATGCTTCTTACTGTGAGGGTAGTCAAAGACTGGAAGAGTTGTCCTGAGAAGTTGTAGACTGTATACTAGTTGTCCTGAGAAGTTGTAGACTGTATACTGCAAAACATAACCTACTATAACCATATCAGCTGTATAATCAGCATCCATTTCTTTGCTCCTCTACAACAGGCTCACTGCAATTTCTGGACTTGCCTCAAATAGGGATAAGTGAAAGACACTTGGAAAATGTAGTGGTAATGTCTACTGAAGAGAACGAGACAATATTAGCACATGAAATCAGTGCTAAAGTCTTTACAGTAACTTCTACATTTCTATTTATCATCCATTGTGTTGGAGATTAAGGTCTGGAAGGGATCCAACGCCTGCAAAAGCTCTATGTGCTTGGAAACCAGTCTCCACGCTTGAGACTGTCAGATATATTCTCCTCTGTCCATGAATGTCCTCTTTGATACTCTGGAGTTTTATAGGCCCTAATGATATAAAAATGGTCAAATCTGACACACTTCACTGGGTAGAAGAAAACCTGTTGAAAGTAAGGATTCTGATTAGGCCAGGAACTTCAGGTCCCCAGAAGACAGTTATTCTCCTTCCAAAAAACACATATACCTCGGCTGTTTCTGGTTCCAAATTCCAGTTGTTCCCTTAAGTTTAATGAAGAGCCTCTTCATAGCTTACAGTTCTTTCTAAACTGTAGCAAGCACCTTTTTCTAGACAACAAACCTTAGATAGAAAAAGTCCAGAGATATAAGGGGCATCATAGCTGCAGTGCAGATCAGCTGAGAATCACTTAGCATAGTGAGCTTTCACAATACAATAAATTAAATAATAAATTAAAACAATACAATACAATACAATACATTTCACCTACAGCAGGTAAAATCATACTTTATATTTGCTGTATTTCAAAATGTTACTGCTGAGTACTTGGCTCTGTAAACATCATTGTTAACTGCTGCCTGCCTGCTTTGGGTCTGAAATGTGTCAGAAGATTTATCTGCCTCATCAGCACTTTCTAAACACCCAGGCAGCCAATTGAAATAGGGAGGCATAACAGATGTGCCAACATCTGCTGCAGCAACCGTTTATCTGGATAGTGGCACATATAGCTGTAGATTCAAACTCTTACCCAGTTACTATTCCATGTATTTGGACAGGCTAGATCTACAACTGTGTGCAGGCTTTTTTGGGATACTAATTGAAATCAAGTTGAAAATGTAGTTTTTCAACTACATTTGTGAGAAATATATCTTCCTGTAATTCAGTTTATGCCTTTCAGACACAGTAAAGGCAAAATACTATGAAAAAGCTAATATTAAAGTTGAACTTATAAACTTAGAAATTCTTAGAAAGCACTATTAAAATTCCATCCCATCCATGCTCTTGTTTACCTTGAGGTACACACATATTAAAACATGTATAGTTAAAATATGCAAATTTTAATCACATACATGTGCCTATAAATCAAGCATATGAAGCAATAGGTAATGACTTTCAAAACACATTTTGATTTTCCTGGCACCAAAATGAGGTCTATGGGCACCATATCCATGCTGAGTTTCAGCTGCTCGAACTTCTGTTGCACACGGAATGCCCTCTACCCCCAAACACATACTTGTGCAGATTGATAAAATCATGAGATGAAATACAAAGCAAACTCATCTTCTGCTTTTTGATGCACAATGCAGCTTCACCTGTATTCCTGCTCACCAAACCATGCCCTCTAGGAATGACTATCACATTCTCTTTGAAGAGATCCCTCATTAAATAAAAAAGCAAACTCCCAGAGAAAAGGCCTCTCCTGCTTTTTTTTTTATTTCTTCTCTGAAGGCCCAGCATGCATAATACTGAAACCTTGTTTAAAGTCCATTTTCTTGTAAAAGGTTCCCTCTAGCTAGGGGGATTCAGCCCATGCTTCCTGTGCTCTAGGATTTCCTAGGATACTAAGCTTTAAAACAGCAACATTATAAAAAGGTGGTTAACATGACTTAGGCCATTTTTAAAAGAATATGTAAAATAAATTATTCTCTCCCATCTTTTGTCTGTATAGCTAGATTTCATGTTTCCAAGACAGACTACATGAACATTCAAATAGAAGGCATATGAAAAATAGCATTAAAAAAACTCTTAGAAACATTTTGACTGTAAAGCATATATGGAAGTATGTGGGATAACAATGTAAGAACTGTCTAAACAAAGACTTTCTCTGAAAAAGAAGATTTATAATCCACAGATTTCCATAAATATGAAAATATTGCCAGCACGTTTCTCTTCCTTCACTGACTGAAAATCACATTCCATATATTGTAATAGCAATGTAGTGTTGCTGAACTAAATTCACTTTTCTTCATTTTCCTGGAAAAACATAAGCTCTGACAAGTAAGAATTTTTATTAGCTTCCAGGTGAAGTAAGGAGTAACCCCATGCTTGTTTTATGAAATCATGAAACAGAATGAATATCATTGACTTGATATATTTTCCTCCTGTTTTAAAACACAATAAATGGTAATAACCTTGATAAATTTGCCCATGTCAGTTTTGTGTCTTTTTCTCCCCATTCTCTCATGATCCTCTGCAGTTGTGGACACAATTCAAATCCCTAAATTGGGGTATTCATTACTTAGGGGAGGTGAGATGACAGCAACTTCATTCACTTTGAATGTCAGAATTTTGTGATGGTACACCGCAATACGCTCAAAATCAATGAACAATTGTGGCAGAATCTACCCTGAAATCCCCTTCTATCTAAATGACCCAATGACTAGCAAGGAAAAAGAGTGATTTAACGGCCAAAAAGGAGATGCATTACAATTAAAGGCTTCTGGCTTTTACTGCCAGTTCTGCCACTGATTGACTTGGCAAGTCTCTCAATACAACTGTCCTTAGTTCACCTGCTTGTGAAGTCCTGTAGCAGCACAGGACATCGTAACACTGAAGAACCTCAGTAGAATGGTTTTGTTTGATTTATTTATACTTGAAAAGTGACTTCAATACTTAAAAGACAAATGAAGAAGTGAAAGAAAAGGGCTGCTCCTTTTACCAATCCTTTGTTCATTTACAGTGTACAATTGGCCACAGTTAGGGAGAAATTCCATGTTTATTATTGTCTATGTGTAAATTATACTGATGTAAATTCACAGGTATTTTAAAAATAAAAATGCCAGTGAAAATACATAATCTTATGCTGTTTTATGCCAAATGCATGCTTAAACAGTCTTCTTTTAATTATTATCCAGTGTTATTCAAAGAAATACAGAAAAAATATTCCAGTGCCACTTTCCCCTTTCAACTGTGACCTTTTCCATTTCTAGTCAGTAGTTGCAGTCAGCAGGATCACAGACTGGGCATTTGCCACTCAGAAGTCTTTTGAGTTAAAAGGAAAAAATCACAAGAAAGGGTTTTAGAAGCCCTGCTTATTGTAGTGCTTCCTCAGGTCCAACTGAAACAGCTCTAATAATCTATTTACTAGTCCAGGAGAATTCCTCACATGATAACTTTAAAACACAGTCCATATTTTCTCTATATTTGTATGATACTACAGGTGGAATAGGGAAAAAAAAGCCCAATCACCCCAAGTCCCCACAAACCAGACTCTCCTAAGCAACCAAGACCACAGATTACAGGCACACACATACCTATTCACTTCCTTCATGACACTTCTTATCAGCAGGTACTATATAATATCAAGAATTACCACCAAAAAATCAGAATAATGGTGTCAGTAAATGTCTCTATACCATGGGGCAACCATGCTTCAGCCATAACTGAGAGGTCTGAACCAACAGTCAGAAAATAAACACAGTGTACCAAGTCTCTCTCCTATCATAGCAGACTGAGAGAGTTGGGGTTGTTCAGCCTGGAAAAGAGAAAGCTTCAGGGAGAACTTAGAGCAGCCTTCCAGCACCTAAGGGGGGGCTACGAGAGAGCTGGGGAGGGGCTTCATACATGGGCATGTCATGATAGGACAAGGGGTAAGGGCTTTAAAATGAAAGAAGGCACATTTAGATTAGATATTAGGAGCAAGTTCTTTACTATGAGGGTGGTGAGACAGCCAGAGAAGCTGAGGATGCCCCATCCCTGGCAATGTTCAAGGCCAGGCTGGATGAGGCTTTGAGCAACCTGGTCTAGTGGGAGGTGTCCCTGCCAATAGCAGGGGTTGGAACTAGATTATCTTTAAGGTCCCTTCCAATCCAAACCATTCCACAATTCTACGATGAAGTCCCAGCTTATCTTAGCCTACCCTGATCTGTCAGTTCAGTCCCTTCACCACTACAGCAGCTCCATAACGTAAGGCATGTGGTGAGAAGCATCTGCTTTTTCCATTGAAAATCTACACCATAGCAAGTTTGTTCCTATTTCTCCTACCACACCAATCAGGTCTGATGACAATGGAAAGACACAACCTTGCCCACAATTTGAGCTCTTCTAAACTACTATACCCATATCTCTATTAGGAACCATATTTCTTGAAGCCTTCTCTTTTAAATTATGTCTGGTGGTTGCTGAATTAAAAAACTGCCTTTTATTTCCTACAGGTGAATTTTGTGACTTATCTTCAATTTTAAGAAGTTCAGGATAAAATATAAAGACTCCAATCACAGAAAGAAATACAGTAAAAACAAAAGCGCAACCTGATAGAAAGTCACAGAGTTAGCTTCATTGTACAGAAACACTCATCAAGTAACAAAACAAAAGAGCCTGACTGCAGCAATCAGCAGTGCTGACAGTGTGTGCACAGAAGGTGTTTCCATAAAAACTGTTTGCTCAGGTGCTAGCAATTGAAGAGGAGCTCCAGTTGTGTTGCTGCAAGCTCCTGTAATGCTCACACAGGGGTGTTTGCAGGCTATCAGAGCTCTGGAGGGAGCTGTTACAGGCTATCAGCTCAGTAATCCTCATGTTCAAAAGGCCCTAAATATGTATTTACAAGATTGACAGACCTGTTTGGTTTACTGGTGAAGTAATCCATGTGTTGAAAATGTCTTAAATAGGAATTCACCAGGCAGGCAGGTCTCTCCTGGACTATTACAGCAATGGTGGGCTGTTCAGAATGTCACTGATACCACACTTCAGTGGCCCATGAGAGCCTCAACCCATAAATACTTACAGGTGTTCAAGTAACTTTATTCAGATAAACAGCCTCACTCAGACCGCTAACCCGAAATTACTCCTTCTTTATTTCTAAGGAAAAAATACCAGTAAAATCAATCACTTCAAAAGTGTAATGTCACAGAACTGGTAAATTTGCATTTGCTCCTGAAATACCTTCCCTCATCACAATGGGATGAGTACTACTGGAAGAGTGAACCAGTGTGTTACTGCTGCACGGTGTCTACTGCGATGCTCAGATACGGTAGAAAAAACAGAGAGCAGGATAAAATTTTCCCCTATGCAACTTTTAAGTGTCCAGTGAAAAGACATCTCCATAAAGACTTACTCATGGCCATTTCCGAAAGGTTTCTAGCTTATCTCTCTTCAAGGCCCTTTTTAGTTGTTTGTGAAAACAGCTGACAGCATCTGATGTAGATGCTGTAGAAATGCTCAGGTCAATAGGAAACCTTAGGAATTTCAGCAGGTTTGGATCAGGCCAATAGTAAACTTGAAGGACTAATCTAAATTTACAGTTAACAGATTTATGAGTGCAAATACTTATCAAAACATTTAAATGAATGGCTGTGCATAACCATAAATTAGCATTTGCATTCAGCATGTATACACACACATTTATTTCCTTATTCTCATGGAAAAATCTGTCCCTTGGGTCTACAAATCAGAACATGATCTTAAGAGTAATAATTTTTGCCCCGAAGTATTAACCAACCCTCGGAGCACAATGAGTTGCTGTGCTTAGGATGAGGATGATGCAGTAAAACTCGCATATGAATATTCTAATTTCCAGAAGTCTTATTTTCTACAGCACAGGAAGAATAAAAATAGCATGTGTGTATCTTCTAGCTCATGCTCCAAGAGAGAAAAATCTCACATGGCTTTTTCTCAAAATGCTATGGCTCTTGTGGCTGCTCTTTCCTCCAAGAACTCTTATCCTTTCATTGCCTGGATACAAAAGGCTCCCTAAAAACTGACCAAAGAAAGATTTTACCTGCACATGGCTCATGTGATTGTCTGTACATTTACTGACATGCACAGACTTTCTGAGCAAAAAAGTAACATAAAGCTGCTCAATGGTTTCTAAGTGAAGAGCGTCAGAATACCTCATAATTTCACATAGGGTCAACTCTATCCTTAGCAACTTTTCACAGGTACTGGTCTTAAAACTGTCCCAATCTGTCAGGACTAGCATTGGCAAGCATTAAAACTAAAGTCATCAGACACAGGCGGGCTAACACAATGGCTGCCATTCCCTTTTTCACTCTGAATGATTTTACTCCTGACATGATGGACTGTTGATATAATTTCCCAGGCTCCTGAAAGCTGAAACAATCACTTGTGCCTAAAAATGAAAACAATCAGAGCTGGAAAGTCTTTTAGGCAATTATTCTGGTTTCCTTTGTGTATCCCTATTGACTAACATCCAACCTTCCTCCAAAAAACAACCCCCTCAGTGTTGGCAGCAAACTTAAATCTAGTCTTCCTCATACATGCAACAACAGATAATGCAACCCACTGCTATTTCTTCTCAAGGATGTCTATTTTTGCTGTTTGGAAGAAGCATTCAGCTGGAAATGAGAATATTTTCCTATGTGAGATATATGAAATTTTAAAAGCTGTAATCCCCCAGCAGAAAGCACTCACCTCCCATTTTGTTTTGCTCAAAAGCTACCTCAGTATATATGTGGTATGAAGGTCTCTGCCCTTGGATAAGGACCTGTTGACTAAACACTACCAGCTTGTGCCTGCTTGTAACATCTTATTTTCTTGTCTCATTAGACTGAATACATAGGACCAGACATCAGTGATACTTTCTTTTGACCAGCTTTGTCTTTACAACATTCTTTGTTATTTTTTTTTTCTACCAATTTTTTAACTGTGCCACCACTTAAATGACTCTGTCCCCTAAATTTCTTTATTACTGTTAATGTTCCAAACCATGTATATGAAGTTTCTCTCTCCTGCGTAGTAGGTTCAGAAATGTGATTAAATAAGTGTGCATCCATTATCTTATTTGCTCCTCCCTAGCGCCAGTATCCTCTATTCTTCTTACAAGGACAAATTTTAGAGCCACATTTAACACAGATTTACTAGGGACGGTGATGCTTTTAGTCCTTTCACCTCATTAGTACCACCAAGTGTGACGTATACTCTAAACGCACTTGATATAATTCCAGCAGCACAAAGCCACTCATAGCCAGAATGGGTGGGTTTGCCCTGAACATCTTTGGCTCTCTTTCAGTAATACTGACTGCAAGTCCAACTGAGCACTTACAAATCAGTCCATTCCTGCTTCTTAAACGTCCTCATGAGTATCTAGCTATGCAAGAATTGCAAATCTTCTGATGCCTTTCTGCCGACACTGACTGATGCTGGCTCTGCCTTCATCTCAGTATCTACCAGCAATTCAGATTCTTTTTAGGACAACTTTTGCAGTAGCAACATAAGGATGCTCAAGTTGGCAAATGGCAATCCTCCAGCTTCATCATCTTCCCAGGCATTTGTTTAAGGTATGGTACTGTATGGAGCCTAATGAGCCTCCCTGGGAGTTCATCCTTCCAAGACAATTGGCTCATACTTGAGTTCATTGCGTTGTGACAATCTGAGCACACCCCACTGGGCTTTTCTAGCTTACAATTGGAGTAGAAGAGTCTTATAAGTGTCTAATCCTACCACTGCAGGTATAAATCCATATCCCCAGTGCTGGCTATCATATGTGATCCTCCTCTTGGTCTCTTACGGTGCTAACTCAGGTAGTTAAACACTAGCACATATTTTTAAGCAAGAACCAATGATTAGAGTTTGTCAGGACATTCTCTTTCTTGGAAAGCATTTTTGTTTCCAGCACCTCATTTGCTAGTCATCTTATTTCCTTACTTCCTAATTTGGCTGTGTATTTTGCATTTGAGTCTCACAACTGATGCATTCTTCATTTACAAACCAGACCCAGGAAATAATGAGGTGCTGTCGTTCTAGTTCTTTTTTTGCTCACTATCTTGTTTCAATTCCTTTCTGAAATCTCCTAGTTTGGTTTTTAATCCATTTAAAAATTTTTGTGTTTGCCATGGAGACCTGTGAGCTGCCTATCTGCATCTTTTTGTACAATGGGAAGGCTAATGGGCATCTTGGAAACGGAACCATGCTCTTGACACCAGACAGGTTTTTTGGTGTGTGTGATTAGCTGAAGTTCACACCAGAAAGTTGTTACAAGTTAAAAAACAATGACAAAATCAAGGAATGGTGATAAAATCCTCCTTCCAAATAAAGCACAGTAATAACAGTAAACCGCTTTCCCCTAAACACAGGACAAATCAGTCAGCGTGAGATAGAGAACACTCTGTAGTTCTTCTGTCCAGCCTGCAGACTGCGGGGTGGCATGGGCAGGGCTTCTGCACTCCCTCTCCTTGCTTCTTCCCAGGATTGGCTACAGAAGCTGGTAAGTCCCTTTTAACTCTCAGACTTTTTTTGGGGATGGAGATATACAACTCTGAGGACAATGTTCTCAGTTTTTCCAGATCCCTAGTTATGTCAAGGGAGCTTAATAATGTCTTACAAAGACCTGAAATAGCAGATAATACAACCAATGAGTAACCTAAACCACAATATTACCATAAGGGCTTAAACTTTGGAATTGTCTTTCATGTTTAGATCTCTGCTAATTAAAGGCTGTGAAATGTTCTTGTTCCTCCTACAAAACTTTCATATTTAGTGGAAAACAATCTTCTCAGAGGAGTCTAGACAGTTTCTTTCCTATTTAACTTTCACATGAAACATTTTATTTCAGTCACTCAGTGAATATGCCTTGGGCAACTGAATCACAGTTGACAGCAAATTAATGACTATGATGTTGTGATTAGCAGAGATTACAGGCAACTGAGAACCTGTCCAAACATTTGCTGTTGTCACAATAGTTATGCAGGCCTTTATTAGGGAGTAATAATGACCACAAAGAGGACTTGATTCCACCAGGTAGACCCTTTAAAAATTATCACTGATATTCTTCTTAAATGGTGAAAATTATTTCTATTTTACCATTTAAAAAAACCTCTTTCTAAATGCTTACATTAGTAATTAATTTAAATATTACCAGACAAAATAGTTTCTATCACATTTCAGAAACAAGTATCATGAACAAACACACTTGACAGAGAAATTTAATATTGTATTACACAGGGGGAGTCAAAATAGAACTTAAGGTCTAAGACTCTTACGCTATGAGATACCACGCCAAAACCCAACTGGGAAGAAATAATCATTTCACTTATCCCTAGCAATGATTTTTTGAGGAGTTCAAATAGAAGTTTGCTTGTTCTGATGAGATTCACTAAGTAGATGTTATTTGATTTTTCTGCTTCCTGGGGAAAGAACTTCAGATTCCCCAGGCTGCTAGAAGAACAATGGGCTGAACTTGCAGTTGAGCGTCTTAGATGCTAAAGACGCAATAAAAGTGAACTCACTGCTTATTTGCCAAAGCTTTCTCCTTTCATTTAATTTCCAAATGTCATCCAGTTATATGAAACCTTTAAAATGGTTTCTTAAGGTAGAGCAAACAGGAGGATAGGACGTTTTTAATCTTGTATTAAAGATTTTTAATTATTTATAATCATTCTTATTTAAAATACAGTTACTTGAACTTACAAAAAGACTCAGCACTGTTTAATAATAAAAAGAACCATCTGCTTCTTATGCCTGTCCCTATAAATATTTTGTTACTAGATGACAGTGGAAAACATGAAAAGCTAATGACTGACTGACAAGTAGACTATTAAGATATTGAAATGAAAATCTAATGAAGAGCAACATCACTAATCACATGTTATCATTTTGGGAAGCTTCACATAATGATTTTCCAGTGACTCAGAAACACATCCACCCTTGTCACCAGAGAGTGCAGTACATTAGCAGCAAAGGGAGATTTGTGGTACAGAGCACAATTTCTTATAATTGCAATACTTAAAAATATCAGAGCAAAGTAAATATATCAGAGCAAAAAATATAGAGCAAGTAATAAAAACTATATTCATTTTCCAGTTTGAAGTGTGATCCTACAAACACAAGCACATACCCAGATATCAAGAAGACTGATTTCTAAGGCACAAAATACAAGGACAATTGATTCTTAAAATTAGAGGCAGGAGGGGGAAAGCAATTTAGCTTCCAGTAACCATTTTTAATTGTGGAAAGGCCTGCTTTAAATTGTTAAATCTACTAAAGAGAAGCATTTGGGTTGCAGTCTCCAGTGCACAAAGACAGAACACGTTTAACAAGCTTCCTAGACTTGTATGTAGTCACCCACTGCAGAATTCTGCTTTTACATTTCACATCTTTAGCCTAACCCCAGTAAATCCTGTGACATCACACAGGTATAACACAAAACAGCCTTTTGTGATGATTTTTAAGAAGAATTTCCCACTCTTCTTTTTCTCAGAGGAGCCTGCTATCAGCTGTGTAAATGCCATATCTGTAATAACAGAAAGAGAGGCTGAAGTGTGCCCATGATCTTACCTCATACTCAAAGTCCTCTGCTCTATCTGCATCAGCAGGCAGGCTGGAAAGATACTCGTTACCTTCATAAAATTCATGCTCCACTGGGTGAAGAGAATGGCAGCTATGTGGAACAAAGCAGTACAACAACAATAGATGAGACAATAGGGTTTTCTTAAATTAAAAGGCGATAAGCCCACCTCACCTCCC
>VZTI01003351.1:106388-168505 GCA_013397865.1 Struthidea cinerea
CTGAATGGCCTGACAGCTTGAAAGGAACTGTATCAAGAAGCAGCACAGGCTGTTTTCTTTGCAAAAGCTCCTGCTCTGGCTGAGTTCATTTTGCTGGGTTCATCTTTTGTCAGATTTACACAGGGTGATTTCTTAAAAGGGTCTGGTTTGGGCCAAACTGCTTCCTTGTAACATTTTTTGATTCCTTACTCATAAAGGTATGCAACTCCAGATTAAGGTGCTGTGCCAAGGCTGGGGGCAACTCACTAATTATCTGGTCATAGTCTTGAACATCCAAAATCTACAGATTTGATATACATAGATATACAGATCTATGAGCCATATCAGGCTCACAAACTGTTCAAGAATTTGCATAAAATAACTTGCATTATCCTCTGTTAAAGTGGCAACAGGGTGGTGAAGTGCACTTGAGCAACTGCACAGTCACAAATGTCAGTAAACGGTACTGTTAAATGGGCTTGGAACACAAAGAATAAGGTCTTTACAACGGCTTTAGACGCAAGGCTGGATCCCAACCATGCAGCACCCAGCACGGATCTGTTGTAGCAGCGGTTGAAAACTCTTCCCCATGCTAATGGCAGGGGAACGTCAATCACATTAGCCCACGGTTTAGAAATACCCAGTAACAACTCAGAAATACATGTATCCTGCTCCTTGCTGCGCAGCAGTCAGCGGTAAGCCCCATCCATCTAACCTAGAACTTCGAAAAATGGACCTACATAAAAGTCAAAAGTGGCATGTTCTGCATTAGCATCAATTCTGCAGAGATGCACACCATGCCAGCAAATCAGTGAAAAAGCTCTAGGGATATCACAGTTGTGCAAGCTGCAGAGGGTCTGTCGGGTCATCTGAGGTCACCCACTGCATGATGCTATTTTTGAGGTGGAGTCAAAAGAGGAAGAACCCTACACCCTGCTTAGGTACAAGCACCACCTGCTGGTGTTTGCACCCAATTCAGTTCCAAAGAGGGGTAATTTAATTCATATACTTTGTCATATGAAAAATGAAATGGTACTTTTTGATCTCTATATTTTTGCAATTGTTTTGCTTTTGATAAGGGGACCCTTATATTAAATCACTTGTTTCCTTGATTTTTTTGTGAGAAATCTGGAAGAACAGAAAACAAGACAAGCTCTTTCTGGGTCTGAAGAAGCGTTTTTTCTACTTTGGAATACAGAAGTGTTTTTCTTCTTGACTAGGACTTAGCTTTGAATGAACAGACACATGAACACAAAGTAAACATGGCTGAGATTCCTTCCTGTAGCCCTAATCTACAAGCAGAGTTTAGGAAAGCTGCCACTGAAGCCTGAATGGGATACTGGTTACCAACAACATTTATTATTTATTATTTATTTAAAGTGTTCCTGAGACTTTTTCAGGAGAAGGCTGGAAGACCATCACTGCAATGCCTCAATCCCACAGATAAACGGCAGAAAAAGATAAACCACACCTGTCTGAAAGGAGAAAAGGGCAGATATCAGGAACTGGTGGTGTGGAAGGCCTTAGTTTGGCCAGAGCCATAATGTGCTCAAAAGTGATGTCCGTCTGAGTGCTGGCATCCATAAGCCGAACATCCTGAGAGCTACTGTGAGCTTTGGTAGCTGGGGCTCGTCGTAAAACCTGAACTACAATGGGCTCCTTGGCATTGCGGAAAGCTTCCACTGCTTCTTCATGAGTGGCCTTGGAGAGGTCCTTCCCATTGACCTAGAGAAAAGAGAAGGATATGGCAAAGGTTAGAGAAAAGGCAGCATAAAAACATGGGTGTAAAATACAGGAGGATTAATTATTTGTGCCACCTGATGACATTGATGGTCTTATTTTGGTATCCATGCAAGAGGGAATATACAGGTGGGAGCAGAAGTAAGTTCTTTAATCTCTGCTAAAAATTAGAAATGGTTTGATCTCCTCCATAACTGTCCCACCCAATGAAATCCAAACACAGCAAAGAAACTACAATATTTAGAAAGTAATTTAAAATTATTTCTCTTATCCTGTTTTATTAACTTTGTAAAATACAACTAAAATAGGAGGGGTGCCTTTAATTTTGAATTTCAGCATTTTCTGTGGCATGCAATTGTTTTAAAGGATTTCTGGCATCACATTGTTATTAATGCAGATGTCAATAAACATGTCTCTGATGTCTGAAAAGAAACAAGGCCAATTTTCAGTGTTTTGTCACTTATCTGCTATGGCTATTATACAACCATTAAGACCGAAGATAGAAAGATTTGACTAGCACAGTCAGCTGCTGCTCTTTCAAGGAAAGAGAACTCAATAAATAATTTGCTATGAACAGACCAATAATCAACCAGAGAAAATTACATTGCAAATGCAGCATAGCTTGGCAAAACTAAAAGACTCTGCCAAGGTTTCTCTCTGCTACAGGAAAAGCAGCAAATTCTTCCTGGTCTAGATGAGGCCTTAGGGTATTACAAAAAGTAACTGCAAGGTTGGATTATGCTACATTTATATGAATTCAAGTGTTTGGGGCAAGATTTGCAAGCATCAGCCCACTACAAAATGTGAAGGCTAATTGGTCAATGGCACTCAGTATCTAAGCCCTTGAACACGGGGCTGTGCAACATCCTTACACAGAAAATACTATTCCACCTTTTCCAGAGCAATGGGACTGCTGTTGACTGCTACACAGGACCTAACTGTTGTAAGCTACTGTGGAAATGAGATGATCCTGTGCTGGGGTAGAAAGATAGGGTTTTCTAGTAAGAAATATGACTATCTGAAGGTACCAAATCTGATTAAAATTTATATTCCTGGGAAAGCTTCTACACTGGTGGCAAATCAGAAATAGGATTCTGCTGCAAGGTCATGCTCAAATTTTCTTTGTTGTATAGACAATGAGACATGAAACCTCATAAAACTTAATGAATTAAGTCTAAACCCTTCCCAGAAATGGGACGGACCCCATAACTGACTTTCCCCAATGTTTGCAAATACTGGTTGAAATGAAAATTTCTTTGCCACATCACTCCTTTATTCAAGAAATTCTTGGAAATTTCTTGTCAAAAAGGAAAAAGTCAAACAAGAACAGTGTCAGCAAACTCAAAAGAGCCTCAGTAACTCCGTAGCCTTCAGTAACATTTTGAAGCAACTTGTGCAGCCATAGTCCTGTCATATTTATGTGCATGGCTAGGATACTGCTGACCATTAATTTAATGTATATATCAACTCAATACATTTCCAGAGAATGTCCTCAAGTACAAGGTAGCATCATCTTTCCTCTGACTTAACTTCCAAAGAATCAGCACTTTCATGCCTACGTCACTCACGAGGACATGCAAAATAACCACACTGTAATGTAGCCACCAGTGTAAAGGTCAGCTGATCTTTCTAGCTAGCCCTGATGCTGGATGCAGTGATGAGAAGCCTACAAATTTTGAACACTTTTCTATACATATAAAAGCTCAAAACTCCTTGTGCTGCATGCCTGGGATGCCCAAAAGTATCACACCACTGCACCCTAGACTGTGACCAGATAATTCAAAAAGCAGCTAGCTCGGTCACCTAAGTTCAATGCATATCTATGGTCTGTCTGATAACCGAAGCCAAAAATATTAAGATTTAAAGTTATAACTTCATCATTTAAATTATCATCCATAAAACTATAAACTAATTATAATCTAATTTACATGGGAAAAATATCAGTGGTATCAAAGAGGAAGAGCAAGAGCAGTCAAAGAACAAATTATAAGAAAAGCAAAGAAATTTCCCCAAGGAGAGAGCTTCTGCAAACCCTCTCTGATAACACAAGTCACACTGCCAGGGTGTTCAGACTCAGCCCCATCTAATGGAGGCAGTTAGAGATAAAGCTTCAAGCCTGGGTCTTCTAGCCACCCTTCAATTCCAGTCTCTGCTTCATTCTTGTTTCTAACTCAGATCCTATCAAGGACACAATTTTTCAGTTTCCATGATTTTTGTAACAAGAGTGTCCTAAAGGCTGTCTGAGGCACTCTCATTCCTAAGGCTCTACGAACAGAAAAATTACTTTTGTGACTCCCCAGTCCCTTTCAATACTTCTTAAGCTTCAGATAGCTACATGGTGTTTCTCCTAAAAGTAAATGCTTGGGAATAAATACCACGTAGCAATATATCAATTTTTTCCTCTATTCAAGTATAAAACACACAATCCTTCTGTATCCCAGCTGAACCACATGGATTTTTGGCACAAGATAACCATTTTATTACAGATCCACATCAGCAAATCTAAAATATGTTTGGGTAGCATACAAAACCCATTTTTTTTTGAAGACCGGAAGCTCTGTCTATTCACATCAGTCAATACTTATCACTTATTCTGAGGAAATAGACATAAATTCACAATAATTCCATTTACATGCAAATTTTATTTCTAAAGAATAATAATATTTTAAAATCACATGAATGTGAAAAATCACAAAAGATACACATTTTCATTTATCCTGGGAACCTATGGCTGACCTCTATTTTCATTTAAATGCCTATTTAATTTGATGACTTTAAACACATTCTCTCCTTTATTTGGTTTCTTATGAAATACAAGCACATTGGACCCAATACTTGTTTAAATTGTCACTTGAAGTTCATCAACACACTTTGTCAATCTGCATAAAGGTCACCTAATTTACAAATGCCTCCCTTCTCAGAAGAAAATCCATAGCTGAATTACTCTATGCTGGCAGCTGTCCTGCCCACTTGGGGCTGAAAAGAGATTTTTTAAAAAAACCTGGAGCCACTACTACAGATGGGTTTGGAAGCTCCATGCAGATTCTTTAAGGATTTTCTTCCTCCTGCATTATCCCCCAACTTAACACTCACATATAGTTACCCTGGGAGTCGAAGACAGCTGAGCACTTATTTACAGCAAGCCATTTACAGGTTCTTAGTGGATGATTAAATAAATTCCTTGCCTCGGTAAGGTTACTTTCAGTGGAATCCAGGGTACTATTTTAAGTGGATAGAGAAATCAGTCACTTTTAACAGTCAACACAAAGACAAGGGAATACATTTGTTGTAGCAGATGGGCTAATTAATCCACAAGCAAGTTGTGAATGCTAAGTAAAGAATATATCTTTTCTCATGTAAACCATCCTCCTGCCCTCTTTGATTAAGCTTTTGTTTAATGAACACTCTCTCCCCCTGTCCCTGGCTATTGGACACACTGCAAAGTCTGGGCCACTTGTCAACATCTCCCCCAGAGTGACTGGTGGCCACTGCCTGGATCCTTGCCATCCCCGTTGGATTCTTGCTCTAAACCCAGACACATGCAAAACTTCATCAGCACCAGAAGATAAACAAGGAAATGGGCTTTGTCTTTCATGCAAACATCAACTGACATTGGCCAATTGCCACTTCTAATGCCAGCACCAGTGCATACAGGCTTATTCCCACTCACACAGAGGTGGACAGCAGAGAAGCAAGGACAGGACTAAATAACAAAACAGTGACCACAAAAAAATGTAGACAAATGGTTGTTAGGTTATCCTCATGTTATGAATTCTAAAAAAAAGGTGAAGAAAAATCAGACCGTCGATGAAGACTGCTTCCAGGATTTAAGTGCCTGTGACTGAAAATTTAAACTGCCTTGTCTGTCTTCTAACACTTTTCTGCTCTTGATCATTTAATCCTGGCCATACTTTTTGAAACAAAAGAGACAGAAATGTTGATATGTTTCCTGTAGTCTTTACTTTTTCCATATTAAGAAAAAAAGGAAAATAGAGCAAAAAAAAAAGGAAAAAAAGGGAAAAAGTACGTATAGTCATGTGAATACAATCATCATTAAAGGTGTTGCATTAGCAGCTCATGAGATAACCTCCTATCCTCAGCAAATATCTGGCATTTGCAAGTTTAAATTTAAGATCAGCTCTGCTGAAGTAAAATCCTCTGAGATGCTTCATTTATTCAGTAAAGGCAATGGGAAGAATAACTGAAGTGTTCTGCAAAAGCAGAGGTGTCTAGACACACAGCTTTCCTAGTGAAATGACAGAGATGCTGTCTGACATGATGATGGAGTTCACACAATGCTCAACGTCCTAGGAGATTTCAACACCCATGCAGAAGATGCCCCTGACCTGACAGGTGCTAAATCTGCTCTCATCACAGCAGTCTCCTCACCTTCAATCTCTCACCCTAAATACACCCAGGCTACCATTCCCTGGGTGCATCCTTGGACAGCAGACAAGCACAGAGATCAAACACTGTCCTTAAGTTTGACCAGTCCTTCTTTAAGACAGGAATTTGAGCCCTTCGTAACTTCAGGCAACAGGGAAAAAAGAACAAAAACATACCACCTTCCTACCAGACTTACAGCTTTTGGCATAAAGAGACTTTAGAAAACTTCCACTGCTAAGGGCCAGCTGCTGTGAGGCTCCCTGGGCAGGACAGGGTGGCACTGCACATGTGAGCTCCCAGTGACACATATGCCGGAGAGGACACTGCGAGTCTTCTGCTAACACAAATGTGATAGTTCATCTACAGAAAGGGCATTTGACACACAGACATTTTAGGTTACAGTTTAGTACTAAGCCGCATTTCTTCAGCAATTTAATCTGAAAGATAGCAAATTCGGCCATTATCCAACACCACTATCTTAGCCAGGGTTCACACAAGTTCAGTAAAGGGACAACTTTTATTATGCTGGTTAATGACATTTCCTCTTCCTTGGCCGGATGAGTTAAGCGACCCTTGTTCCAATTTGATCCTTTGCTGGCCTGACTGTGAAATCTTGTCATCCCTCCTAAAAGCTATACAAGCTGCTGAACATGCAGGCTCTGGGTGCTTCCCTCAAGCTGAACCACAGGTTTACAACAAGAATTACATCTCTATTACCTACAGAGTTGAGGTATGTGCTGTTTGATAGCTGGTTGTGTAGTTGGTTCAACAATACCAGGTAGGCTGAGGCAATGCCCAGTACTGCAGCCTTCTGTGCATCTCCGTGTGTAACCAGCACACCACTTCTATTTCCCAGTATTTAGCAGAAATCTACTGTGGCTGAAAAGCGTATGGATAAGTCTTCATCTAAGCAAGACAAAATAAAGGCTACAAAAATGGGAAAAGCATAAAAATATACCTATTTCCATTCTGTAAAATTTCCTCTCAGAGGGAGACAACCCAGTGACTTCTTGGCAATTTTGATCATTTAAACAGCAGTTGTCAGAAAAAAAGCACCCTCCTTTCCACTGACCTCAAGATGATGCTTCATTTTGTTGGAGTCATTCACTGAGAAAACTGCATCTGTGTGCAGGTCTGAAAACTACAGCTTCTCTCTATGAAGTACATGACACATTCCCAAAAGACCCTGGCAAAGAGATGGACACTGCCTGGAAGTATTGCCTAACAAGCTATCCTAGCCAATTCAAAAGGTTTTTAAACTGGAATGGAAAAAATGTCCCAGGTAGATGTACAGGGAATGGACAAATAGTTCTCATCACATCTGCAGTTACTACAGCAAATGAGTGAGCAAGGTAACTAATAAGGTTGTGCTTGTACAGTTTTGGTTCTCAAATAGAAACTCTGTATCTTTTTTCTCCATGATTTTGCCTTCTCTACCCAGTCATCTCTAAATAAAACAAAACCACTGCTAGAAGCATCTCCGAAATTCTGTGTGCAGAATCATGTTCATGTTTTGAAAAAACATTCAAGTCTGTTTTAAGCAAAGCAATCACTGAAGATCCCTCCCACCTTCAGGAGGAGGTGTAGGGTTTTAAATCCCAGATGTATTGACTACCTAATTGCATTTATGGTATTGAGTATAGGAAATGGATTGTGTTTTAGATGCATGCCTATAGCCTGCTTCCAGCTGGCTGGGTGAGGTACAGTGATCATTCACTACAAATGCCTGTGAGCATTTCAATCTCCTTAACACTGTACAGGACATTTCTGTATCTAAAGACTCCTTGTGGATCTGGGCCCTCACCTTGGGACTTCTCTTAAAAAAACACTTGGATGCTACAATTCACATCTCCAGGATAACTATCACTGCTCCAACAAGTTTTAAATAATTACAGAGTTAGCAGCTTTAACTTGTAGCCAAAATGCAAACTTAATTTCTGCACTTCAAAACATGAGGCTTGGCAGTCGGTGTAACTGGAGAATATTTCCTTCAACTCATCACTGTGTTTTAGAGCAATGCACATCTCACAAAGATCCTTTCAAGTTTTTTAGTGCTGATGTCCAGCAACATCAGAACAGCTCAGAAAGTTCAGCTCAGAAAGTACAGCAACAGCTCAGAAAAGATTCACTTAAGTTTTGAAAGAGAGAATATACTATTATCTAAAATTCTCTTGGTTTGTGTTATCTGCATTTGTCTTGTGAGTGAAATGAAATCACCAAATTAAATGCAAGAATTACTACGTTAGTTTCAGAGTGAGCTGCCTGGAGACAACTGCTGGTAGACATATAATTTTGATCAGCTGCTGCTGTCTTTTTCCAACTCCCTCAATCTGCCCCGTAGACCTGTGACTAGTTGCAATAAACATCTTTCTTGCATGGTCTTCCACGTTGTATTCCCAGCCTCACTCCTCCTTCCCTTGCTTTGCCACCTCTGTTCTCTCTCTCAGGCTGTTGGCTCTTCTCACTCTGCCCTTTTCTTTCAGTGCAGGCCCTTCTTTACTCCCTAGGACTCTCACACTGATTCCAGAACCTTCCATATTTCCTTTCCTGAACTCTTCTCTACAAAGACCTCCCACTGCCCTCTCACTGAACCTGTCCCCTCCCCACAGGCTGGGAACGCTGGCACTTGTCATCCTCCCCGGGTGACAGCTGGAGAGCTGAACACTCATGAGGTCTGCCTTCACCAGCACCTCCTGGTACCAACACGAATGCTCAGCTAACCCAGATGGTAATGTTGCAAGGCTGGGGTGTATTTACTATGCAAATTGCTTTTAATATTGACAAACAGTTTTTCTGATGATATTAAGATTCTGCCTGAGGGCAATAAAGACTAAACTAGCTGTGGCATGCATAAAATACGTTGTGTTACTTCTTGATATAATTAGAACATCATTTATTATGTTAATCATTGCAAACTTTTTCTCTTTGGGGATAGGGCATTAAATAAATCTCTCATGAGATCTACCACATACAGTAATCCTTTGAAAGTGGGGAAAAATACAGTCAAAGGCCAGTGTGTGTGCTCAGAACAAACACTTTTTATCTCTAAGCTTTTGCACTGAATGCTGTAGTCTCCTGCGGACTTCATGGTGTCTCTGCTCTACCACAAGCTCACTCTCCAATTTCTCTTACAGGGTATGTACTTTTCTCAGAGAAGAGGCTCTTCAGAAGGTAATTGCCATTAAAGTTTTAGGAGATCAAATTAATGACATTCTTTAATCACCTGCAGTTCCCAAAGAATAATGGAAGAGGCCGAATGGCAGACTTTAGGATTCTAAATAATGTGTAGTCACTTTTTTCCTTTTCAGGGAATCATACTCTATGTTTCACTAACAGAAAAGTTTCTCTTTCACTTCTAAAAAAAAAATCCCACTCTTCCATGAACTCAGTCACGGCTGGCATCGCCACATGAATGTTACACTTATCACTGTCATAACAATTCATCCACATACAGACAACTGAAACTCCTGGTCTCCTCTGAACTGAGCAGTTTAAAAAGATAGATGGCTGCCTTCTGGCTAATTGTGGGAGTTCTTTCATTACTATAAAAAGACTTATTATATCTCAAGTGACTTTATAAGCAGTGAATAATGAGACTTAAAGTCTTTGGAAAAGAGTTCACTGATCAAATGCTGGGATAACTTATGGGCACGGTGACCTTTTCCTCAGTAAGATACTCCAAACTGCTGCTGTTGGCCCATTATTAAAATTCCCCATTTAAGGCATGCAGCTAAGCACAAGGCAGACTTTATTTTTAAATTCAATTTAAGGTAGCACAGCAAGACCTAGATCTCTCCCAGCGTGGAGTACTAACTCATGGCCGCTCCAGCTGTGCAGGAGCAGGACAGATGGCTGTGGAAGTGCAGGCAGCTGGCTGGGTCTCACCGCCCTGCTTCTGACAGCACTGCTGGCACCAGGAGCCTGCATCCCCTGCGCCACAGCGCTCCTCACCCCAGCAAGGGAGCTCCTTTCTGCCAGCACGTCCACCAGCAAGCACCAGTACACTGGGCTGGCTCCTACAACTCTGCAGAGAAGAGCAGCAGACAGCACATTGCCTCCAGCCTGTCTGGTAAGCTGAATTTGGCCCTGGCCAGGAGGGTGCTCCATGTGCCAGCATTTCACACTGCAGAACTGCAGAGACATTAAATCCAACATCAGAGCACTGAGCCAGGTCTCGACTCTGGCTGATGCCCTGGTCAGTTCCTGGGTTCTGACACACATCTAGCACAACCCAGTGTCCTGCTGGGGTGCCACACACACGAAGTGCTAAGGTTAGAGTGAACCCTAAATGCACCTGCACTTGCTTTCTTAATGAATATACAACAGACTGGCTCTGCTTTAATATGTATTTCTTACTGTGCATCTGTTTTAATTTCATCTTGAAGGAATAGAAAAGGGTCCTCCTCTTTGGAAGCAAAACTTGGAGGGTGTCTTTCATTACTTTTCCATTCTTCTCTCATGCTGCCTTGAAACTAGTTTGACACTGTTGTTCTCCATTGATTTTCATGGCTTTACTCCAGAATAAGCATATTGGCAAATTTTTTTGGCATAATAGTACTTTCAAAAATTCATTCCAGTGTTTTACAGGACTAAATATTTAAAAAAATACTCTTGACAAGCTCACATGTATTTAGATTTTCTCAGTCAAATGGGCTGACAAAATAATAGATACATTAACTTCATCCTGCCTCTGGAACATGGCAACTTCCTTGATCTCTTTTTCAAAGAAGATGAAAATGAATTCAGAGGAACCACTCATTTGATAAAACAATGCAAGTAATGGGGCCTTACCTGCCATTCAAAAGTTCATCAGACGCTTTTGTACCAGAAAGTTCCCTGTAGCTTTTAGGAAGGCTTAGCAACAATTTTTATTGAACATCAAGAGAGCAGCTGTAAACTTGTAGTTACACACAATGAACACAAAAGAAACTACATGTAGAGGCATAGAAAAGAAACCTGATGAAACATAATTGTGACTGTTTCATCCCTTTTGTTTCTCTCTGTCCTACTTTGATCCTCTTTTAAAGACTACTTATTCATGTAGGATTACTTCAGTTTTCTACTGAGTGATGGCTTGCTGTGCTGACACAGAAATATTTTAAGTTGCTTCTTTCTAAAGTTTATTTGCCACATTCCTTCTTAGCAGAAAAAATTGTAAAGGATGTGAATATTAGTACCAGCTTAATTCTATCTTATTTATACAGCACCGTGACTGTGTACACATCTTCTGTACTAAGAGCTGCATCTCCTTTCTGGCTAAAAATCAATTACAGCTGCTATTTCTGCCCCTGTGTTTCCAACTCTATTCTTCCTTCCTCTCTCCCTACCTCTGCCTTCCTTCACCACTTCCTTCCTGTGTTTTATTCCAGTTGCCTCTTTGGCTTCCTTCCTATATCTGTCACTTGCTGCTTCGATTCTCTTTATCTTCTTGGATTTGGTCTCTGCAGTGTTAGAAGCAGCAGCAACCACTCCTGTATGGCTTTAGTATTTAACACCTGCAAAGGGAATCTCTCTCTGAGTGAAGCCTGCACAAGGAAGTCCGTTCATGCATGCTTTAGGAGAGAATGAAGCAGCTGACTCATTTCTCCAATGGACTCTCAAAAAGTCAGCAAAGGGCAATTTCTGAGGAAGTTCATGCAATGCTCATCAGTCTCCTTTACCCAGGCAATTCCAGGTGTATTGCAAGGCTATCAGAGCTGCTGTTCCAGCTCTCCAAGTCACGTCAAGGCTGTTAAGGCTCAAATGCCTGAAAAGCACATCAGTGAGATTACACACTGCTGGTAGCCAAGGCTGTTCCTGCTGGTCACAGAATACGTTGCACCATTGCCTTGCAATATCACAAATATCACTGAAATACAAACAGATTTTGAAGAATCTCTTGTGTTAACTCTTCAGAAAAAAATCTGGCCTTTGGATACATGTGGGCAGTTCTTGCTGCTTTCAATTGCCATGCACCAACATCAGATGGTGCCGTTTAGCATACAGAGCAGAAAAGACCTTTAGTTATCAGGAACAGAGTAATTCTTTCTGCTCAGAAAAACAGAATTTTACTCTGAGACGAAATTATCAGACAGGCTTTTGATTATCTTAAAAGTAGCATGAACAACTTAATTAAAACACTGAAAAGAATATTGCAATCCACACTTCATACCTATTATGTATTTGGAAAAAAAATGCCTAGGCAAGGACTGTCTTTTTGGTTGCATAGTATCAAGCATCACAGAGCACCAAAGTAAGTAGGGCCTGCTAGACATTGCTGTAATAAAAATAATGGTTATACATCTGTGCTGAGAATTTAGACAATGAATTATAAGGGGACATGAATTAAAATAGACATGCTTTAAAATAAACTTTATGGCCTAGACAATGAAAATACTTTAACCATCGCACACTGGGGGATATCAAGACAAGGGCAATGTCATCTTTGTTTTGTCTCAGGAAGAAAGTCCTTTGAAAAATGAGGTTTTCTTTTTCAATTCATATGACATTTCATAACTTAAAAAGATTGATACCAGTGAAAGAAGAAATAAGGCCCCTTATTTTTTACATTATATATCAGAAAAGAAGTGTTAGGTGCGCATGAATTCCCGATGGCAATATACAGGTTATATACACAGGATTATTTTATAAAGGGAGATGTAAATTCTTTATGTACTTATAATGAAATGATTAAGAGTAGACTATCTAGAAAAGCTTTTAATAAGTTATAAAAATAGCATAGTGTTTGTAAAAACAAAGTTCCTGAACAAATGAAGACATTTCACCATAATCAACAACACTGAAATGCTTCTCAGCTGAATTTCTTAACTAAACCTCAGAGATTTTAAGATGTCTTATTTGTCATCTTACCATGACCCCTGCATTGAAGTGTTGATTTACACTAACTTCAGCAAATTCCTTCAGCAGGAAAATATAAAATATCCACACTGCGCGCAAGGATAGACTAGAGAGGAGTGGCTGATGAGCAGGCTCGCTGTGAGTCAGCACTGTGCCGAGAGGGCAAACCCCATCCTGGGGTGCATCAAACACAGCATCACCAGCCTCTCAAGGAAGGTGATTATCCTGCTGTATTCAGAGCTGGTGCAGCCTCACCTGGGGTACCTGTGTGCAGTTCAGGGCCCTGGCATTTGAAAAGGATGTGAAGGTACTTGCATGTGTTGCATGACGGCAACAAAGCTGGTGAAAGTGCTGGGAGAAATGTTCTGTGAGAAGCAGTCAAGTACTCTGTGTTTGTCTAGTTTGGAGAAAAGGAGGATGAGGGCCGACCTCATTGCTCTCTACAGCTTCCTGAGAAGGGGAAGCAGAGAGGGTAGTGTTGATCTCCCTCGTGTGCAGTCACAGGACACACGGCAATCGTGCAAAGCTGCACCAGGGGAGGTTTCTTTACTGAGATGGTGGTCAGACACTGGAACAGGCTTCCTAAAGAGGTGACCCATGCCCCACTCCTGTCAGCATTTAGGAGGCATTTGAGCAATGCCCTTAACAACATGCTTAAATTTTTGGTCAGCCCTGAAGTGGTCAGGCAGTTGGACTAGATGATCATAGTAGTTCCCTTCCAACTGTAAATATTTTATTCTATTCTTGTCTATTTTCACAGAAACCAAAATATGATGTTGCAACATCACAGCTTGTAAAATTTTTGTTTGTTCTTTAAATAGAAGGCAGGCAGGGAGCAGCAGCATAAGCTTGCAACTGGATCGATAAATTGTAGTGAAGTGCAAATTTCAACGAAGTCCTGTGTGTTCTAACAGCTCAGATGTACCTGGATTCAAAGGCTTCTTCTTGGCTTACTTGTTGAAAAGGTTGTTTTAGAATGGCTCAGTTGAAGAATAGTGTATTTTTCCCCTTGAATTTAAAGTCAAGTGGGCTCCTGTTTCAAAACCCACATCATGTAGGACTTGAGAGTAGCTTTCTTGTTACTGCTGATAGATATATACTGTAAGAAAGCCATGTTCCTTTAAACTTTCATGGTAAGCTGGCTTTACAGGCTAGTAAAGTAAATGTCATAGCATAAAATTATTGGTGAAAAGAACAGCATCTGAAAAGCAGAGACTTCCAATAAATTGAGAAACGTATGAAGCCAGCTCAAAATGGCAGGGCAAAATTTAAACAAACCTTCCCCACCCAAGGAGAGGCAGACAGGCATAAATCATTCCCAGCAATCAATTCTGCTATTTGAATTCATCCTGACACTTGTTGGGCTCGGTTGCTGATGTGGAACCACGGCAGAAAGGCCAGGCCACCGGGGAAATTTGGCCAGCCTCCACATCTGAGAGTGAACCACCCGACTGCAGGTCTCCAACCCTTGTATTTCTTTTCTTTGTTCCAAGCATAAACTGTTTTGTTCACTGTGTTTCAGGCCTGCCAGGATAAAGAAAATTCTTTGATTACTATTCATATAAGAGATGGCAAACACTGGAATGGTAAGGCTGTTTTTCAGGCAGACGGTTTAAAAATAAACCTGCCAAGTTAATATTCATGTTTCTGTTTCTTGCTGTGGTTACTTTGCAGTTAATTATTGATATTGTTAGACAACAAAAAAAAATCTGAGAAAAGGGATGGCAGGTTTCTAATTTGTGAAAATTCTGTGAAAATTCAATATTTACATACATTTGAGACAAATCTGCTCTTAATGGAAATTCTCAGAGACTTTTGTGGGAAAGAATTTTCATACTGGCCTTGAGTGCCTTTGTTAATACCAAATGGAAATATCATCACACTCCCAGTTGTCAGTGTGTAAGTCACTAAAACACCATTAAGGTAGCCAGTGCTCACAGATATTCAGAACATGCACTTTTTCCTGTCCTACCCCTCTAAACCCTAGCCTTAGAAAAATTCAGAATCCTTCAAGGTCAAATACCCAGCCATGCAATCTTAATCTCCAGCTTCTCCCAACTGCCCGTCGCAGTCAGTGGAAACAAGCTGCAGGCCAGCCATCACATCCTGTAGGTCACACAGCTCTACTGAGCCAGAGAGGGATTACCTGCAGCAGATTGTGACGCTGTGATCTCAGACAGGGCAATGCCATCCCATCTGACATCCTCATGCCTGATCAGCAGCCAAGGTGCACGGGTACCACAAGGTATCAGTATCCTCATTTCACCCTGAATTATGTGGGTAGGAGGAGGCACAGGGTCCCTCAAGGCCTGCCAGCAGGAGATGCCTGTGGTCCATGGGCCAAGCAAAGAGCCACTGTGCACAACAGGCTGGAAGCAAACCCAAAAGGCACTTTCAGAGCTGCCATCAAAGCCTTGCAGATAAGCAGACATGTGTCCCCATTAGGTCTATGCTTCTATTCCAGGCCCAGGACAGTCAGCCAGACTTCTTGAAAAGTTATGTCAACTAATGGAACACAAGACTTTCCCTCTCCCCTAAAAAATGAGGACAGTATGGATTGGGAGCAGTAGCGGCTGCATATTGACACAGGAGCCTAACAAATAAGTTATTTGCCTGGAAACTGGGAAAGCTGAACAGCGCATAATTGTGTGAAATCACACCTTTCACTCTGCAAGGCAGTCTTCCCATCAGGTTACTGGACATTTTGGAATGCAAGAAATTACGCACTGCTTTCTGAAGCTTTAATTTAAAGTAATAAAATGTAATCTAACCACCTATCAAGTAGGGCTGGGTTTACGGAGTTAAGTATGTGGTTAGGTGGAGGCTACTCTTCTGAAATGTTTACTCCATCCCTGCCAAATGGGTACAACAGCTATGTGTACCAGTAGTGGGGCAAATGGGAAAAAAAAACAGGTCTAGTGTCAACCTCTGCTTTCTTCTCATTATTGCACTCTGATTACTGTACTTTCATAAAACATGACTCATTATGGTACATCTCTTTTTTCTCCACCTTCTTCCCTCACCATTTATCCTTCTCCCCTCTTCCCCTCCTTTTTCCCCCTGGGGTTCCCAGGTAAACCTCCCAGTCCTGCTGAAGCCATTGGTATTTTAAAAGACATTAAGCGTGTCATTAGGAATTGGCAGGTGAAGTTTGCTGATACTTCTGCAAATGTCACTAATAAAAGTATTAAATAAGATCACTGCAAAGACAAACTCTTCTGGAGCTCTAGCAGTAACCTCTCCCCAGCCTTTCACTTTCCCTTTTAGCACTACATGTAGTAGAGTCCTCCAGAGTCAACTCCAGGTCCCCCTTAAGACCACTTATTCAAGTGCTTCTGTTCCAATTTAGCTAGTATTTTCCTTTATAGTACCAGATCAGATATTTTTGTTTATCTGAAGTCCAGATAAAGAGGACCTACCACATACTCTTTGTGAAGACAAGGCATTTGCTAATCAAAAAGACTATCAGGTTAGCCTGCCTTTGCAACCATCCACCCCTGCTTAGTCTCTGATTCATTATGCTGCACTTACCCTTTGCTTTCCCTAAGTGTAATTGTACTTTAACAACTTCACACTGTGTATTCTGAACCGGAAGGCAGGGAAACCCCATAATGATCCTAAGCATAGGTACACAATTTAATTTCATTCCATGAACTCCTCCATGCTAAACTAGATTAACAAATCTCCCTATTCATCCTGGCTACTGCTTCTCTCAACACTTGACAGTCCCTTGCCTCACAGTTTTGCCAGCATAACTACTTCTGGAGGTTATCCTAAAAGTGGAATCACCGAGAGATCCTGCTTTGGAAATAATCTTTATTAAAATGCTAGGGTTATTTACCCTACAGACAACTGCCTTCTCCCTCCACGTTACCCATGTGCCCCTCAAATCCCCTCTCCTACCCCTTCACTCTTCAGGTGCTTTTCCCATCCACTCAAAACATGTACCTGTGCAAATCTTTCTGAGAGGTTTTAACCCTTTCTGCTTGACACATATTGTAACTCCCCAAAAGGTAGAAAATCTTCAAAATGGCCAGACTGTGATAAAATGACTACTTTCCTGGGCACAAGGCACAGGCAATGTACAGTAGAGCCAGCCAGGTCTTCAGGTTGAAGAGGAGGACAGGAATGGATCTTAAGTACTAAATACCTCACATTTGCATGAATATTCTTTCAATTTACCAAATGACACAACTTAGGTTCTGGAGGTCTCTAAAAGGCAAAAAAAATAGGTATTAAAATAAAATCAGTGAAAGACAGGAAGAGAACAATTCAAAATGCTGAAAAATTACAAAGATTTATTATTATGGCATTTGTTAATCCAAGGAGAACATCTCTATTAATAGATAGTAATATTCAAGGGTGTTGTAAACCTATTTCCCAGGATGAGGTCTGATTTATAGTCTTGGACAGAAATTATTCGTCCCATGTCTTACAAAAGCAGAAAAAAAGCTTTCACTCAGCATGGTTTCAAGTTACACGAGTATAACACAGCGGAGACGGCTGCCTCTTGATGCCTTCTGCATTGGTGTAAGTTAGCTCAAAGATGGCTTCATTTTTTAGAGCAATATTTCACAGGCTGTTAATCCAGAAAGCGGATTATTGCCTTTGGGTATTTTGTGAAAAAATAAAATAAAGAAAGTGTGGTATTTCATTTATTACAGCTGTTGCTGTGCATGGGCAATAATTTATTTTTCTCCCATAATATATTAGGCTTCTCTGCACTAGAACTTCCTAAAGCAGCTTCACCAACATAGTTAGCTCTAAGCCCCTTAGAGCCTGTCTTGTCAATTATCTGTGAATTTAGAAAGACTTACACGGAAGATCATAATGAGCTGGGTTTGAAAGAGACTGTAAGGGTGTAAGGTATTTATACCAAAGCTTGGAACAGCTGTGGTGGAGATATATATTGTGCCAGGTCTTGCACTCAGACAATAAATGCTTTTTCATTTAAAAGTTATGTTAAAAAAAAAAGGTGGAAGAAGAGCTGTGAATTGGATGGTGCAGAACTGGAAATGTCCAAGTTCTGCCTTTATAACTGGCTTAGCCCTGTCGTCTTTGAACAATAACTTAACCTTACTTAACTGTATCTTAATACTTCACTGTATTTTAACTTTTTCCCTGCCTGCTGTTATGCTGAAGATAGTCAACTTCTACTCTGACTTCAATAATAGACTGTTGTTTTTTTAAAAAAATATATTTTTTATATATTTTGTTTTACATATGGAAAAGATATAATATATAATTAAATAAAATATAAATTATATTATATAAAATAGAAATTAAATGTATAATTTATATATAAAATATAAATTTATAAAATATAAAATAAAATATAAATTATATATAAAATATAAATTAAATGTATAATCTATATATAAAAATGTAATTTAGATATACTTTATTTTTTTTTATTTTATATATGGAAAAATTCTTTTTCCATATTTGCAGACAACCATCCCCAAACATGATGCGGTGCTTGTTGCACCACACCTCAGAAATGCTGTGTGGCTGAGTCAATGTTTGCAAAGCACTTCTGCCCCTCAAAAAGAGCACATTCACACAGCAAATTTTAATAAGGAAAGACATTGAAGTTTGATAAAAGCTGCAGCAATAGCACAAAGCAAAACCAGGCAAAAGTCATGACTGATATGTGACCTTCATTCATGTATCTCCAAATGTTACCAACGTTTAAGACTGGTATTGGATGAGTTACCAAGAGG
Organism: Struthidea cinerea; assembly: GCA_013397865.1. Taxonomy (NCBI): domain Eukaryota; kingdom Metazoa; phylum Chordata; class Aves; order Passeriformes; family Corcoracidae; genus Struthidea; species Struthidea cinerea. Next base: position 125,054 of record VZTI01003351.1, read on the forward strand.
GGAATGATAGCAGTGTTAGGAGAAATAGGACAGTTCTTGTGCCAGCATATCTGCATTTCCAATCTATTTGACAGCTGAAGGACTCCATTTAAGGTCTGCACATTAGCTGGCAGATACAGATGTAAATGGCTTGCAGGTAAGGCTCCTGGAAAATATGATGACTGCAAAGAACAACTCCCATGGCTCCATGGCTCCATCCAGCTCCACCTCTGGCACATTCCTTTGGCAGCAGTCTGGCACCAAAACCAGATCTGCCCTCGGGTTTCTGACTCAGCTTCAGTAACACAGTGGATACAGGCACAGTTAACCACAAAACCGGGGTCTCTCTGTACAGCTGGGTTAGGACACTGCTACACTGGTTTGCTTTTAACTTGTGACATGTAGCATATGCCTGTTTGCACCTGCAGCCTGTTCTTTGTCACATGGCATGAGACAGGCTTTTAAACCACCATTCACAGGATGTTTGACACATTCAGAAATTCCCTTCTGTGTCAAAATAATAAAGTGGAGAAGTCCTCAGGATAAATAGAAAAAGCTAGAATATATGTAGTTGTATACACTGATTAGCCCCTTGGAATGCACATGTAAAACAAGCTTGTGAAGGCAAAATTAATCTTAATTAAAAAAAGTTTTGTAAAAAAAAGTTAGAGGCATATTTGATAGGAGTCCAGAGAATTGCCTGAAGTAGAATGATATTTATAGACCAAAATGTGCAAAACTGGAACATTGTTTTTGTCAAGTACAAATTAAGCTAATGTACCATTAAAAGCTAGAGGCTCATATACATTAAAACCATGATGTTAGGACACAGACTGTGCTATAATAAACTAACTGTGCAGATATGATAGGGATGATCCAGCATCCAGCTAGGAACTTGAAAAGCAACTTGCTGCTTCTCCTGTGGCATATTTAGGATGAACCTTCTGAATACTAATATTAGTCCAAGCCAAGGTGCTCTTTCATTTTTGTGAAAAGAACTAACAATTGGTAAAAAGAACAAAAAGATACGAAGCCTAATGAGAGGTGAGGCACTATTTCTGGAGACAAAATGCATCATTTTGTTATGATGCACAGCTCTTCCTTAAGTCAGATCTTGTATTCCTAACCCTGCCGCAACTTCTTGAAGCCATAGAGAGGAATTTTGCTGTTCTCAGGAGGAGAAGGAAAAAGAAGGAATAAGACAGAAAAGAAGCTTATATCCCAGAATCGTAAACTCAACTTCAGTCAGAGGACACTGGAGATTATCTTTACACTATTTTTCTCCACCTTCATCTACAAAATAAAATTTCCTTCCATGCTGACTTTGCCTACTTCCCCTTTAGTGTCTCCTTGATCTTTTTGGTAATAGATATTTTTAATATTAAAAAATCACTTGCAACTTTGCCCCATCTCATTCATAGGAAATCACACAGAAAAAAAGACAAAAAAGAACAAATGAGAATTAAAAAACCCCACAAACAGCAAAGCAAAAGACTGTTAACTGTGGCTCACATACCTTGTGAAAAGTGAACACACCCACCTGAGGCTCACGGTCTGACACAATGACATCCTCACAGCTGGAATGGCCAGCAGGGAACAGACGACCTGATTCCAAGGCCCTCCAGACCCTGGAGGGCTCAAGCCTCTGTGGGACTTTGCTCTAACCACAGGGCCATAAGATGATGTGCTCTAGATAGCTCTGCTGCACCCAGGGGAAAAGGACAAATGGCTGGTGAGGGACATGAGATGAGACACCTCTCTGAGAAAAGTTCACTTGGACATGTGTGCTCTAATTCCCTCCTGGTTCACCACCGCGATGTGTGGGGCTGCCTTTCCCGTCTCTGGAATGACGGGTGCTCCAGCTAGTGACAATGCACCCCTGACCCAAACCCAGTCTTCATTTGTTTAACTTATCACTACTGCGACATAAAGGGTCTGTGACCTCCATGCATGGAAGCAAATCCATGGAAATGCCAAAAATCACAGGCATTTATACTTTAAAAGACACTCTGTCCCCTCCAAGGAATGTTTCACTATCTACAAACTAATCTCGTAAAGATTTTTGCTGAGAACAGTTCAGCAGGAATGAGAAAGAGAGATTTCAAGAATACTGATGGCAGACAGAAGAACAAACCCTGTGGATTTTTGCAGGAGCTCTTGGCTTTCTCAGTCCCCGTGGAAAACTCAGCCCTAACTTTATTCATAAATCATGAAAGAAAACATAGCCCCAAGCCACCTCCTAGCCACACAACAGGCAGTTCAACAAAACAGGAGTGGGGTACAAACTGCCAGACAGCACAGAGAGATTCCCAAACTTTTGAGGACAGCCAACAAGGAGCCTGCACCTCTAGAAACAAAGAGAGGCTGCATACTGAAAAGCAAACACCTCCATCTCTGTGAGTTTCTGCTGCTACTTTTTTTACCATGTGTGGTTGCTATGCTGTTTTCCACATTTGCTTCATCAAAACAATTATCATCTGCAGCCTTCTGAAATTATTTTCCAAAGATAAAACAATTATTTCAAGGACTAGTAAGAGCTCTTCACTGTTCCATATCTGCACAAATTACCTTGTATTTCAGATGATTTTATGTACATTTAATCACTGCAGATTAATTAGATGGCATAGAGAAACCAGCAAAACTGAAGAGCTAACTTCAGTTTAAGTACACATGCAGCTAACTTGTGGCTTTTTAGAACAATTTTAATTAAAAGTTCTAGAAAAACCATCCAGCTGAAAATATTGGGAGCTTTGGGATGGGCTTAGCATAGCTAATAATTTTATATTTAATCAAAGCAGCCTTTGGCTGTAATAAAAATCTATTTTCTTCTGGTAATAAATAAAGTAATTCTGTGAAACAGAATGCATAATGTGCAAAATTTCATATGTACAGAAGATCCATGCTGAGAAGAGATCATTGCAATCCCAACCTTCAGAGAGCAGGTTGTTTTCTTGTTAAATATGTAAGACTATTTTGAAATCAGCTTTAAATATCATGCCACAACAGCAATTTCTGAAAAAGGGGACCCAAAGTGCCTTGGATTCCTCCAAAAGAGGAAAAATAATCTAAAGTGACAGTAATTTGGAATGAGACTGACTTTTCCACTGAGCCATGGAGAGAGAATGCAAGAAATGTCCCACCGGCTCAAACCAACCACCTCCACCTAGGTAGCTTGCTTCCAGCAATGGCAATGGCAAGTCTTGTTCAGAGTGAGCACATGAGGCCAGCTACTTTTGGCAATCCCTTCCCATGTACCCTCCCAGGCGCTCACAGAATTTTACAGACCATCCTTTAAAAATGTCATTTGCACAGAGAACCTGAAAAACAGCCTTTTTCACTTTGTTTCTGCATAGTAGAGTATAATAGCTGGCAGATTTCCAGCTCTAGCCAGCCTGGCCAAATGCTGGATTTGATCCATGCAATCAGATGAAAACAGCCCCATTAATACAGTATAAACCTTCCAGCTTTGTGAGTCACAAAAACACTCATCCGTCTACTTACACAGTGACAGCCAAGAGCTGCTGCAGCATCTTTTCTACTAGAGACTTCCTTTCATTTATATGACACAAATTCCCAGTTGTGCTGCTGTAACATGTTTTTTGTGTGGTCCTGCACTGAATTATCTCCACTCCTTTTTACTGGGTAGATGCAAATTTAAATAAAATAGCTACATTAATATAACATGGTGCATCTTCTGCTCCTAAAATACCTAATGTTCTAATATAAATAACAGCTTTGACTCTCTGTTTTCTTAGACTGGTCAGAATACAAAACATTTTTGCTGCATTGAAATATTTCATTCATTTGTAGTTGCCAAAATACTTTCTTACCTTTTTTTTCAGTTAACACAAGAGACTGGCTAGAAAATTATTGGTCTGGTGCACCCTCCTAATACAATTAAATTGGCAAACAGATTAGGTATTGATCTGCTAGCAAACGTATATTGATGAATACCAGCTTATTGGGAATTGGTGTTGAAATAAAAATGGATGTTTCATTTATAATACATATTATGTGTATATGCATGGACGGCAACCTCCGGTCATTATGACTGAATTGCAGTAAATGTATAGATCCTTGCTTTACTATAAACACTTGCCAGTACAGCTGATCTGCATAGATTTTGGGAGAGATGTTATAGGGAGACTAGCTGTTAAGTGCTTTTCCTGTAGTAAAACCTAATGCTGCAGTTCTCTTTTGTTGTCTTCTTTTCTACTTTCTGTGTATGTTACAAGTGTATTCTCTCCCTTTCCTATCTAAGAATCAAAACCTGCTCTTCCTGATACTCATGTTGCACAGATTTAAGGTTGTTAAGTTGGCAGCAGAAAGTTTCTTGAAAGCCTTTCCCAAGGACCTCACTTTCATGGCCTGCTCTTCCAGCAGGACACCAAAAAACCTTGGTGCTGCAGTCAAATAGTTGAAACACATCTCTTGAGTCATCTTTACATCTCAGCAGTATTTTGTCTACAGTGTTTACATCTCAGCTGTACTTTGTCTAAAGTACCTATTGCAAAGGTAAAGCATTTAAATGACTTTTCAGTAAAAGTGTGAAACACGTTTAAGTATAAATGCTCTTATTGCCTTCCAAGATTTACAGTTAGGCCTTTTTTCCATAGCAAATAGGTCCTAGTCATAATCAGCGAGTTCACTGGTTTTGTTCTTGCCCATGCAGAAATGTCTCTGGAACAGGATTCTTCAAACTAATTACAAAGGGGCTTACTCTGCATATTTACTTTGTAACCAGCATTTCCTTGTAGCAAACCATTCTCAATATTCAGCCACATGTTTCTTCATTCTGTTGGATCTCACTGTTGCTAGTTGCAATTCATTTGGGATACTTTCCATTGCCCAACATATCATCACTATTTTTCAAGACATTGTCCAATTATATGATAGTGGATATCTTTGGAATAAAGACATAAATACATATGTCTGCTCTCTGTACCAAGAATATGCAGAGAAAAGCACAAGTCAACAATTCGTATTTGGGCTCCATCTTGATGACAGGCTTTCCTAGTATTTTCCATCCAGCCCTGTTTTCAGATTTCACCCCAAGGATATGTTAGCCTTACTCAGGCAGTTTGCTCTATAAACAGTAAAGGCCAGAAATATCTTTGCAGAAAATACAGATGTTGAAGAAGAATCAATCAAATCATAACCACTGAATTTGAGGTATAAAACCCTTCATTTCCACCAGTGAATCTTCCAGAGCAAGACACTTATGCCAAGGTGTACTACCTTAGAACTGACCAGAAGATAAGGATGATACTTTAAATTAGTCAAAATTAGCTTTATTGATCCACAACTGTGCATTTAAGAAGAGCAATAAAGACAGACGAGGTGGTGTGTTCACCTACACATGGTACCAACATTTCATATGGCACCTCCTGAAATGATAGAAATCTTCATATCTGTAACACTTACTATGTATGTCCTTGAGCTTTGCCTTCTGTTCCTTTACACAATTGTTTCCCTCTGCATATTTCATGGGAAGGAGACTGGAAAGAGGTGTGCTTAATAAATGGAACCATTAAAAAGATTGGATTGCTCTTGCTTTCACAGGCATTACTGCAGCAGAAATAATTCATCTATTCTGCTCTGAGTAAATTCTGTACCTCAGTCTTAGTAAAAATACAAGTGCATCAAGACAGTAAAAATGGTAATCTGATTGATGACCAAAACCAATCAAAATGCTGCTTTACAGGTCCTTGTGCTGATACCTACCTTCAGGATCTGCTTTAAGAAGACACCAGAGCAACTGAACATTAGGAAGAAAAATCAAAATAAAACATGTATACACAGTATGTCAGAATATGCAGTATGTCTCATTTCTACTGTAAGAGAGTAAGATGTACTTGCTCTCATCTCCATTGTTTTCAATAAATGGTCTAATAATAGAGCATTTTTCTGTTTCAGTGACACACAACACAGTGCTAGTCATGGTGTTATTGCTACTATTATCTAAACACATCAGAGTAAAGTACATAGAACGTGAAAATATATCTCACACAAGAAAAGGTCATGCAGCAGTTCCACAATTTGCTGATCCTAAATATATGTACAGTTGTATCACTCTGCATTATAATCACATTTCTGATGTATTGCCGGCGTGCATGATAGCAAGTTTATGGTACAGTGCCAATTACATGACATTGTGGGAGAATAGACAACTGTTGAACTAGCATAAAGTTAGGATGGTGCAGACAGATGATATCTGATTTGGTATTAAGCATAAGCCTGCTGTTAGGAAATTATCCAATCAACATTTTTCCCACAAAACCGAAAGATGAATTTTAACACAGGCGATGGTATGTGAGATGCAGTCACAGAACTTGCTCTCTCGTATTTGTGAGCCTTAGAGCAGCATTTACTCCATCACTGAATGTCAGCCCAAGAGAGATAGAGAATACACACGGAATTTAGCCAGGAAAGCCTTTCTCCTCATCCAAAACAGGCACAGCAACTTTAAATGAAATGTGGACCGCAGCAGTTGCTCTGATTTAAATGCAGATGTATTAGTTATACAAAGGCTAAGAAAAGTGTAGTTAGCACATGTAGAGTAAGAGGTGGTGCAAGCAAGGGCTAAGAACCCAGAGAGAAGAACAAAGAATCAGCAGGTTGGAACAGTGAAGGGCTACTTTTTTCAGATGCAGATTATGAGATAATAATATAATATGCTCAAATGTCTCTATCTAGTTCATGATTTGGTGTATGACTGACATTGGTCTGTTTCCCATGCAGAGCTTCCTGTTTTCCAGGTCCAGTTATGCAACAGATTTTACTACATTTGCAGAACAAGTTGTCATAATAGATGTTTTCTGTTAATTGATGGAGATTGGCTCCACCATTAAAATGGAACAAAAATTAGATACTGTTGCTCTAAGACTCTAAAAGTGAAGTTTCTGTGTAAAAGAAATTGAAAAAAAGAATCTGTTGCTATTACAGGACAATACCAACTAAAGCTGGATTTAACAAATTCTAAAATATTATTGACTACATTGGCACAAGTTGATGTCAAACCACATCATCAATTAAGAATAGGGAAAATAACTGCAAAACTTAGAAAAAGTATACAGAGATAATTAATCCTCTAATTAGGATGCTAAAATTAGATCAGGAATTGATGGGTGAAATGTTTTAATCTTCACTTATTTATGCAGAAGAGTTTCCATTTTTTATTTTTAAGAGATTATGAATGTTTTCCATTTTGGTGTATCAATGCATTTTTTCCACTGGTATATGACAAAGATGGTAAATCACATGTGAATGCCTGATTTTGAGAAATTTCCTGTCTTAGTCTAGGAATATACCCACTCAGATATACTGGAGAAGCAAACATATCACGAACGTGCTTTAGATTCAGAGCTGAACTGAGTTTCCTGAACTTATGAGGAATTTAAAGCTTTTTAGGATATGTCTGAAAATCCAACCCTTTACAACTTTTCTGCTCAGGAAGCATTAGCTTTTCAGCACCAGTTATTATGCAGAAGTCTTACACATGGAAGCTTGTGTCCCATACCCAGATGTCTTCTGCCAAAGACAGAAGCTCACTGTTGAGATTACTGGGCATTATCAGTCTTTTTTCATTCTTAAAAAAAGTTTCAAAAATAATGAACTGCAAACCCAGGCCTTGAAATCATACAGAATTAATCAACAGTGGATCCAGTAATATGAGTCAAGGCTAGAAGTACCATCATGTTGCTGGAGAAGGATTAGTGTGAAGAGAAACAGAAAGGAAAGAGATGAAAACAACCAGAGTATCTGCTACAACTTCATGACAGCCTTGCACCAGGGAAAAGGTTTCAAGTCAATTTTATCTGTCCCTCAGGGCCACAGTGAGACCATTTTTTAGTCCAGGAGAAAAGACAAAGTATTTGCTGCATCAGTTTTACAATAAGTCACACTTGAAAAAGCAAGCTAGGTAGCCCAGACATCAAACCTGCCATGACTGGGATTTGATCAAGACAGAGTAACACTTAAACTGCAGGGCATACCACATGTTACAAAAAGATCTGCTTCCATCCCCTGCTACCACCTGCCCTGGTGGCTGGGTCCTGGCTGGTATATAGGCAGGGTGATGGAGAGCAATGGGAAGCAAACTTTTAGGTTTTCTTCTTCAAACCAAATCCAGGAATAAATGTACCTCAGCTTTTAACTCTCACACGTTTAAAGCACATCTGTAGTTATTCTCTAAATTAGATAAGGCACCGGGATCAGATACAGTACATTAAAAAAGAAACCCTGTAGAGAAAGGCAAAGCTTGTTCATTCTTGTTATGGACCACTTATAAGGTCTTTTTTTGCTATTCACATATTTTTAAAGAGTTATTTAATTATTTTTTTAAGTTGCATGACTTTTATTGGTGAGTAAAACAAGAACAGCAGGAGCTAACTCCTATCTCTGTAACTCTTTCATCTGCTTAGCTGACTGTATTAGCCACTTTCCCTGAATGGAGAATGGGGGAAAGTTCAACAGCAGACTGACATAATAACGAAGACACAAAATATAAGATGAAAAGAATACATGCCTAAATGTCTGATGAACTGATATTAGCATATAAATGCAATATATGTACAACAGCAGCCTTTGAATTAAACCACAAAGAACACTGTCTACTTGATTAGTTGTTTATTTTTTCTTTTGAGGGAACACATCAGAGCCACAGATTGATACTTTAATAAGGAACACGAAAACCTTTAGTCAAGATTAAAAGGACTAGTAGTTAGATGTCATAATTCATGGATACTGATTGTGCAGGACTTTGACAAGAACCATTAATTGTCACTGTGTAGCTTCCTTCTGAAGTCACATACTCAATTTAGTTTCGTTCTTACAAGGTGTGGTGGGATCATTAAAGGGAGCTTGGGGCTAAGCACTGATAATAGGAATATTTTAATATTCTCAGTACTTTCACAAAGGAACAGCATGTCGTACATCTGTTCTATGTATTGCAACCAAACTCTCTAAAGGAAAAAAGTCTTTTTGTTGTCTCCACTGTTACCTAAGACAGTGAGGTCTTAGGGTTTCTGCACTCTTTTGCAAGCCTGTAGTACAGCAGAAATCTGAAAAAAAACCAAAAAACACAAAAAGGCCCAACTCACAGAGGGCTTTCATCTTTCCTTTGTACCTTTTGGACTAATCTTACAGATTGATGACTCTTTCACAGTAAAATGAAAAAAATAAAAACAAAGGGTGTCTTCTTTCTTTCTCTGAAGGTTTCAGGAGTTCTAGAAGGTAAGATAATTTTTTTCTCCAATGACAGTCAGTATGCATGAACCCTCAGATTAATGTAAAATAAAACAGAAACTTTCCCATTCTCCTTTATTTCTTCTCTGCAGTTGCTTCAGAGCAGTAAAACAGAAACATGGCAGCATAAACAGAGGCTAAATGTGCCCATGAAGGCACAAAAGCAGAGGAAAAACTCAACATGAGCATAGGTCTCAGTGCTCATTATTAAGGCAATAGCAGGGTTTAGGTCAAACAAACAAGCATAAGAAAGGCGCGGAGGCAAAGAAGGTTCCCTCAGGCCACTGTGTCCCCCCTGCCTGAAGGACTGGCAGGTTTATTCCACTACAGCCTTATAGTACCATAAAACCACAAGAGAGCATCCACCTCACCTGCCTTTTAGATATCTGAAGCTATATGCCTAAGTGGCTGCAGGCTTCCTTTGAAGTCTGTGGGGAAGAGGGCAGCTTAAAGCCAATGCATCTGATCTATTTAGGCTCTGCTAAGGAAGAGCTTAGCTGCTCCCTCATGGTGCTGGTTTCTTACCCTGTTGTCCCCAAGTTCAGACACATGGTAGAAATAGGGCAGATGAATCTTATTCAAGCATCAGTAATTTCTTGACAGCTTGGCTGTTGACCTCAATGAGTTACTATTTCATCTAGGAGCAAATGGGCATCAGCCTCCATGGAGAGGAAAATATACAATTAAAAAATCCAACAGGTGTATAAATAAAATAAATAAAATAAAGTAATAAAATAAATAGCTAACTAACAATCCACCAGAAGTTTTCATTTCAGATAGCCTTACTTTCACTTACATTTTGCTAACTAAATGCAGATGTTTGCTAATTAGGATCTTCTTTCAGTGTTTCAATGGCTTCATTTAAATACTGTCACTGTTCACACAGGACCACTTCCAGTCTTGCTTCAGACAGATATTGAGCTCAGGATGTGGCTCTATGCCCCAGACACAGGGGATTTTGCTTTTTTTTTTATTTCCCCTTTTCTTTTTTGAGAATGAGTGTGAGCTGTTTCTCCAAGTGAGACAACAAAACTGGTATTATTTCAGGATGCTTCAAAATGGAAACTAATTCACTCTTCATAGAAAAGGAAACAAAGCTCTAGAAGAAGGTTCAGCACTGCAATATCCCCTGAGGTTGGCCAATTACTTTTGGTTGATTTGGGAGATTCAGATCCTGCTTTGTTTACAACTCATTCTATATTATTTAACACATTATTACTGTTGACATCACATTAATTAAAAAAGCACAGAGACAGATTGTTCCAGCTCTTGAAAACAGAATGAATAAAAGACCCCACAAGAGCAGATTTCTCTCTTCCTCACACATTGCAAACACTAGATCAGAGCTAGAAGTATTTCCTGTCACAAATTAAATTGTTACCTACCAATCTTTCAGCATTTGAGCAATTTCTGTTTTGATTACATGCAGCACATCACAAATTAAAAACTGCCAGAAGTTTCATGAAGGCATTCCTGGAGCTAGTAACCCGCTTTCTGTGTCTCTTTTTCTCAGATCACATGCACCACCAGGGGAATTAAGTGGACTCAGAGGTCTCAGGAAACTTGTGTATGAAGAGGGAGTTCACTCTCAGCAGCCCCTAAGCAGCACTGATTCCACACTGGAGTCATGTCCTCTTTCCTGTGCCCTGAGGAGTTCATTTAGAGCAGTAAAGGAGAAATGTATCTGGGAGAAAAATCACAGAAACCAGTTTCTAGATAGTGAAAACCATCCATTTAAGTGTTTACTCATTGATATCATGGGAGGGTGTCCTAGGACAACTAATTTAGCTAGTCTTACCATTCAATGGTTACTCACTCATCAATATATTCTTGATGCCACCAATGGAAAAGGGAGTATTTCCTTTGGTTCCTGCAGACTGTGAAGGCTGCTGCTGAGAGAACATCCTGTTTGGGATCAACAGCAAAGCAAGTACCTTGTTGGACTACACTGTTTTTAATCCCTCCCACTCAGCACAATCCACCCAGAGCAGGACTGCTAATGTTGTGTCTCCTGCTTAAAAACTACAATTCCTCTCCTCATTATTCTCATAATGAAGATTTTCTCTTCCACCTACTGATTGCAAGAATCAGAATAACTGCAGATGTTTCTGTTGCACACCTTTGTCATACTTCCTTTTATGCACTTTTGTGTCCTAACTCCATCCCCTTCTCCCAAGCTAACAAACCATCTCCTGTCCAAGGAACTCCCTCCATGACCTCTGTATCTCCAGATGTTCAATCATAATGGATGTACTACAGAGAGTTCATTTGATTCATACAAATGGACTATGGGAGCACCTTGGAATGACCACACATATTTCAGGTGTGCTATTAATATCAAATAAACCATTTTAACACATCCTTAATCTTTCTTTAATAATCCATTCTAAGTAAATTATCTTGAAGCAATGCTGGACTATGATTGATGGGTCTCCCTATAAAATCTCACTCTTGGCTCAGCACAAAGAAATACCCTACCAATTACAGAAAGCTCATCCTGGATATTCAAACCAGCTTCTTGAAGAAATAACAGGATGGGAGAGAGATATTCCTAAAACTAGTCCAGCAAGTCTTGCATTCTCTATGAAACAAGATAGATGCCTTCCTTTGCCTGCTCACAGCGCTAACAACTTGCCCTGTGTATGCATCACCAGAGTTATCGCCAAGTGCAGCATCACTGTACATGAAGTACCAGCACTTCCATGCAAACATCCCTTATCAGAATTGTATTTGCACATCTATACAAGGTGTCTGCTTTAAAGGCATGGACATTTACTGGAAGAGCCTGTGCCCCATGCTACTTGAATTATTGATCAATTACAAACAGATTACTAACAACTCTGAATCGTTAAAACCTTATAATAAATCACGTAGATAAATAAAACATGCCTAGGGTGAATAATCTTCTTTCTCTCTTCCTCTTTCTGAATTCACTACCAGAAGCATGACACTAACCTATTTATAGTAAGGCTACTCTCTAAAAGCCCAGAGTCAATATTTAAAAACCTGGTGGTCCTTTGAAGTAAAAAAAGCACTTCCTCAGGCTTTATTATCTCAGCTGACAAAACAGACACTTCTAATAAGTTTACCCTACAATACCTATGCCTCTGAAAAAACTCATCATAAATAATTGGCAAATATGGTAACAAATTGCTTTTTTGTTCCTTTTAAAGTATTTTCTTCCTGCAATTTTAACAAACACAGAATCCTTGAAAAATGCAGTTATATTATCTAGCAACACAAATCACAGTGTCCTAATTCAGCAAAGGCAACAGAATAATAAAAATAAATAAATTTTATTGATCAGGTAAGGTAAGCCACAGTACCTGAGAAATTAGCTTTGCTGACCTATATTTCAGTATTAATATTTTCTGATTTCAAAAGGAATTTCTATATTTCATTGTAGCTTAATTAGCAAACAGACCCCTTTTTCATTCCCCAGAAGGAAAACACTTAGATCCTGGTTCAAAGGCTCCCAATGCCTAAAAGAAATAGAAAATGTGAATTTTAAAAAATACTCAAGATCCTAAAGACTTTGCTGGATCTAGGCCCTATTGCTCATGCCATACGGTATTACTTCATGTATCAGTTTTCTCTGCCTGCTGCTTTACTTTGCTCTACTAAAGGGTAAGCTGAATTTTACTCACTGAATAAGCCACCAAATTTGGGGTAGACCTGGGTGGTCCCTAAAATTTTACCAGAGCCATTGTCTATAGAAAAAGGAATGTGCAGAACATAAAAGAAAAAGACTAATACTCCAGATTTCCCTATGTCATGATGTTGGTTGCTTAGAAACTTAACAGAGTATTTCCAATTGCATCTTACCATTTATTTTATTTTCTCCAGAGCATAACCTAGGCTGAGCAATCTTCACATTCTTTCAACTCACGTAGTGGTCTCTTCAATGGAAGACATCTTTGTCTTTATTTTACATACCTCTGAGTCTACAAATAAATGCCAGTGTGGATCCCACTACAGAGATGGAGTCCTTATCACTGCCCACATTGCTACAGATGCTTCTACAGTTACAGAAGAACTGTAGTAGGACAACAGTATTTGCAAACCTCAGGCACAGAAACTGCCCTAATTTCACAGTCTTCCTAGATGCTTCAGGGCTTTGCCCTTACAGAAGTAACACAATCATCCCAAAATACAAAGCGTTTTTAAACTCAGAATAAATATGTATGCTGTAATCCAAGCAAATATTTAGGCAAGTGTGACTTTCACGACTTATTCTGCAACTGCTCATTCAAGAGGCAGACTCAGAGCTGGAGCTGTCAATATTGTGACTGTCAGTGCCAAGAAAAGAACCACACCAAGGCTGCTGGGAATATCAAAATAAAAGAAGATTTCAAACCTTCACCAGGACAAGTAAAGCCTAACAGAAGCCTTCCCCAACACTGCTGCAGACATCCTCTCTTGCTGATAGAAGTCCTCCTTGTCTGATCTTTGAAGAGTTTTGATGAAACACTGGGCAGTAATAATTTATCTTGTCATACCCTAGTCACAATCATCACTTCTGTATCCAAGTGCATCTGTATGGGATGGTTAAATAGATGCAGCTTAAGCTAAGTGGCCCTTTTGTCTCTTAAAAGGGGAGGACTTGTACAGTGGAGCATCCCACAGGCAGAAGCAGACCAGTCTGCTCAGAGCAGGATGAGTGGGAGGCTTGATGACAGGGCATGTGGCTGAGCAGGTAGGCAGGGGCTTGCTAAGGAGGTCCCTTCCAAAAACTGGAATAGGTTAAGGGAGCGTAAAGCATGCTTTCCTCTTGATGCTATAGATAGCAAGATAATAGCGGGTTGCTACAAACACTTTGGGTTTTACCCTGAGAAAAACCAAAGGTGTTTGCACTGCCACTCAGACACTACTGCCCAAAAGTATTTGCTTTCTCGTACACATACAGGGAGGGACATGTTCATAAGGAAACACAGATTAGTATTATCAATGTATGTTAACATGTTGACAGCTGTACAAATGTGGAGGATTTATCAGGAAACCGAGGTACTCTCTTTGTATGAATGCATAACCAACAGTCTGTGCCTAGAAGAGTTTGTATATCAGTATATAAGCAAAATAAACAGACAAAAACAAACAAAAAATAAACTAAAGGGAGGAACACAGATTGACAATGAGATTGAGGAATTTGCTATACCGGCATACTATTTATGTCATTATCTCATTCTGTAACTTACTACCAAAGTTAAATCATCTCTCTTTTTTTAAGACTATAATTAGTGCCCCTTTAATGATTTATGGAATTATGTGCAACTTCAAGGATGCAACAAAAAGTGAAAAAGCTTCTAAACACTGGAGGAAACTGGACCTTATTTTCAAACAAAAGTTTCTGATTCTTCAGCTAATGGAAAACAAATGAAATCCCAAATACTGAACATCTTTGAAGATGTCAGCACTTCGATTTTAATTAGATGAAAAACTATCAAACAGAGTCAAACACACATCAGCAATCCCCAAATGGATTCCTGTTGTTACATTTCAGTAAACCCCATGTGGATTCTTTCATTTACTTGGGAAAAGAAGGAAATACTTTCTTGCAATATATTGCTTTTCCAGAAGAAGAATGATTTTAACTTTAGGATTGCTAGTTAGCCTCAAAATAGCATAAATTATCCTGAAAATGCTATTTACACAGAAGGAATATGACGTTCTATCACTTAAAATTAGTGGCTTCCGCTAAGATTTATAAAAGCTATGCAAGACATCATGCTATCTTGCTGTTTTAACCAAAACTTTAACAAAAGCTGTTTTAACCAAACTGAGCTGAAATAATTTGTAACTTCACTGCTTTGTTCTACATCCAGAAGCCAGAAAGTCAGTCCAATCTCTCAAGACAGGTTCCAGCACTGTGAGAAGACCAAGGGTTACTTTTCTGATGCCACTAACAGTACAGAGAGGACAGAGCCAGGCTGTCCTCAGTGGGCACAAGTCAAGCCAAGTGAAATCCCAGTCAGACATCAGGTAAAAGGCTTTGCCATGAGGATGGTGGAACACTGGGACAGGTTCCACAGGGAGGCAATTCAATCCTTGGAGAAAGCCCTGGGCAACCTGAACAAAACTGGCACTTCTGTGAGAGGGAGTTGTAGCTGGTGGCCTCTAGCCATCCCCTCCAACCTAAAGAGTCCATGAATCTGTTCACAGCATGTAACACAAGGGAAAAGAAATGAAGAGAAATAAACAACTTACCAGCCAGCTGGGCATTTTAAGGGAAATAAAAGTGGCCTTACCTGAAAAACATAAGAGAAAGTAAAACATTAACAATTCATCGAAATCATCAGGGTAATGAATTGTAGTAACTCTTGGTACATAAACAACATACACAATTATGCATTCACAACATTGCAAACATTTCCCCCAAGATGTTCAAACTCTGTAAAAGAAGACACAACTATGCTGAAATGCATACCAGGGCCTCCCCACATCTGCACCTCCTGCAGCTTATGCCCATAGCTCAGGGAAAATAAGTTTGTCATCTGTAGGCTCTGTGACCTGAATGTTTTCATACTCACTTCCTCACTATTTCAATTTCGTCAGACATGTGCCAACATTTCTTGTAGACAATTTTACCTTGAGTCCCTGCTGAGGATCTGTCCACTAATGACCATAATGAAACATGCTTTGTGTGAGAGCCTGTTCATTTATTTTCATTCCCGTGAGTGCCTTCAGAGACCAGTGTTGCAATCACGGCTACTTACTATTTAATTCCCAGCCAAATTTATGGCCAAATTGAAAAATGGATGCAGGCTGCCTGATGCAGGATGCTTTTGTCTGAAGTGTCCTCATGGAATCATTATACTTGCATTAATCTTTAATCTGCAATTAAACAATCAGTTCTATGTAAAAGATAGCTGCAAACAGATCTCCTGAATGTGTACTAGGCCATATATCTTAATGGATGTATGCGTGCTGTCGAGGGTCTGCAATTAGGACAGCATCCATCACTGGGCCCCAGGTCAGCAAAAGGTTAGGGGAGAACCAAACCTCCCCAAGGTGCTGAGCATCCATCCATGCTACCTGTCTTGCTCTAGGGCTGTGCCTGCAGCAGTAGAGAACATTGAGAGAAAAGTCAGGTGGGGGTGGGAAAGGAGATACAATGGATTTAGGCATGGCCTCACTGATAAAATTGTCTTGGCAGAAAATACAACCTGCTTTGAATCTGTTTCTTTCCAATTAAGAGCCCTGCTTCCAGCTTGGGCAGATGCTTAATTGGAGACTGAGGCTGCCAGGCAGGCACCAGTGCCATGATCATTAACAGGTAGTTTGAAGCCATTAAGGTGCTCCTGCTTGTCAATTCCCCTCTCATATACCACTGGCATAAATAAATGCATCTTCTTCCCCACGGCAGCAGGCTCACCTTGTAGGGAGATTTGCACACGTGTGTCCTGCAAAAACGCCTTTGGTTTCTGGGACTGTGAAGTTATTACATTAGCACCCAAGGCATGTAACTCAGCAGGGAATAAAAGGGGCCTTCCTGCCTGGTGTCAGTGTAATATTAGAATGGTACCAAATGGCTTCAACAATAGGTAAGCAGAAGGGCATCTGTTTCAGATCTGACTAAAATTGCATAATTAGATCTTGGTAAGAGATCTGTCTGCTCACGTGTGGTTTCATCAAATGCTCTTGCCTAATCCATATAAGGAACCAGTCTTCAGACCTCAGTGGACACCGCTTCTGATGCAAACGTGGGCACAACCCTAAGAAACTCTACACCTGTGCAGAGCAGTCTGTGTGAATAGATGACTGCACCAATACAGCAGGTTTTTAATTACAAACACGGGGAAACAAAGCTACAATGATACCCATGAATGCTGTCTTATTACAGGACATTTGTCCCTTGCCAGTTTTAGTCTTAATAATTCACTCACTGGTTTAGCGCAAAAAAAACGCCAAACAAACAAAAAACCCCACTGGATTAATGTCAAGCACTGAGATTCATTTTCTTTTATCTTACAAGGGTATCCTGACAAAAATTCACAACTGTCTCATTTAATGATGTAAAGAATTCACTACCATGTACCATTTGCCGCTTACGAATTAGCCAATCTCAACAAATATACACTAATTAAGGGCAAGAAAGTAAAAGGCACTTATTGATTGCAAGGTCTGAAGCACCAGAAAACTGATTAAATATATGCTGTTAAGGAGTTAATAAATGAATTAACTCTGCTATGCCATGCTCTATGTACGCACAAGGCTGTGGCAGCTAAATAGCAATTCAATGCTACGGTCTTCCATTATTTCCAGTGGGCTAATAAGACAAGCAATTAGACCATTGTCTTCACTTCAAACCACAGCATTAACATACCCCCTTGTGCAAAGGAATAAATGATACCCATCAGGTGGGGACAAAACTAACAGATATTAAATATTTTGCAAATGGAAGACCCATTTGTTTAAAGAGAAGTCTCAGTCAGCTGCTACATAAAAATAATAGAATTTTACAGCTGCACAGTAATCACAGGAAGTTCCTAGCTAAGGTCCACTACAAGGGAGAAAATTCCTACTTAAATATATAACCTTTATAATTGATTCTATCCCTAAGGTAATACAGATCACGATGGACTATGACAACTGTAAAATGATTAACCAAGACCCCTCTTTTCTGCCAAACTGATTCTTCAACAACATGCTGCTCACGGTTTGGTGAGCAGGGTCATCATCCTGACACAGGGCCAGGAACCCTTGGAGAAGTTACAGATAGGAAACATAGGAAGTTGTCTTTTGCAAGCTCAGGTAGATGCTAACATGTTTGCTCCCTGCCCTATATGGTGTGTGGGTGCTCTTGGGCAAGCAGGAAAAAGGGCAGCCTAGCACCCTGCACCCACACACCAAGGGCAGGGCAGCGGTCCCTGCCTGAGGAGCTTGCTGCCCCAGCTGGATGCAGCTGGATAGGAAATCACAGGGTGTCCTGTGAGCCATGGGATGGGGCTGCCTGGGGTTTGGTCCCCATATCAGAATTGATGCTCAGGTTGAGTAAAAATAATCACGTAAATGAAGGCATTACTACTTTACATCCCTTTCTACCTCCCAGTGATGCTATACTGCACTTTTCCTTATCGCACTTCTATGCTGCTTTATAGAGCACCGAAAGAAGATACAGCTTCCGCTAAAATTTTTTAAAATTGCCCATTTCTTCCTCTGCTTCTAGAATACATGCAATACAGAAAGAGATCAGAGAATGGAGGGTTGTTTTGCAACTTCCCTATGAAGTGAAAATAATCATCCCTCCTTTTTTTCTTTCCTCACACATACACACAAGCACAGCACACACACTCATGATATAAAGTCTTGGAACAACAGGCCTCAGGAGATCACCTAACCTACTCCAGTCTCATGGATTTACCTGAGAGGAGTTTATTATGCCTGCTAGCAACTCCCAGCCATCCTTCTTAATCTTGTACGGGTATTCCTGGATTGTGGTGGTGCATCCCCTACCCCCATCCTTAGATCAACCTCAGACCTCATCTCAGAAGCTCCTGATAAGCTGTGACCAAACCATCTGAGTGGTGAAGCATCCCTTGACTGTGCCAGCTGTGGGGCACTCCCTGATCATACCAAGAGATCTTGCAGGGTAGAGGTGGGAACAACCAGAAACACCAGCTGCCCAATCAAAGTGGGAAAAAAAGGATAAGCAATTATCCTTTGCAGGTTTGGTAAACCTTTACTTGAATCCTAGTCCAAGTGGAGTGGCACCATTGTGAACTGCAGCCCATGTGGAATGGTACCATCTTGCGGCACTTTGGGGAAAAAAGCCCAGTAGTTACTGACTTGGGTTACGGCCAGAATGGAAACTTACTGACGACCAGATCCAATCATCTTGCAACCCTATAGACAGTGGTCCTAAGTGAGGACCTCTGAGCTCTCCTGGACTGCAGTGGGCTGGGCCTGCACCTTCCTCTGAATGGGACACCTCTCAGAGCTCATGAACCCTCCAGCTTCTGCAACTCAAACTGTCACTGATGATGAGGTCTAGGCTAACACTGCTCCCAACACACAATTCCATGCTCCTCGAGGTGCAACCCTTGCCTGTTGGGAAATACAAAGGAATTTGATATGACTATTTCACTGAACCTGAGGGAAATTTTTGTTAGGTACCTTTATAAGCAGAGAAATAGGTGTACACGTCATTTTACCTGTGTGTATATGAATTGATTACAGTATGAACGTTACTGTCTCAAATCTATAGTTAAGTCACTGTTACAGTTGGTAGTGAGCCCTATCGGACTGCTTTGTAAAGGGTAAAGTGCTCAATGATTCAGTGCCACTAAACACTTTTGCACCCTTATCTGTGCATCCGTATCCTTTGCATCCTTACCCCCTTTTGCATTTCCATCTTCCATGTAAATCATTGCAAATTGCTTCTAATTTGATCTTCCTTTGTATGCTTTAACCTGTGCAGTTAGGAATAGAGCGAACCTTGCAATCAAACCCTGTAAAGCTGCATTTTCAAAAATATATGTTAAACCCTATAATTCTCAGTTACTTGCATATTTATTCTTCCTCCTTCTCCTGTTTTCCCCTTCACATAAATTACAAAGCTTTACATGCTGAGCCATGCTGCATAACCTTAGCAATAATGGGCTTGCTACAAGAGTACTTCACTATTTTGACAATGCCAAATTTAAAGCGAAGCATGTGTTGCTTTTCATCTGTCAGTAGCACTCTCCTCTGAGGTCTATCAATAAGCACAAAGTGACGGGTGGTCATCTGAACAACACTTTGTGCTTCCATATTCAGCTCAGCAGTCTACACAATTTTAACCAGGGAGCTGCGAGGATAAGGAGAGGAGATTTTTTTTCCAATCAGGTTAAAATGTTTCAAGTGGCCCATTTTCACTTTCTGTATACTTCTGAAAGATGACTAGGAGTCAGTGTGAGAGATTAAGCTCTGCTGGAGGTGCACTGTATTCATAATATATTAATAACCAAGAATGCCTCAATTTTGGTTTTACAGTGGCAGTAGACTAAACTACAAGAGGACACAGAGGTGAGAATGAAAACTGAAGGTAGTGACAATGGATTACCCTCCAGTAGTAGAGAACCTTGGAAAACTGTAAGAATGAGGTTCTGTTTGCAAAGATACTGCAAACCAGTTGTTGCTGAACAAATTTCCACAATGAAAAACTGCCTCTACGCATTTGGCATTTTAAGCTCTAGGAGAGTCCCATGAAAGCCTGTGAGTAAGTTACAGCAATGGAAGGAAAGAAGTGACGTGCTGTTCAGATCTCACAGCTTTGTTATGTTGTTATAGTCACATTCACATTTTGGAGACAGCCCCATTGCACCAAACCAGTGTACAGCTGAGATTTCCTCCCCAGCCAGCTTACCAGCAGGTTAAGCCTCTTCAGACAAATGAGTAAATCCTATCTAGCTATGAATGCTTTAAATAAATACTTTCTCCAATTGAGGACAAACTTTCTACTCCAAACACACTTTCAGAAGTCATGCATAATTGTATTTATGTCATTGGAAATAAATCTACACATATCACAGGCTTTTAAATGAAGAAGGCATACAACATGTAACAGCTCACGTGAATAATGGCAACTGGAAGTCAGACTCTTTCAGACTCCAGACAATGACCCTTTAACACCCCAACAGATTGGAAACTAGTATCTCAGTGGGGAAAATGTTTTGTCAGTCAAGATATTTCTTTCATTACTTCTGGAAACAGAAGTTTTTAAATCTGGTTTTAACCAAAATCCTTCCTACTAATGAACAAACTTCTTACTGGACTATGTCAAAGAAAAGACTTTTCTTAAAGGATGGTGCTAATTCAGATTTTTCTGGTCGCTTTGTTATTATTTCCTTACTGTGCTCCCATCTGAGATTGGGAGACTCACTGAACTGAAAATATATGCAAGATACACTTTCAAAAATCTGAAGACATAACATTGCTACAGAACACTGGCTTGAAGCTTATCCTACTTCCTTACAGAAGCTTCCGATTTCCTTTACCAGGTACTGAAATTCTACAGCAACTACCTCCATTAAGTATTTCTGCAGGCTAACCAAATACTCACCAAATTTTGAAACTGACTTAATCTGGATTCAGATATTATTTTGCACATATTAACTGAATATCCAAACCATAAACTATATGCTCAATGACCAGAAAAAAATCCAACCCAAAACAAGCAAAAAACCAAACCTCAAACCCCCTTGCTCTTCTGTACCTTTATTTTGCCACTGCAAATGAAGAGGAGAAAATGATTAATTAACTTTTATAGCAGCAGTAACAAAACACGATCATACAATTGTAAAACCAGAATCAGAAAATTATTGTATTGATCCTGAGATCTGTGAAGGATTGGTCATTGCTGTAGGTTGCCCACAATCTGATGAGGAGCTTGCTAATGCAAATTTTGGCCGTTTCATGACACTCCGCAAACATGTCTTACATGCTGCTGGGAATTGTCTGCAAACACCAGCTTTCCTAGGAATAACAAAACCCCCAAAATTCTTAGGTCTAAGGCTCTCAACGCTTCATAGATCTCTTCAAATGTCATTCTCTTGTCTCTCAACTTCCAGTTGTAATTTTTCAGAAACATTCCAGCAACAAAGTACCCCCAACAGAATAAGAAGTTACGGACCTCTTATAACAGTTACACAGGTTCTTTGCTAATATTTACCACCCTCCCATCTTCTGACACTTACCACATAATTTTTTGTACTGCCATCAGCTATTATCAGCTAGTGGAAATACAGAGCATATAAACATACACGAGCCACAGACACATAAAAAGTGCCATACACATGAGTTCAGGAAACTTAATGTCCAAGGAAAATGACCAGGGAAATAAACACTAGGAAGCGGAAAGAACACTAAAGAAGGCAAAGGTTATTTATTAATTCAGGATATTCTTGTCTTCTATGTCTGAAGATCAAGACTATGCATTGTAAATGGAACTAACATTCAGATATATTCTACAAGTCTTGTATGTTCTGTGTTTTTTTCCACTGCAAACGTAGATGATCTATAGATCAGGGATCTGGTGGTAGATCATAACTTCAGTGGAAGGTGAAGCCTGCATTTGTCTGTGGATCATGGATTTTTATACTCTTCGCTTGTGGTAAGTAAAGAATGAAATATGCTTTACCTATATGATCTCTCTCTGACAATAGAAGTAATGACTTTTTTTCCCTTGGGAATGAAGCCCAAAGAACAAAACATAGCATAATGTGTATTCACTTATATTTCACTGGAAAATATTATGAGTGTAAGTGAAAACAAGACAAAAAAAAACAGACACAAGAAAATCTCTGACTGGGGCTTTTTGTACTGCATCTTCAAGAATGTCATGAGGATTGGTCTGTTGATGTGTAGATGCTGCACCTACAGGCATTACCTATGCAGAGAAGCCATCAATTACCATGCACTTCATTTGACATTTGAAGGAAGTCACAAAATGTAAATAGGAAGGCATGATATATACTGTGATGTTGGTTTTGTCTTGTGTTTTCCCTTGTATACATCCTTTAAAACTCAAAGAAGCCTGTTTTATCAATCTTGCCATTAACTTTTCTAAACAAAATAAAAGTGAGGGACAGGCAGCTCACTATTCTTTAGGCTTTCTTTTCTTCTGCAAAATTTCAAAGGTCCTAACAACCTTTCCCCCCATAGCGTCTGCTGTCATCCTTAGATGTCATTGAAACAATGTTAATATTTGTAGCTGGGTATGACAGCCACCAGGAGCAAAGCTATTTGGCACTGTAATGCAAATGACTGCATTCATCAAATGAGCTTTGTTAGTTATTCATTGTGTTCCTTATCATTCCTTTCCCAAACCCCAGTGCTTCTGCAGTGCGCACAGAGGTGTGTCCGCAGCAGCATCCCCGCTGTAAAACCCACCCTTATCAGACAGAGCAGGGTGCCACAGGAGTGACCTGCCAACTCACTGTGTCCCCTCTCCTCTCCCTCACCCTTTTGTGCCCAGTGCTGCTCTTTGTCCTCATCCACGGGATCTGTCTCCCCTTGCTCAGCTCACTGCGCCAGGCCCTCTCCCACAGCTGAAAAAATGGTTTGCAGTGAAAGGCACTCCAGAGAGATGGGTAATACCCTCCTTCTTTTACCCCATCTCCTCATTTTCCTCTGAAACTGACTGCACCAACCAACTTTCTGCAGGGTTGGGCTTTTAAAAACAACTACAGCGACAAAACTGCCCAAGCCCTCGTGCACATTGTGGCAGCCCAACAGGCTTGCACAGACGGAAAATGGTATTGACAGGTTTGGAAAGGGACAGACACGGACTCTGATGCAGGCAGGCACTTGGGGCTTTTTCTCATTAAATCTTTCACTGCTTAACACAGTTCAACATACCATTCTGTACCTCCAGAGAAAAGCTTTTGGGGGATGGAGCCAGAGCTTAATCCCTCTGTAATTTCTACTGCTGCTGGCAATACTAACTGCGAAGGGATTCTGGGGAAAGATAATGGCACTGTTAACTTGTAACCTAGGTGTAAAAGTGGCCTTAATAAAACTGGGATGGTTGAGGCCCCATCAATAACCACCACACACCAATTTTATTGGATGTTACAGATGCAATCTGTTTGATGTGGTACAGGAGGCTCATCCCAATATGATAATTAACAGAGGTTGGGGAGCCATTCAAAAAATTATCTGCCACAACAGGGAAGCATCAGGGACAATCCAGTCAGTTTAACCTCTAAAGCAAAGTAAGGAAGTTAAAAGAGTTTATGTGTAAAATTGCATTTTACATTGAAGAAAAATCCAGACCAGTAAGAGGACTGGTCTGGACCTTTCTTCAGTGTAAAATGTGATTAAGCAGGATATAAAAACCTGTGTATAATTAAACTAGTTTGGAATGATTCTGCAGATATTCCATAATTAGTGTTTGTATAGGAACAGATTTTCTGTTTGGCAAGAATCAGCAGATAATCAGCAGTTGATTGTTAACCTGAAAATATGCTGATCCCTGCATAATTATTTTTACATATACCTACCCTTCCATGAAAACATAAGAGACAATTTCTCTAGCTAAAGAAGTGGTGTAACAACACGAGGCATAATAAGTTGTTCCCAAACAAATCCAATTCTATTTTTTCTGTTTATCTTCAGCAGAGTTGTTATTTTTTATTTTATGGGGTATGGAGGGGAAGAGGTAGAAGCACTAATTTCATGTTCTAGGCACTATACATTATCTTGAGCAAAACTTTCCTGTACTTTTTTTTTTCCTGGTACTTCCTTGTCTCAGATCAAGGTTACTCTATTAGACTGATGGCTGCTTTGATACTATGGTTAGGGTAAATAGGGTAATAGACTAGAGCAGTACTATTACACACCCTGTGGAATGTACTTACAGATGCTTAATGAACCACACGCAAGGTTCCTAAATCTTCTTGTTGAAAAAGAAGAGTACACAAAGATTTATAGAAGTTAAAGGCTAAAACAGGAACAGAATACTAGGAATTTATCAGTGCAATAAAGAAAATGGGAGCTATTTAGTACACTGAGATAGATTGTTTTCACTGGACTCTCTTATGCTTCTGGTCATCTGTTCTCAAATTTTCATGAGCCCTCTCATCTTCTTGAATCTTCAATCTGTTCTGCACTAATGGAGCAAGAGTCTTCATCAACAGTAACTAAAATTAGGTTTATCCTAGCTTCTGCTGAACTTACCTATGCATTTTCTGTGCCCAGGTCATCAAGAAGGCCAACGGCACCCTGGCTTGTATCAGCAATAATGTGGCCAGCAGGACTTAGGGCAGTGACCATCCCCCCTGTACTCAGCGCTGGTGAGGCCGCATGTCAAATCCTGTGGTCAGTTTTGGGCCCTTCACTATAAGAAAGACATTGAGGTGCTGGAGTTTTTCCAGAGAAGGGCAATGGGGCTGGTGAAGGGCCTGAAGCACAAGTGCTGTGCGGAGTGATTGAGGGAGCTGGGGGTGTTTAGCCTGGAGGAAAAGAGGCTGAGGGGGGACCTCTTTCTCTCTACAACTACCTAAAAGGAGGTCGTAGTGAAGTGAGGGTCAGTCTCTTCATCCAAGTAACACGTGATAATTTGCACTAGGGGGGTTTAGACTGGATGTTAGGAAAATGTCTTCACAGAAAAGGTTATTGGGTGTTGGAATAAGCTGCTGAGGAAAGTGGTGGTGGATGGTGGAGTCACCATCCCTGGAGGTATTTAAAAGAGGTGTAGATATGTCATTCAGAGACATGGTTTAGTGATGGGACTCGGCAGTGTTAGGCTTACAGTTGGATTCAATGATCTTAAAGATCTTTTCCTAAATGATTCTATGAATATATGAATAGTCAATATTAAGGAATCAACTATCAGTTTCTAAAAGTGTCTCCTAGACTTTGATAATATCTTGTTATTACTAAGTTTGTTCCCATTTATGATCTTACCTTATTGTGATTAGGAGAGCAGTTCTAATGTAGCAGAGAATCAATTTACAATAATGATAAAAAATACAGCCTTTAGGGCATGCCTGCGTTAACTCTGCTGTGTATTTTTAGTAAGTATCATTTATAGAGTTTCTTTCCTCTTCCTCTCATCCTTTTCCAATCATGTAAAATTCCCCACTCTGTAGAACACATCCAAAGCTCAGACACCTTTTCAGGCTGTCTAGGATGTATAGACCATTATCAGAAAAAAAGTGCCAAATGCCTGCTGTAACGTTCAGTCAGCTGCCAGGAGCTGGAGATGTAACAAGCTTCATCCCTACAACTGGTTGTGGTGCGACAGGACTAGCAGAGCATTTTGGGAAAAATTGCTCAGGTATGTCTCAAAGACACCACTTTCCAATTAAATTTGGTTGGCTCCATGTAACAGTTTGAGACTGAAGTGTCCATACAACACTAAGAAAATTGCTGAAACTGCTTGAAATTAAATTGTGACAAATACTGGGTAAGGGTCTGGGTAAGGGTCTTTGAAAATCCTGGACAAAAAAAACTGTAAATAGGAAAAGCAATAATATAGAGGTATAGAAACACATAAAACTTACTCTGTCCAAAGCCAACAACATAATTTGCATTTGTATAAAAAAGACTGAATAGAACAAACTACTTATCAACTTGTACAATATTCATCATGTCTGTACCAGCTCTCATGGCTTATTTAAAAGCACATTCTACGCAAAACATCACCACTGGAGAAACATCTAGGAAAAAGGAAATGTTGTTTATAACCCTGGTATGCTGAATTAGTAAATGATACAGAAAACAATTTAGCTGCACATTTTTTACCCTTAAAAGGAGATACAAATGTATTATAGTGCAGAAAAATCTAAAGGTGCACTTACTGCAATGGGAAGTAAAAACCTGAAGCATTAGATACTCTCTTAGCAGAGGAAAAAATCTTTCAATTGGCCACAAACTCCATAGCACAGAAGATTAAATTTCAGTAGAAAATTATCAAATCAGCAGAAAATAAAATTGATCGTTCCCATGCATACTACAAAAGCAGTATTTTACTGAAAAGACTGAATACCTCAAATACAACATAAAAGCTTGCCATAATGACAGATAGTTCTATTAGAAAAGGTACTGAGTGCATAATTAACCACTGCTAATACCTATCTGAATATCTGAAAAGAAGAAAAATTTATTCAAGTGAAATATAAACTATTCTTCAAAGCTGAAAAAAAAAAGAAGAAAAAGAAATTGCTGCACTGAAAACATGCACTAGTCAGCCAATGTTTATGATCCCCTGACAGAAATGTATAAATAGGAAAAATTTACCACTCATTCACTAGGGGCTAATGAAGCAGAACTAAGATCACACGTACACCATCACTCAAATGCAGAACATTTGCAGCTTCTCAATTTTATATGGAACTGCCTGCTCAAGTCACATATTCTGTAACAAAGGTCATATTTTTTGTTTCAGTCTAAACAGTAAACTGTAATTGGCTCAGAAGTTTCATTTTTCTTAAACTAATGTTAATCTAATGAGTATTTTCTCCACATTCCTGCATATAGGTGATGGAGGACTTTGCTTTCTCAGTTTCCCAGTATCAATCAATTATATATAGCAAGGCATAAAATGTAATATTTAATTGAAATTTCCTGTTCTGTAAAATGATTTATACTCTTGGATAAACAACCACAGCTCTAAAATTCTGGATTTTTTATAGCAGTTTGCATAAAATGAAGAAAATCAACCCTGCTGTGTCCGTACTATCTAAGCTACTGCAACTATTTAGCTGCAAATGTGGAAACAGTATGTATCTGTAATTTTAAAAACTGCTTCTTGGAGCTAAAACATTTGTAAAGGATAATCAGAAGTTTATACTGTGTAGGCAGGTGCAAGCAAGGTCTAAATTCTCAAACAACGGCAAGTTTCCAATCCCTGAATGTTCATTTACCGTAATGCAAGCTGCATTTCTTTGCAGCCAATAGAGGCATATGGACAATATTCCTGAATATACTCTCAGCTCTGAAAGTTGTAACATTTGCCACGTGCAACTGTAAACATGTTCCTGAATTTTTAGCATCATCTTATTCTGATCTGTGTCAAGTAGTATTTTCTAGAAGCTGTTTGAGAATGAAATATAAATTGGGGAGATTTGAAGTATTTCCCATGAATTTACTTTCTCAGAGGTCCTAGCGAAAATGCTGCCCCGCAATTTTAGTCAGATGATTATCCCTGATACTTTATTTTCTTCCTAGTTTATTTACACAGCCTATAATTCACTCAAAAAAGATCTTAATGTGTGAGGCATTCTATGAATGCTAAATAGATAAAAACTAAGGGCCTGTTTCTAAGAAGAGGAAACATATTGTACCTTGTGCTTCCACCAGCGTGTTAGGAAATTATTCTCTGGAGCTCTGCCTCTGTTCTTCAAATGGGCCCAACATACTGCCAATCTATAAGAAGCATAACTTTTTTCCTGCTCTAAGTATAAACCTCCACTACACTTATAGAAGTGTCCTTACTGGTAGGTTTAATTCCGCATATTGTTTCCTGTAAGCATACAGACAGCTGACAGAACAAAGAGAAAAATATCTTACAGCACCTGGTCATGTATCTTTAACTTCACTCTGCCTACAGTTACACATCTGGAAAGGGATGACCAATACAGACCTATTGAACAAAGGTATCCATGAGACTAGCTTGCCTAGGGACCATCCTTTGATCCCCCAAGAAAAAAGAGAGTACCTTGTCATTACCACAACCAGTGCCACATCCTGTTCAGTAGAGGCCAGGGCTATCCTTTCTTCCTTCTGCATGGGCTGAACAAAAACCGTGCAAGCTGAGGCAAGGCAACACTGTACTTTCTTCTTTAATAGCAAGGTAAAAGACCTAACTTCCCACTAGGAAAATACAACGTACCCCTGGAACAATATTCACAGTATTTTAACTGAGGATAGTAAAGTTTTTTACTCTAGAATGTTGTACATATTACTAATGCCAGTGTAATTCATATTATTCAAACGACTATACAAGTGCTGTGGAGTAGAAAGAAAGCCAGTCAATCAGAATTCAATAGTTACTAGTATTGAACACATCCATACCAAACATATCAAATCTCTCACTAGAGGAAGAAAAGTAGGAACCATAAATGACCTTTTGGTTGACATGGCTTGGAGGAGCATTTTCACAACATTTTGTACAGATGGCACATTCATTGTGGATGCACTTGTAAATAAATCTTACAGAATGGCTCGTATCTTTAATTCGTTCACATCTTTTAGTTGTTGCAGAGGCACAAGCAACACCTGTGATACTCTAATTTTGTTTCACCAATGAACAAAGATTGATATGGTAGTCAGAGAATCAAATTAGAAGGAAGAGACAGGAGTAAATATTCTGTCAGTGTTGTTCAGTGTTCCTGTGCAATAAAACGAAATCCAATTTTCTCATCCCTCCTCTTGCATTCAGATTTTCCTCACTACAACAAAAAGCTAAGCAATTCTCAGTGTCTTCAAAATCAAAAATGTGGGAACAGCAGCTTTTCTGAAAATCTGTTACCACAAGCTTCGAATAGATTCCAACTAAAATATCCTGAGGTATGGGGAGGTGGAAGGCTGAGACCTGTTCTTTCTCAAGTCATACTAGAAATGAACAGCACTATTATTTGTATGATGACCTTTCTGCATAGTGCTAAGAACTGGTTTTCTTTGGCAACGGAATCAATTCACTGGGACCTAGTCCCAGCAGCTGCTGCAGTCATTGCAATCCAGAAGGGTAAGCTGAAATTTCTCTCCCACTTCCCACCTTTTTCATATCCCATTGAAGATATATGCATGGGAAAGAATTATCATTACAGGAGTGCAAATTTCAAAGCATCAGCTACGTGCAACATAAAATACAGAATGCATTCTTCCACCAATCCCTTTTCTCTAAGTCATTTTAGCACAGAGTAAAAGAGAGGCTATATGAAGTTTATTCCCCTGGGGTTACATGTTTAAGTGCCTCTAATGCCAAGGGTGAGAATGTGCTTGAATAGTCCAGAGCCATCCTGCCAAGATTAGAGTACTAAGTAGGATCTGACTAGAGGCCAGTATTTTTGCTTAATGTCCACTCATTTCGGGAGTTAATTACCTGTAAGAAGGTTATTGTAAAATCACGAATCCACTCTCAGCTGGAGGTGAAGTAAGTAACTAAAGAGAGAAGAGACCTCACAGAGAAATAACTAAATTAAGATTCTTAAAGTATTATTTGCCTATTTAAATCTTAATCAAATTTCTCTCACAAATTCTAGATGGGAACAACTGTCTTTCTAGTAAGCCAGGTGAATCCACTCCCAATGTAAAAGTATTATCCACTTCACAGTACACCATCTCCAGAATGAGAAAAATGTTGGACAAAGCAACAGGCCTTGAAGACTATCAGCAATCTTAAATAATTACAGATAATGGTGTAAGAAGCAGTCTTTCAAGACTCAGAGCTCTCTGAAGCATTTCCCAGCCCACAAGCCAAACACATTTTATGAACTTCAGACAGAACACCTACTAAGATTGAATTACCAAGAAAAAGGATTAATGTCAAGACAAAGTCTAAGAAATCCACATTCCTTCCACAAAGATATACAAATCCAGAACATATTTGAACTTTGTATGGAAATAAACTTTAATGCATCTGAGTACCACTAGGTAACGGAACAGAGCTGCATACAGCACTTGCTGAAATCTCTACAAGAACATCAGGAAGCTTAAAGGGGCCCATTATGTTGCATTTTTGGGGGCATGCAAATGCCCACAGTCAAAATTCAAATTTGAAAAAAAAGAAATGACAATCTCATTACTATGCACAAATGGGAAAGAACTGTTGGCTACTATGTTGAGAAGGCTGTCATAAATCTATATATAATCAGACATATGATCACTTGGGAGCTTTTCCTTCTGAATTCCCTCAGTGTTTTGTCTTCAGTTGTCAGTAAATATGACATCTGTCCTCTCCATCGAGCTGGCTAATGGCCCTCGTCTAACTGTAAAACATTGGACTAGCACTTTGTGAAGGCATCTCTATCCAGGAAATAAATATAAAGCCAATACTACAAAGTCTTTTGAATTTCTAGTCTACCATTAATTGCCCTGAAGAACTTAACATAAGGTAAGCAAGCACTTATCACCAAGCAGAACCTTGTGACAACCCCCAGAAATGCTCTTCCAGCATACAGGAACTGTGGCCAAGCAAAGGGTTCTTCCTCAGAGGAAAGGCCTGGGCTAGTCAAACATGCCTCCATCCTTCCCTGAGAGGGTAATTCGGGCATGCTAGCAATATCTCACAGGCAAGATTATCAGAGGCAGTTGATAAATCTAGGAGAGTTTGTATGTTCACTTATTGTCACAAAATTAAAGGAGAAAACATTGATGCAAACTTACTGCTTTCAATACAATACTGAAAAAACAAAATAAGGGATTTACTGATAATATTAAAGTAATATAGATAAACCCAGAAATAACTGTTCAATTTACTCTAAACAGCAGCAGAGTCTCACTTGTACTTTCAAAGGCATAATCAGTTGAAGGGCACATTTTTCTTCTTTGTTCTTTCCCATCAATTTTAATAGGTGCAGAACATCAGTCACACGAAATGTAATGGGACAAGAAGATGGATGAGTACATTTGAAGCCACTAGTCACAGGACAGAAAGCATCCTGACAAAGTGACACTGGCAGCATAGGGTCCAACAATAGAGCCTGGACGATATTTAGTAAGTGAAACTACAGTGCTACATGATTTGGTATTTTCTCACTGGGCAAAATCCTTCCCCTGTCACTGTTCATCATATTCCCACAGGTCAGACTTTCAAAGACATTCTCCTACTGAACATGACCAAATGACATTTTTAAATCAGGGAAATACATTAATCTGGGGACAAAGAGGTCATTTGGAGATAAATTGGAATGACCTCCTGTGTTAAGAACTTCAAACTACTTCATCAAGAAGATTTTAAATGGTTTAGTAAGATTCACACCTGAGATATGAAATATATTATGGTTATAGGAGTGAAGAGATTTAGTATCTATGTTGAACTGATAGTAACAGGACTCCACTACTGATGAACAAATACCAAAAATACCCTATTTCTACTAGGATATGAAGAAAGCAATACCAACAAATTAACAATTAAAAATTCCTTCACACCAAAAAGACTCTGATGTGCACAATACAACGAAATACATGAATTAAAAAGCAGCATGTCCCATTAGCTGCTTGAGAAGTAGCTCTGGGGAAACTGTAATGAAAATTCCTATCAAAACTGATGTTTAGTGTACAGTAAAGGACAACAGTAATCCAACAAACCAAATCAAACCCTTTCTATACGTTGAGGAATCGTTGGAAATGCAGGCAGGCCTACACTCTACTGTAATGATCCACTTGTGTTATAACTGTACCAATAAATGCTAAGTGGCTCCATCTAGCACTTTATGATGGTTATTGTGATCACTATCATCATTATTAGGTAATGCTAATTCAGTTTCTTCATTAGCCATTTGCCGAGAACTCTACAGGTAATCTTTAAAGCTTTAAGTAATACCAAACTTTATACAACAACAGGAAAAGGGAAACCAGAACCTCTTAAAATATACTCACAAGAGAAGGAATTACAGCCAGACCTCCAAGTCCCACTGCTGCACAAAATAGGCCCTATGCCTCAATATACTCCAATCACCCATCCTGTGGTGTGCAATATCCAGAATGCAAAAGGACAGCTTTAGGCAAATTCTCTTAAACAGGGCAGCGTTCCTCACTGGCACCACAACATGCACTGCAGATGTGATGGTGTATTCTTTTTCTGTCAAGTACCTTATTGGAAGCTGTTTACAGCTACTACAGCTGTTCTTGCTACTTCCCTCCTATCCCACAAGATACAGTCTGCTTTCAAACAAAATCTCTACGAGTGTATGTTGATAAATAAAATTGCACATAGACAGGAGTTTCCCACAGTCAGTCACATATTTCAGAATGAGAAATCCAGAGAGAATGGAAATTCCACATCAAGAGAAGTTCTTAGATTTCTCAGACAGTACACCTAACTCTGGAAAGAGCAAAACACTTTTAGATAAAGGAAAACTCGACTCACTTTTGGCTTCCAAATTTCATAGTACATGAAATAACACACTGTTTCATAAACTATTGAATATGTTTTAAAAGTTAATCAACCTAAATATCTAATTATGATGATATATAAATATCATCCAGGTATTTCTGGATTTTTTTTCCCCATGTTTTTTCTCTAAGCCCATGTTTTGATGAAATATTTAAAATTTTTATGAAGCATTTTGATTTTGATGGAATTATATTCCTCAGTGAGAAACAACATAGATACCACCCACACTTACTGTATTCCCCATTTATAAACTTATGTCTCTGTCTTTCCCAGCTGTAATAGTAGACTACATGACAAATTCAAGTGTAAACTATATTGCAATGAAAGATGTCATCCCCACTTTCAGCAACCTTGACTTCTGAGAATGCATTCCAAATGCTGAACTTTAACTAATAATCAACCTTTTCTTCCATTAAAATTTATTTTGAGCTGGCAGTTCCTATGACCCGGGATATCATGAGGAATCTGAACACTTCACGTTCTAGCCATGGGGAAGTCGAAGACCTGAGTAATGATTGTTCCCTGAGCAGCTTTCCCTCCGAATTCGTCACTATAATATGCAAAAAGCACAAATACAATCAAACATATAACATAGGTTAGTCAATCACTCTGTTATATTACAGGTAACCAAAAAGAACCCTTCTCTATGATTATTTCAGTTGTTCAGTCCTCACAAAGATTTAGACAAGTTCACCCAATCTCATGCTCCTCTTGGTCCTCAGGACACAGGTTCTGCACTACATGCAATACCGAGATGTACATGCAGTACACGATCTTTCTGACACTGCAGAGCAACTGAACACGTAATAGGTTTGTGCCTCTTTCCCAGGAGCTTCAGCAGTTGGATGCACGTGGGCACAGAAGTTGCACTGACATCTGCAGGCAGGACGGTCCCTGAAGGCATGTCTGCAGATCCTCGCCAGAAATAGCCTGGGTCTGAGGTGTGCTGAAACAGCCATGGCTGGCTCCTGTTGGCACTGACGTCTCTGGGCAAGCCCTGAAAGTCCAGAGCCAAACCATTCCCTCCTTCTCAGGGCAATGCACCACTGCCATGCACACCCCCCCCCCCCCCCCCAAATACTGAAAGGTATGAAACAAAAAAGAAAAAACTCTCCAGCTGGGTGAAGAACCCAAAGACTAAGTTTTATCTAGACAAATTAAAGACACCTGTAGACTTTTTGCAGATGGAATCCTCTCCAGTTCAACTCTGATATTAATATACCTGAAGCACAGGAATTCTGTGTGGGATGTGGTAATTTGGAAGATTACTTGTTCCACTGTGCTTATGTTGTTTCAGAGGTCAAACATCATGGCCAAAACCTCTAGAGAACAACCACTACTGTAAAAAGTCAGATGACAATTCAAAAAAAATTAGTGTTTGTTTTCCTTCACTTGGCTGATTATCAGGGTTTGTTTTTGTCAGTTAAACATAGAAAAAAACAAACAAAACCCCCAACCTTCATACTGGAGAAGGAAAGAATGTATTATTCTTTTCCACCTGAGAGAAGAGTATGTAAGATATCCTAACTTCCTCAAAGTGAAACAATAAAAGCCCACAACAGTCAGGGTCATGGAAGTCTACATCATCCCATTATGCAGAAATGCCCAAATAGTCACCCTGTTCTCTGCCTCTCCACAGCAGTATTTTAAACTAAAATACAAACTACAGAAGAGAATTTTCAGTGCATTATATAAAGACACTGCAGTTTTATTTGTAGGTCCAGTCCTAGAAACGGCATAGAAGTATTTTTAAAATTCTCTTTCTGACCCACTATTTGTTATAATAATATTATAGATAACCTTTGAACAGCAGCTGATTTAATGTCCTCTCTTAACAGACTCATTTTTTTACAGTTACTGAGCAAAGTAAAACAAATAACAAGCTCATTACACAAAAAAATAGAAAAGTAACTATCTTCAGTGCAACGACAAAGTAAGTGTATCAAGAATAATCAGCATAGAATTCTTAAATTCTTTCATGTCTTGATATTTTGAGGTGATGCTTGCAAACTTGGAAATCTTGCACTTGAAAAAAAAATCTGCCTATCAGTATCATCAAACTACTTTACATTAAACTAAAAGATGAGAAAAGCCTTTGTGATTAAAATTAGCCAGTGGGTTCAAAGTTATGGGGTTGACAGAAAAGCAAACACTATTACAAAAAGCTCATGCCATTTAAAATAACAGGTCAAACATAATCTGAATAGTCTTAAAGCCAAAGATCCAAGAATTTTTCAGTATTTTTAAAAATTATTTTTATAAGACCTCAACAAATCCCTAGGGGTGGAAGAACTGTTACTTATCACCAAGCCCTGCTGTATATGTCTCCATTAAACTCTTAGCTCCTGAGAGAAAACTGGTGAAACAATCTACTGTCAGTTAACTCCACACACATGCTGGAGTGTTTGGCTGACATTTTAGTGCCCTTCCTCTTCACTGAGCCACAGAACAAAAATACTGAACCTCTAAAACATGCTCCTTTTTTGACAGAATGCTGAAGGTAGCAAGACTGGCTTCATCACATCCCTGAGGTATAGAACTCACATAAAGATACATTTTGCTGTAGGCCTAAGGATTATATCCACACATCAGGAAGCAAGCCTCAAGAAAGGATGGCTCTGTAAAAAATGTATAAAAATCTGATCATTAGAAGAATCCTTAATCCCCATTGTCAAGCTCGAGATGCAAGGAACAAACAGTAAAATGACAGAGGAAATCATGCTATTCAGTACCTGAACCACTATTTTTTTTTAATTTTCGTGGCATTGCATACAGAATCATAGAATCATAGGATATCCCTGCAGATTACAGATATAATCTCAGTACGGTTTTTTATAGCTGCCTCTGTTGTACTTATCCCCTGAATTCTTATCTCACGTACTATTGTCTGCTTTCTTATCTCAGGAGGACTCTATCTTTCCTCTTGAGGTATGCACAGGAACTATATGCCTTTTACAAGACACTAAACAAGGACAGAGAATGAAAGCCTGGCCCCAGTGAAGTCAGTAGCAACACTTCAGTTTCCTGGATTTTACCAGAAAAAAATGTGTTTTATCAAATTCTGTTGGTTTGAGATCAAAAATAATACTTAGGTACTTGGCATATAATTTAGGTGTCAAGTTCAAAAGAATGATCACAAAACCTCCTGCTAACTGGTTTAGGTTTTTAGAGAAGCAGATGACAATCTCCTTACATGTGTAGTTGTATGCATGGATGTCTTCTCTACAGCCACCATCCAACCAGACAGCCAGAGCTGGTTATTTCAAGCAGCCTGTTTGTTCCCAGACCCAAACCCCAATCCTCCAGACCTCCTCAGGGAGCCTTCACACCCAAACAGAGCTCTGTGTTGAGCCTAAAGTCAGACAAGAGGTGGCCTTAAAGATGTCATCTCTTTTAAGCAATTCTTATAAGCAAGAATCAGGGGGTTATCACTTGTTTAAAAAAGTTAGAGGAGCAAGAAGGAAAAGACAGGAAATGCAGTAAGATCAAACCATATCTACTTTTGCTACTGATTTAATTAAACTCATATAGTTCAGCTAATTTCCAGACAATTAAATACAGATTTTTTTTTCTTTCATATTCTCCAGAGGTAAAAGTGTGCTGCTACAGGATTTCTAATAAAAAGAGAGCTTAGATATAAACCAAAAATGTGTTTGTGCTGATGCAACACAAGCTAGTACTTTCCCATTGCTGGTGGAATTCATGAGGGGAATTTGGAAGCGGCAATGATATATAGCAAACAAAGGTACACCAAAGTTGTGGCAGGTATCTGCAGAAAAGAGTGAGAGCTAATGGCAACCACCACACTGAGGAGTTGTCATGTAAATACCTCACATAGCTTAAGTACCAAAAGAGAGTATTAGTGGCTGAAGGTTGGTTCAAGGGGAAAGTAAGTATCACATCATCTAGTCACTCCATTAATCTTCTGAACAAACTCAAACTTCATCAAGACCAGAGAAGGCAGGTCCCAGTGCTAAGGAACACTGCTTGGCCCCCAGTCTTCCTTATTCTAATACCAGCTAAAAGGAGCATCTCCTGAAACATGCAGAAGTGCCTCTGCTGCTTCAGTGGACAG
Source organism: Struthidea cinerea (assembly GCA_013397865.1). Taxonomy (NCBI): domain Eukaryota; kingdom Metazoa; phylum Chordata; class Aves; order Passeriformes; family Corcoracidae; genus Struthidea; species Struthidea cinerea. The sequence continues at coordinate 161,896 of VZTI01003351.1, forward strand.
GCTTGATGTCTCTCTTGTGAGCAGCTTTGAGTTTGAAAAGATGTACTACTAGAACTTAGAACTTCAAGTAGCCCAAGGGATATCAAAATGAACATAAAATCAGAACTCTAAACTGGTAAAAATTTGAGCTTTATGGTAATTACGGAAACCAACATGAGAAGCAAACTGCATAATAAGTCTTCAGAGGATTTAAAAATGCTGCAAGCAAGCTCTACTATTATCCCAGGTCAAATGTAAAATATAAACTTGCAACCTTCCAGTTTTAATCCCAGGTCCACCACTGACTTTGTGAGACATCCCAGATAGCCTCTCTTTTCCCTTCTGGCTTTTCTCCTTTCTCCCTTTCAATTCTGTGCTGACCTGAGCTAGTTCTGCTTCTTAACATGTAACTCAAAAAATAAGTCTGCACCATTCTTTGGTTTACCTCTAAAAGCAGTGTTCTCTCTCCTGCTTTCCCCTCTTTTTCTCTGGGTTAACTGCACATTTTGAAAACAAAGCACAAAAATTCAAGCAAACAGAAATTATTATATGAAAACGACAATGCTCTGAAGAAAACCTGCGTTTTCTTGAGCCTCAAACAAGGCTATTGAAGATTACTGCTGATTCCCTTCAATCCTAGCCATATTTCTCTTATCCTTTCTGCTTAATGGGAAGAGTCCTCATCATTCTGCTAACAAATTACTTTAACTCACTTCTTTCACCCCTGCAGTGCAAGGGAAAATCAGCTGAGAATGGCAGAGGTCTGCTCCTAATGGATGTGAGCATACACCAGATCCCACCCTCTCTAAGTGGCTTGACATAGACTTCCTGGATGCACACTCATTAGCTCAATCCTGCTTATACAGCACACAGGAAATAATATTAAAGTGCTTCATGAAGTAGCATGTAGGGCCATAAATTTCAAACTGAGACATCTTTCATTTCTGCACTGGTAGGCATATGGAGAAGAGGACCTGACGGGGGTAATATGCCTTATACCTTCCCCCAGTAAAGCCAAGAAATAAACCTGAGCCATGCTGAGGACTGGTGAAGAGGCACTCAGAAGCACAAGGGTCCTTCACCAATGCGTAATGGTATCTCAAAAGCTTTCGTTCTTAAAATATGATTATTTGGCTTTTTATTTTGATCCCAATCTGCACGTGCAAAACACAGTTATCAAAATAAACATATCCATCACACAAGCAAATTATGCTTTTGGACAGGGCCCCCATGGTCTCTGAACTGCTACCTCAGCAAAGACAAGTCTGGAGTAAAGGAATGGGGGGAAGAGTGAGAAATTATACATATTCTAATGATGTCTTCATTTTCCAACAGCTCTACAACGAAAAGCTCTGTGGTGCTGGATCTGACCTCACTAAAAACAGTTGCAGAAAACCTGCCCCACTACAAGCATTTGCATGGTTTTCCCCTGCAAACATGCTTTCCTTTGTTTACTATATTTTTAAGTATATGAATGCACAGACCACCCACAGTATCAGGTAGCCTAGCACGGGAAAAGTGACAGATGAAGCTAGGATTGCTTCTTTGTATGAATATAAATTAATCTATCTGATCCACATATGCTAGTGAGCCACAGCTCATCCTCAGTCAATTCATGTCCCTGACAGGCTAACTTGTCCCAAGCTCTCCAGAAATCATGCAGATGAAAGAGCCAAGGCTATGGTATAGGAATTACAGGACTGGAGAGTTAAAAAGGGATTTGCAAATCAAGTAATAATGCCTGCCTTGGCTTAATTTAATTTATCATATTCTACTGCTGCCCCCTCCCCCCCCCCAGCAGCAAATACGAACTGTACAGAGAAGCAGTTATGGTGTGAGACACTACCTGCTCTTTACTGCAGCACCTGGTTAAAAATATGCTCAGTATCTTTTGGGCTCTGACCTGCACACACTGAAACAAAGATAGGGATGAGTTTACAGATGAACACAGGATCTGGCAGCGAGCACACTAAGTCATTTCTCTGCTCTCCTTCTGCACCTTATCAGTGACATTTCCCTAACAGCACAAGATGCAGCACTAGGCTCACTGCATTTCAACTCCCCAAGGAAGCTCCCTGAGATCCTCCCAGGGATAACACTTTATCTGGCAAGCACCAGAGTAAAAAGTAAAAGCATTAGTTAATTTTGCACCTTGGTTGCTCACATCCACAGACACTCCAACTCAATAGCATAGAAGATAACAGACAGAAGGAAGAATTTCTCTAGAATCACTTAAAAACCCCACCTTTGTGTTTGCTGATAATTTCAATCGCATTTATTACCATGCAACAATACTGCAAGGAATATTTTGAAAATGCATTTGCTGTAAACCAGACACAGCCTTTTTTACATATACACATGCAGCCCTTTAAGAAATGTTTCATTCCTTTCACAGCAGAACCTGCATTTCTTATTCCCTGGCACAGAAATGCAGACACCGACCTACTCTACTCCATTTTACACTTTCAGATCAGTTTGGCAATCCAGAGCTGGGGAGGGGGAAAGGCAAGAGAGGGAAATGTGCTGCTGCTATGCTTTTCCCGGTGCTATTGCTGTAAGAAAAAATGATGATGGGATTACGACTAAATATTGAACTAAAGGGAAGTGTTCCACCTAGAGACCATCTTCACCAGGCAAGGCAATGGGCATGTTACCTGCAAACGGACACTCTTTTAGGATTGAATTCACTTGCTGATTCTGTGGTAAAAAATGATGCAGAGGTATGGCCCCCAGTAGTAATTAACAATGTTAATCTTCTTCTTCCTCTCTATGGTGATAAAAAGAGTCATTTTTATACTTAATTAATGCAGAGGATCATTCTGGAAACTGGCTAATGAGGCTCTGATCACATTACCATGAAAATGTGCATTAACACCACAACTGAGGAGGCTGCTTCATGTGTAGAGAATCCACTTTGTAATTAGCCCACTGTGAAATGAATCACGTCAGGAGGAACTCGGAGGGAACCAGTCGGCACTGGGCTCTTAGCTGCTGCTGTGCCAATGGACCACCAACATTCTAAGCCGTTTTTTCTCCCCTGCACTGCCTGTCAGCAGCAGTGCAGTCCAAAACTGCCAGTGTTCAGCCTCTGTCAACGGCAATGTGTCAAAGCCAGAACAAATTATAGAGAGGGAGAGAACAGATGCTGAAAGGCACTAAACTTTAGTATGCGTGAGTCTGCTATGCCAAGAGGAAAAAAACAAACAAAAAGCTGCAAATCAAATACTGATTCAATAGGATCCGAGCAAAAATTATGGGCTATTATGGGAAGTACTTGTTTCGTCTTTTCTCATCTTATTCTGAGGGAGCTAAGAACACAGCAGCAGCAGACTGCTACTCTGCTGTGCACTACACTGTTAGGATGCTGAAAGAGACCAAAATACCTAAATTCGGATTATGATCTTTGTCTATTAGTATACAGAAATAACACACACACAATGAATGAACAAGCAACACATCTCACCCATGGAACCCTGTTGTACTCAGTACCTGTTTAAAGGTGACATGTTTCAGAATTATTTCAATTTTAATTAATTAATCTGAAAATTTAGCATACTTCTCAGCCAGCACAGACATGCCATAAAAACTTTGTTCCTTAACTTAAAAATACCTGAGATCACAGACCTAAGGCTTGCAGAGGCAGCAGTGCAATTTATCTGAAATCAGTCTTATTATCCAAGCCAAGGGCTCCCTTAAAACATCACTGATATGGTTCAACGAGACTGCTGCTACATGACTGACATCTTGGCAGAAGATGCACAAAAATGTTAAAAGAATCCCACAGGAAGTCATATGAAGGGGGAGTGGCATACAAGCAGAAAACAACAGGCACCCAAAATACTAATAATTACCAACCTCCCCCCAAACAAATTTGCTAGCAATTTTGCAAAGGAAAGAAAAAAGGCAAAGCAAAACAAAAGCACCTCTACTTACTCTCTGTAAAGCACATACATTTTTACTCTGGAGATGCTGGTAATATCCTCTGCACTCACCTGTGAAACTTCATAGAGCAGTTTGTAGTGCTCCTCTCTCTTCTGAAAAGTGCACAGATTGCAGCCCATCCTAATAAGCAACACAAGAGCAAAACCTCTAATTTCCCCAGCACTGAAAAGCAAATGCACTGACGGGGAATCACCCTCCAGACTTGTCTACTGTTTTTCATCAGTCACTCCAGCCCCGACACACAGGCACGCCACTGTTAGCTGGAAGCACAAGGCAGGGCAGTGTGTAGCAGCATGCTCTTCTTCCCTTTCCCTAACTATCTTACACTCACGTATACACACACAGAGTTTCGACTCAGTTCATGGCAACACTCCCCCTGTCTCTGCATCAGTGCACATGACTACACAGATTCCCACTCATGAATATTAATAGCCTCTCATTGATTATTTATGACAGAACGTGTTAGCGGGGAGGGGTGTCATAGCTGCTGCTGATGACAGATGAATATTCACTAATTAAGAAGCAAATGTACTGTGGTTAAACAAAATCCACTTGTGTCAATACCAACTCTGTTTATTAAGGTTAGAGAGACTAAGCAGCATGCATATTACCCACACTTGACTCAATTTTTACAGCAAATGTGAGACTAATTCATTAATGGGGGTGGGAAAGGCACAAGTCAAGTCTTATGTTAGGTCTCCACCTTGTGCAACAGGGATCACAGAATATATTTTAAATATTTGCAAGCATTTTAAGAGAGCGCTTGTGAAACCTGAGCTGATGTTGCTAAAAATTTAAAGTAAAGAAGGAAGGAGAGAAAATTAACCCAGATGGCTATACTGATAGCTCCAACTTTGACACTGCCAAATTTAGCCAAAATTTCACTGTATTCATAAAAGGCATAGGTCCATAACAATTCATCATGCATATCCAGGACACAGGAAATGCAATTGTGCCTGACCTGGTGCTTTTTACATATTTTTATATGTATAAAAATATATATACACACATTTTACTGCTTATTTAATAATCTCACATTCAAGTCCCTTTCTTGCTTGTATAACAGATTAATAGTAATTATAGGCCAAATTTCTCAGAAACTCAACAGATACACCCTCTCAGACTCCCAGATACCAAAGGTATTATTTTAATGTGTCATTATATCCAATTTTACCATTTGTAAATTAGATTTTAATGGTGCCACAATTCTCAATCTGTGTATAAAGGAAAAGATGCATTTAAAATTAAACTAAACACATGTTAAATATTAAGGCAAATGGAAATCACACTTAATTCAAGGCTGACACTAATTCCTGTATGGTATATCATGTAATCCAACGGTAGTTATGCAAGATAAAAAGCCCAAACCATAACAAAACAGGATAAAAAAACCCAGAAGTTGCTTCTGTTTTATCTTTACTTTCTCAGCAACTTTGCTCATAAAGAACTGTATCAAGTGCTTGTTTCAAAATGTCTTTAATCTGCAGAGGATAGCAGGTGGAATCCAAAGCAGAAATAATTACTTGGAAACCAATGAAACCAGTTAGTTAAGATTGACACTGGGCCCTAAAGAGTTGCATTTACTAAGCAGTGATGTACTGCTACTATTTTTTTTGGATGCAGTTTCCTAAAAGTGCTTTGTCAAACATTTAAAATCGATAACAGGAAATGATTCTAATGAGCACTAATTGATAACAAATTGTCTTTGCATCTAGTAGCACCTCAAACACCAGCAACACCGGGTAGCAAGCAAATCAACAATCATGTGCTGCTTATCAGTTCAGTCCCTTGGGATATAATAATCTGATTTTCTGGGCCCTAATTTTACCTAATAGACAGGATAAGAGCCAAGCAGAGAAACCTACAGGAAAAACTGGACCATTGCTGCAAACTCTGCATAGTAGTAAAGTTTGCTAGAACCTCTAGGTAAATTACAAATAGGTTGAGACTAAATCTTAATTAAATTTCTTCTCCTTTAATAAATGAGTGGAGTCAGGAAGAATCAAATAATGACCATTAACAAGAGCAATCTCTTCACATACCAGCTTCCAGCACTGTTCTGAAACAGAACAGTAAGATTAATTTTTATTTGGCGGAAGAACGTGAGTAGGCAAGTTTGATTACGAATTTCCTCCAAAGCCCAAGGATTTCAAAGATGAACCATGGAGGCAGGTTCATCATTTTTAGAAAGAATCAGCCTCTGTTCTACTCCTCCACACTCACATGAAATGCTATTCACGCTGAGAGGTTTAAACCCATGTAGCAAACATCAACTCAATCTTTGAAGATTTCTATATTGTGAGGTGCACAGAAAGATTCTCAGATGTGCAAATTTTGAACTTAAGAAAGCCAGATCAATGAACAAGACAACAGTCATGCAAGGACAGCCATACCATCTTTCGATGAAAATGTTCTCTTCTTCCACTGAAACAACTTCTTCCTCTGACACATACACAGATTGAAAGCTAAAATACATTCTTGAAAGGAAACATGATTAACCCTGGTATATTTTTGATACTATCTTAAAATTAGTTCTTAAAAAATCGGGGGGAAAAAAGGACATATTATTACAGGATTCCAGTTATATATAAGAAACAAACACCAACAAAAGCCAATAGACAAAATAAGCAATGGAAAGCTACAGTTAAGATTTCAGCAGTTTCCCCTTACAGTGTCTTTTTTTTTTTTT
>VZTI01003351.1:168524-298484 GCA_013397865.1 Struthidea cinerea
TTTTTTGTTCCTTCTCTGGTTCTTTTGTTTACTTCTCTGGAGACAACATAAGCTTCTCCATTAATTTATCAAGTGCCTGCCTTCTGCTTATACAGAGTAAAAAGGTTCTGTCTTCTACTTCTGCAACCACTAATGGGCACAGTCGGAAGGGCTGAATAGATTTATTTGAGAAGGAAAGGTGTAATTCCAGATTCCTGAGCTCCATCTAAATATGCAACTTTGATCTTACATGTGGTCAAAATACTAAACTTTGTGCAGCATAGAATGATATTCAAGGCAAAACTTGGTGGAACTATTAACTAAAAAGAAATATATGATGTGCTTTGGTCAAGTTGAATTTGATATTGGGAAGAAAACAATCTCTTTCTTTCCAACTTCCTCATCTTTATTGCCCTCCAACCTTTTGTAGCTAAAGGGATCAAAAAGGTACAAAAATATAATCAGGTCATTCTTATTTTATATGTAATTAATAGATATTTCAATAATGCAATGCTTTTCTTAATTGTGGAGTTCTCTGTGTTCATTGCCTGCAATTTAATCTTACCATAAAGATTAAAATAATAATTTACAGTGAAACCAGCAATCAATAATGCAAAGGGATGAAGTTTAAGAGAATTACAACAAAATTTGTTAACATTTTTGAACAATATGTCCTTGTTTAGGTCCCCTAATTAATTTTAAGTATCTAGGAGATGACTTACATTTGGTATATAGTTACCTCACTGAGATATAGCAATGCCTAATTATAAGCACCCGTGCTTAAAAAATTCAAGACAATGACACTGCAAATTAAAGATCACTCACTTCTTTATAACATCTTTATCACGCAGCTAAAAGACACATAATAAGATAGAGCATTCATTTTAAGTGAAGGACAGTGAAGCTGTTGGTCCAAACTCAGCGGTGAAACCCAGTGAAGCATATGTGGAATTCCAAGTTTTCTTTGCAAGCCCTTGAATTCACACTCTCCTCCTGATGTACCAACCCTGCAGCATTTACTCTATAAATTTTGAGGAATTCCCAGAAATCTGGCTCACAGAATAGATGGCAATGCAATTTATAGTCTAAGGGCTGCATAGTTGTAAAACAAAAGTAACATAAGAAAAATGGAGCTGGAGAAAGCTTTTGTATATCCCCGCTGTTCTTAACAAAGGCTTGAACTCATAAAGCTTAACCTCAGTCTGGGTAGATCTTCTAGTCCGTTGTGATATCTACTGTTTTTCATAAAGCCTCAGCTGCTGGAATCAGGTGATCATATGCATCAGTCAGTTTGCATATTAGAAAAACAAGGAATTTTCCAGACCTATGATTACAGAGAAAAACTGAAAAACCTTCAGTAAATATGACCCAAAGACTCAGAATTTGCATATAAGCTAGCCAGCTTGAACTGTAAAATAACATAATGTATATATTAACCAGTAGGCTAAATGAAGGTGCAAACTGTGGAAGTACAAAGTCATTGAAATGGGCTTAGGCTTCAATAAAATGGATTTTTGCAAATATAATAAACTGGAAAATCTCACCACACTCCCTACAAGATACACGAAAGTCTTACTCAAAGTAAAAATGCTGTATGTTTTCTTCAGTCATCCGAGCACACTGAAAAATTCATGAACATAAAACCTAAGAATTTGTATCTAGAACAAAATGCAATACTCTCTGGAACATTGATTTAGGAAAGACACTTGTTTGACCTCATATCCTTTACCACAGCTACCAAGCATGCACTGGTCAAAGTCACAGCAAAGTAAGGGTGGCAAGAGAAAAGGCAGGACATGGAATTCCTGTGTTCTGTATTTCCTAGGAGGACTGTAATTTCTCTGAAGACTATTTAGGCCTGCCTGACTGTAAATCAAATGGGCTCCCTAAGTGGAATTTTCCATTGGGCTTGAATGCTTCCTGGCAGGTAGCGAGCACCCATAACATCATATTACACAAGTCCAGTCTATTGATATCTATTTACTGTGTTTCCCATGCATGACTAAATTCACATGGGATCTATGGGATTCCTTGTCCAAAATGCAAATACCTTTCTAAAGAGAAATGGAAAGCAAGCACATGAGGAATCCTCACTGACATGATTGTTTACAAGATCTACTTGTTCCTTTTGTTTTATACAGGAAAAAAAGAAAATAACCCCCCTGTTTTAACCCATTTATCTATCAATCCAATGAGAATGAGCTGGCTAGTTTCTTTGGGAAAAGTACGATTCCTTTACCATGTCTACTAGCCAAACTTCAGACTGCTCAGAAACTTTTTTTTTTTCTTTTCTTTCTCAGTGTCATCCAGGATATTCTTTCCCAAGGTTTTTACTCTGAGTGGCTTCCTTATCACTCTTAAACTGGTGCCATAATAATTAGGGAACTGTTGCAAAAAACCAAATTATGCCTATACTGAACTTTAAGGCCTAGGGAACTCATAAAGGTTGGTGTCAGGACTTTGTTAACACATTCTAGAAGGACCTTGCCTTTCTCTTGACTTTCTCTATCTCATCAGTTAGTTATAAGGAAACTATCTCACACAACTTCACTTTTTTAAAATCATATGATCATGTGAAACCAGGCTGGTGGCTCTTAACTGCACTAGATAGTTGTAACACTATGGAGTACACAGAGTAGAATTACTCACAAATAAGCTTGAAATGATTTAAGGGAAACAAGGAATTATCAGGATAGCCAAACCTAAAGTGTATGAACAAAGTTGTGGGAAAAAACTCTGATTATAGATAAATTTAGATGTGAAGTCTCATGTCAATAAACATTAAATAATGCACTTAGGGAACATTGCTAAAATATTCAGAGTCATGGTCTTTAAAGTAATTATATCTACTCAGAAAATAGATTTGGAGTTGTGGATAGTTTCCTCAGATTGCCTGAGGAAAAGACTAACAATGAAGCAGGAACTATTGAAACTGCAGAAACACCAGAAATATCCATATTTGAATACAGCCAGCAGTCCTGGTCTTTCCGTCTCTAAATCATTTAAAGGAAATGGAAGAGCTATGAAGCACAAATGAGAAATACAGATATGTAATAGTTCACTTTCCCTGCATCTTTCATCTTAATCTATATTTATTCTCCTGATACAGAAGGCATTCCTTCTTACATTACACAATAAAATAATCTGATGATACATTTAAAACAACAAAAGGAAGACTGGAAATTTTTTTCCAAGTAATTTGACAGTGGAATGCATTACCAAAACTCAAAGGAAGCAAAAAGCAGAAAAGAGTTCAAAAAGGTATTAGACAACTTTACAACAGATAACTGTTCACTAGTCATCTACCTGCCTAGGAAGCCCATAATTCACCGACTCCTGGGACCTATGAGAGATAGAACAGCTCTGAGATTTCCCTACATGCATCCCCTTGCTGATAGCTTGCCTGTGTTTATTTGCCTCTCCAGAAATCTAATATTGGCAATATGGTCCCTTCACTATTTCAATTCTAAAGCTCCAAATTTACCAGTCCTTGCACAAAAAGCTACAATGTGTACTTACCTGAGAGTTCCTTAGCTAATGTTAGCTGCTAACAGAACATAGAGTCCAACAGCATTAATGATCACATAATGACTTTGAACTTCAAAAACACTTCAAACACATTTATAAAAGTACATTTTGTTATTGTCCTAATTGGTTTCAAAGCTTTTCAAGCTGCATCTGTTTAAAAAAAAAAAAAAGAAATTAAGACCATTTGGAACTGAGATATGCCAAGTTCAGGCTCAGATAAAACAATGGCAAATATCAATGTCAATGAGAAACTGAACTTACAGTACAAAACTAATTCAAGTGCTGAAGCAGCAGGAACTGGTTCAGAGGACGAGAGCAGTGGTGAGGAACTCCTTGGCTCTATTCTTTCCTCTGATACCTGCATCATTAGAAAAGCTCTTCCTTTTTACGTTCTTATTAAATAAGTAACACCAGTCTTGCAAGGGCATCAATTCAATAAGCCTTTTAAGACTTTACAGAGCTTTTCAAAGAACGTATTATGGAGGACTGTTACACCCATCCAAGTTTGGCTGAGGCCACCCTTGTAGTCTCCAGCACTCAAAGGTAATTAACATGTCTTGTGTGGTTTCTCAATTAAAAATTTTAAGTTTTATACTGCTAATCAGTATAGAAGTACAAAATGAGAAATTACTCATGAGAAAGTCCCTTGCTAAGAGTCCTTTCGAGTGTAAGTACCATTAGTTGGACAAATTTACAAGAATAGTTTTGGTACACCCAAATATTTCAAAAGTGAAGATTCTGAGAAAAGCAGTTTGTCATAGAGGTGGCACTACCAGCACAGAGACACATTTAGCAAAATGGACACACCACCGTTTGCTTTCAAAGCTCACACAAGTGACAATCTGGAAAAACTGTTGAGGGATACAGCAATAAAATAGATAATTCTGTCTTGCCCCATATAAATGGCCTATTGTGCCCTTCAAAAACACACCAGGATTAGGGAAGTTTTCATAGCCTTGAATGGAGAACTGTACTGAGCCAGGCCATAAAAGCAGCTGCTTTTCTCCTCTGCCAAAGTATAAAGATGTTGTGATATAACTGTCAGAAGTTAACATTACTGTAGTAAAAAATAATTTTGTAACACAGGTATGACCTATGCCTTTAAAGAAGTAGTTAGGCAGAGGGGAGCTGGATACTTAAGTGTAACTAATCATGACTTCATCACCCTAAAGATAGCATTAGGTGGTGAATGCGATTGAATCTCAAACCTGGCTCCCAACACACACCTCACAGAACGATGCATGCAGGAGTACACCACACAATGCTGCAGGAGGAACTGCCCACACTACTCCCAAGTCTGTCAGCGGGTCAGACTACCTGAGTTTGGTTTAGACTGGCTAGTTTGATTTAAAATAACAATGTGAAATCAACTCTGTTTGTTGACAGTCACTAACTGACCACCATAAAAGCATCATTAATTCTGTTGTCATCAGCAAATGCTTTGTAATGATCTAAAACGAATGCAGCTTCCTCTCCTTTAAAATCCCCACAGCATCAAAGGTTTACTTTGTACACTCTTCAGGCTTTCTAAAGCTTAAAATCACTGCCAGTGCACCTGCCTTCTAGAAGATCATTAGGTAAATGTTCCAGTAAAGCCCAATCAACCTGGCTTTAGTTACCTTGCCGTCTGCTCTAGAAGAAAATTAATGTCATTAGATGTGTCTTTGCCTGAAAATTGCTGGTGTTTGGTTACTGTGGCAGCTGTCAAGGAGGTGCAGGGGTCTTTCTGCTGGATGCTGACCCAGCAGGCTGCCTGGGCACAGCGTGATCCTGGCCCCCGTGCCAGCCACCCCACCCATATCAGGGTACCCTGAGCCCTCTCAGCACACCAGAGCTCAGCCTTGCCAGCGTGCCCTGCCAAAGTCAAGATCCCTGCAACACTCACCCATCAAGAAACAGAAATTTCAGGTCTCAACTCAGGTATAAGGAGTTAGGAAGAAAAATGTAGAAAAAATTTAAAAAATCCTGCAGAGCTACATGGATGGAGACAAATGAAATCCGATTAATGACGCCTCTTTTCCTTCTATTTTGATGTTCTGTAGAAAAGAAATTAGCATAGTAAATCCTGCTTTATCTCTGAACAAAATTTCAGATCCTTAGTCTGAACCCCTCTCTTTTTTCCTGGAATAAAAAGCCAAAACGAAGATCTTGTCAGTTTCAGACGGGAGATTTGTCACACATCAGCGGTTTGCAGGGGCGGGTGCCCACCCAGCCCTCGCTGCCTGGCCACAGGGACACCACTGCCACCCAGCCTCTGTTCAGCTGCTGCTACCCCTGCACTCTACTTCAGCCTTACTGCAGCTTGCCAGGACTCCAGGATCATCTGAGCCCTCTGGACAGAGACATTAAAAACTCTTTTTGAACATAGCTTCCTAAAATTGCCAAAGGATAATGTACAGCAGAGGAAAAGAATTCAATCACATTACAGTTAAAGAATGGTACAAATTGCAGTGAAGCACTCAACTTGTATTTAGCATAAAAACATGCTAAATGCTTTTATGCTAAACAACATGAATAAAACAATACAAACATCAAGATCATTTAGAAGAAACCTTCAGGTGGGAAGCCGGAACTGTAGAGGCAATAGTCTCATTTATTTTACCAAGACTGAAACAGATAAAAACCGTCACTATGTTCTGAAGAAGAGCAGCTTAGCACCCTTCTTCACTGATAAGTATCAACAGATGAAATAGTAGCAACACCAGTGCAATTCACCTGGGATGAAAATCCTTCCCAATTAAACTTTCACACAGTGAAAACATGCTCTCCCAGATGTTTTCAGTTCTGGATTTCAAAATATGCCCTTCTCGAAATACATGCCCAAGCAACCTAACGTATTTTCGTTTTCAATATCATAAATAAAGATAAAGCAGAGTCTAGACCAGAGAAATGTGGTGAGAAATGAAACAAAAATCTCCTGTTCCAAGGATCTTTGCTTTGTAATTCTCCACTGATGTTTTCTTCAATACTTTCGATGCTGGGAAAAGCAATATCTTTAAGGGTCCCTTCCAACCCAAAGCAGTCTGTGATTCTGTGGTTTATTTAAACTTTCCTTGCTAGGAAACGGCCACCATGCTTTGTCCAACAGTGCAGTAAGTGCACTTGGTACCCTTATACATTACCAAAAGCAAACAGTGCTATTTCTTAAAAAAAGTGAAATAAAATTATATCTTTGCAGGATAGATATTCTAGGAGACACTGTTTGGAGTTCTCTATCTCAAAAGGTTCAAGACCACTTGTACAATCTTTCTCAGCTCCTTCAGTAAGGCAGGTCTTGTACTTATATTTGTAAGAGTTTAAAGATTCTCACAGGCAGACACATACCTTCCCTGTGTCCCCACACCTACCCATCAACTTGCCTGCCCAGACTAAAGCAGCCTGCTGCAATATAAAAATGGAGAAATGTAATCTCATACATTCCAGAGCCAATTTCTGTACCACTGAACCATTTAATTTCAAAAGAAAAACAAGGGGTCTCAGGCCAGGTAGGCAACTCCTGTGGCTAAATCTGTTCACATTTTTATTTGCCCATAAGAATCAGATCCCACATTTTCAACTCACTGTCTTCAGAGGAGAGAATGAGATGCTTTCATTTACTACGGGGGAGGAAGTAACATCTCTGAAAAAGGAATTTGCTTATCAAGCTTCAAACTACAGGCAGCATGTATTTGAGAGTTCACACTGGAGGCAAAAGCAGTGTATTTCCAAAACTCACTTGTGTTTTTTACAGAATTAAACTTTGCATCTTATGAAAAAGAAAGGTCTTTTAATAAAGGGGAAATATTTAACCTTCTCAAAGTCAATCTCTATTCTCTTGTCTATGATTCCTCCTGCAAAGATGTGAAACAAATCACAGGAAATAAAGGAAAAAGAAAAAGGGAAAAAAATCAAGGCGAATAATTGATTGGGAAAGGGTGAATGCTTTTTCTGCAAGACCTTAGCATCTAGTCTGAATATGTTTCATTTCTATTCAGTTCTTGTGCAGGACACTAGGATTATGTGTATCAACTTAATTCAGTGATAAGAAAATCCTTACTATAAATCCTACCATGTGGGACGAATCTGTCAAGATCTTGATTATCAAAACAAATGAACAGACAGCAAAATGTGACATACATAGCATACACTTTACATGATAAATTAGCCCTAGCACAACTGACAGACATACTGTAAGGGGATGTTAAGGTTGCTATGGCAAGCAATGTCTTTCCTTCCCCAGCACCTGAATCACAAGTTTTCTGAGTCAATGACTTCTAGCAAAAGACAAAAAATTTTCTGTAGTTAAACACTATCTGCATGTAACATAACATATTTCTCTGTCCCATTGTGGTTTCCTTCAAAAGTTACTGGCTTTGAGAGTGTCCTCACCCTGTCACTGGAGTGACTAGCCAGAAGCCCTAAGGTTGTTCTTTGCCCCTTCAGCAGATGTGTTGGGGATTTATTGTAATGCTTTAGGGACCTGATAGTGATGGTCAAATAAATTAGGAAACTCATGCAGTGAGCAACAACATTGTCAGCTCAGGGATAACAAGAGCCCTGCCTCAAACTAGAAATCTGAACTGAAATGCATGTATTTTAGCTACCCAAAATTTTGGATGTTATACATTCCTCAGAAATGAGTTGTCATGTAAGAACTGAGGTTTTTTCAGAAACATTCCCACTTTTGGTTGAAATTAAAATTGTAGGGAAAAAACCCCAAACTAACATGATTTCAGCATACTTCTCATCCAAAATTGTGTTTGGAACTCCTAAGGCAGAAAATTGGTGATACATTTAAAGAAATGGAGCAAACCCCAGCGAGATTTAGTAAAGCATCCATTACAGCTATTTCTGTTAACAAGGCATAGCAATGAACCAAGACCTCTCCTGCATAGAGACCAAACACTGGAGAGAGTGCATCCCTGACACAAGGTGATCAGAACCTACATCAGGACAGGCTCACCCTTGCTGCAAAAAACAACACGAGTCCTATGCAGTAAGCCAGCTGACAGCTTCACTGATTACTCCTCCCAGAAACCCACCAGAAATTCAAATTAGATTAGCTTCTCCCAGCTTTCTTAACAAAACTCATAGACAAAGCTGTGTTCTCACTGACCTCAGCAGATGTGTCAGATAACCAAAAACTCTTGCTTAGCTGCTAATTTCTGTGATTACAGAGTGTCTTTTTTCTTTTAAGTTATGGCATACATATATTGATCACCAGCAGACCCAGCTATGACCACATCAAAATCACCATGGGAAATGCTCAAGCTTCTGTATGTCTGGGAAGGACTGCAGAAGGCACTTGTGTCATCTTTGTACTGCCTCCTGTAGTTCATTATATACGCATTTTGCAAAAGGTTACAATTCAACTGACAAAATTAATCATTTAGGTGCTTTTCTGAACACGTGCTATCCTAATGGCAAGTTAAGTGATAAAATAAGGATGAGAAGCAAAAAACTTGGAAAACTGCCATCCTCACCTGGTTTGTCTAAACCCTCTCTGTACTGTTGGTGAAGATGACACCAATTTATGTAAAGGTCTATTTTCTGTTTGAAAATGCTTTTTATTCCTTCAGGTACAAACAGAAGAGGAAACAATTCTGTGCAAGTAAAATAGATGATTTCAAAGTAATTAAATTTAACTTTTACCAAAAAACCCTGGCAGCAAACTACTTACATAACAACAGAAGTCAAGTTTCACACAGAATTTTTCATGCAGAGGTATCAAAGTACCTCATAAAGTCAGGTAAAGCTATCACCATTTTACAATGTGTGAATAATGAAGAAATCTAACAATGTATAACACTGAAATATGACAAATAATTTTCAAAATTCAGTACCAGTATAGAAAGTACCAAGAAACCCCATCATGAGGGAGCTGCCCAGCACCAGGCAGGCAATGGCACACACACCAGAGGATGGCATCTAATGAACTGCTTGGGATAACAAAACCATTTTTAGATAGTTACATACATTGCAAAGAAACAAAACCAGTATGATATGAAAGCTGATCTTGAACAAAAAAATCTTTGAGGGGAGCTCCTACAATAATCTGCAATGAACACATATAAAATTTACACCAGCTTCCGGCCAGCAACACAAACCTATGCAGTTTTATCACATTTTTTCCTTTCCTTCCTTTACTGTATGGTGAGATTTTAATTTTGCATATTCTGCTCTATATTTCCTTTTTCCTACACACCACATAAATTCTGTGCCTTGCCACAACTCTGCATTTATCTCCCAATTCATCCAAAAAAGGTCCCTGCTGATGTGCACTGCTTTTGTCCATCACATCCTGCTCCTTCCCAGCTTCCTCTACTTTATTTCCCTTTACCCTTGGCTTCAAAACTTCCCCAGCATTATCCCTCCTCCGCATCCTCTCAAGAGCTGAACTCTAAAATAACCCCTCTGGCTGGCAGAAGGCTGTGAAGGAGAGCAGAGGCGTCCTCCTCAGGCTGCCTGTGGCTGGCAGATGGGAGAGCCCACTGACGCCTTTGGCGCAGCCTGGGCTCAGCCACGCGCGCCCCAGGGGCTGCTCCCCACGACAGTGCCAGCTTGGGTGTTACAACAAACAGCAGCTACACACCTGCTTTCCCTGTGCTCAGCAAAATAAGCCAGGATGCCTGGGCCACAGGTTTAATTGATTCTTTTTGTCTTTCACCCTGCTTCAGAAGTCAGTCTGATCAATGCTATTTCACACTCTCCCGTGCAAGCTTTACTGATCTAACCTCTGACTAAACACAGATTCATCAAAGCAGCACCAGGGGAGGCAATATTTATCCTTTGCAACACACAGGGAATGTCATGTTACTACTTCCTCCTGGCTTTCCTCTTCTATTAGCAGAGGAGGGGAAGGAGGAGTGGGAAAGAGGACTTGTGCAGCTGAAGTGAGTGCCAGCACTGGAAACGAATGTCGTGTATTTATCCACTCACATTAAGTATGGAAGAGGCAGTCACTGTTCGTGTTCCCTCGGCACTCTTGAAATTCTTTTCCTTTCCATCTTCCAGAGGGTGACAGAAAATAGCAGCTACTGACAAATGCTGGGGGAAAGCACAAGACCTAACCAATAAATATTATAAGCATCCATATCTCTAACACTCTCCTTCAAGTCTAAACAATGTAAATATGAGAATCCCCATAGGAAGTCATGGAAGCTGCCAATTCCTTTCAGAAGGGCAAAGAAATGAATTTTCTTAATGCTTCCCTACATTTCTTTAATAATCTGAATAAAAGTTGCCAGCTAGTGACACAGCAGAACAGGTTCATTTGTCCACACAAACCAGCCTTTCCCTTGTCAAATGCCCAGGTGTGAAGGGAGGTAATCGCTGAGGCTGTGGGGGCATTGCCCTGGCAGGGCCCACACTGGAGGTACCCAGCAGACACGCTCATGAAGAAATAAGGCTTTGTTATTTTGTCACTTAGGGGAGAAGATTACTTCTTATGCAAAAAAAAAAAAAAAGACACCTAGAAGGATTCCTGTGCGAACCTGGTGTGAAAAGTTACTTGTATCACTTCAAGCACCTACTCGTTTCCTTTCCAGCCGTCTGCTCCTACTCTTTCTTAGCTTGTTATCTGGATGTACTTTTCTCAAGGACAGTTTCTCAGTTCTGTTCAATGGTGGGTCTACTGCTGACTCCTTTAGTGCCTTCTCCATGTTGACCAGATTGTTTTTCCATATGAAGTCAAAGAAAGGTTGAGCCACATTGCACTTGGCTATTGTCAATTCTGCCTGCTGTTGATTGAATATTTCAATTTTGAGCAGTTTTGCTGAGATAACATATTTTTAATCACTTCCTATTCAAGGTGCTCACCTTCATCACGAGAGACTCAGACATTAAAAGCTCATCTGTCACTCTCTCCTATCATTGTCCCTGCTTCCATAGCCCTTAACTTTCTTAACTTCTTTTTTTTTACTTTATTTTTTTTTTTTTTTAAAGAAGAACATAACATTCTTCCCCTTGCATGTCTCTTCTGCTCTTTATGAAGCTCTTTAACTTGGGGATAACTATTCCCTTTTTTTTCTATGCCAAACTTGTTTTGGGATCTCATTCATGTATCTCCATAAATCTATTTCCTTCAGGGATTTATTCTTCATCAGGTCCCTCACAATGAAATCTTGACTCCTCTCCTAAAACTGAGTTCTGGGTTTCTCAACAGATAGGTAGTGACCAGCAACCTCCTGAACCTCTGTCTTCTCTGAATCCAGTCTGTTGGAGAACATGAAAGAAACAGGCCTCTTCTCCCAAACAGATCTATTCCAGGAAATTTTTTTCCAACCTGACATATTACAGGAATCCAAGCCAATCTAAACTTAAATAGCAAGTGGATGATTTTAGAGACCTAACTAGAAAAACTCAGAGCCAGGAATTAGGAACTACAAGTATTTCTGATGACTTGAACAACTGAAAATGTTTTCTCAGAGAACACACACTGAGCTGAGTAACTGAATGTGCTGCAATCAAACGAGTTTTCAAAAGCTGAGAGCAAGTGCTTACCTCAAGAAACCATAGTAGGGCATCAAATAATGAAGAGTTTGAAGTCACCAGCCTGAATACTCACATTTTGACCTCTGGGTGCAAAACAAGAAGGACAGTGTGCCTTCTCATTTCCCATGCTAATACCTAAGGTATCACTTCACATACTTACTGAGTACTACATTTGCAAAATGAACCACAAATCTCCCTTCAAAAGGCATGTGCTTTTTGCAGAAACCCATAAAAATTGACCTGATTATTCACCACATTCCCCAGCACAAACTACCTAAAGCTTCAGCCTGTGGCCCTGCATGCATCTGCCCTGTGCTGTGTGCTAATTGGACCAAGGACGTGCTGAAACAGTCAGCTGGAAAAGAGCCACCTTATCTTTGTGTTCCAAAAGAATTTTTAAAAGGAAAAGGAAACTCCTGTTGTGAATTATGAGAATAAGCATCATTCAAATACTGTTAATAGAGTGATAAGAATTACCTTTTATTCATGTCTGTAATACTCCTATCAGCAAGGACTTACCCTCTCTCCCTAAGCTTCAAGATTTTTTTCATTTACAGAATTACTTTCCAGAGATATATATTAGCACATTTTTTCAAAACAGATAAACACTGCCAAAATAATTACTAAACACATCTTTCCCTGCAAAGCCAACCAAGGTCTCAGTTCTGAAAACTTGTGTTTTTAATGAATGGTATACTGCAGCAAACTAATTGTATGTAAAGTCAATGGGTGCATGTTTAAGAATTTTAATTACTGTTCCATGATTGCTTTATATTCAATACATAGCATACAGGTAACACAGCCTTTATGATGATAAGCAGTTTAATTAGAAAGCCAAGATAAGAAAAAAATGCCTTTAAGTTACAGAATTTGTTCATGCTGGCCATGTGATATCTAGAGCACATAGTTTTCCTTGGTATTTTAAAATATGAAAAAATAATTCTACCTAACCTTTGTTTCCTCACACTACTCAAACTGCTTTATCTGCCATTTTCTTCTCTCTCTTATGGGTGTCAACAGCACAGTCTAATTAGATTGCAAACCTCAATCTCTGAGCAGGTCCACGTGAGCCCCACACTCCACGGCCAGCCCGAGTCTCCCAGTGAGCTGGGAGCAGCCTGGGCTGCACGCTGGCTGCAGAGCACTTACCCTTTCAGCAAACTGTCTCAGAGGATGGCCATTGATTTCCTAGTTATTATGAACATGAAATTATTGAATGACAGATGATAGAGTGTTAGGTCCTACAAGTAGTTTCCCAAATGGGTTATCCAGCCAGTGTTGCCATGGCAACAAGGCTGTTTGACAGCGCTTATGACAAAGAAGTCTTTGCTCAGAATTCAGCTACAAAAGAGCTGCTTGCTTCCTACCTTATCCTCCCTGGTTTTATCCAGCATCTACTCAAAGCCTCCCCAGCCTGTGCCTCCAGTTGGCAGCTCCAACCAAGACATGGCATTGCTGCCAGTCTTTAGCACCCCAAGAGAGCACCCTGCCCATGATGGGACATCACACTTTTGCCTAAGATAATGTCTATTCTCCTAAGATGAAATATTAAGTCTGACAGTTGAATCCACTGGCAACACAAGTTCTGCATCAGGACACACAACTGAAAGCCTAGGAGGAATCATGCTCACAAATCAGCCATTGCCTTGCACACTTAAAAGTTAAATAATTTCTTCACTTTCAAGCCATGACTCTTTGTTTGCTTGGGTTTTTTTAAAGCCCTTTCTCTACTAGCAGGACATAGTCTGAACACTTTAAAATAAAACTCAGCTACCCACTGACAGCAAGTGCTGCCATATTTGCTCAACCTTTCTGATCATTCCAGAAAATCTCTCTTTTGACCTTCTGACTCCCAAACAAAGCTGTTTCACAAATCCAAAATGACATGCAATAACAGGTTATTTCACTTAAACTGACTCACCCACATTTTAATTCACTGGTCGGTTTTCCAGAAAGACAATGACAGGAGAGAGAATTACTGAAGAACAGCATGAAAGGCACTGGCTGCTTGCAGCAAACTGCCATACAGCTGCAGCCAGAAAGGCTCATGTGCTTGGGCTCTGCTGCCCAGGCTGGTAACTACTCTTCACCACACACAGTTACCACCCTTTTCCACTCTGTCTCAGACCACAATAAGTTTTGCTGTATTTCTTCCCATGCTGAGCGTAGATGAGCAACATCCCAGCTGCCATAGCTTGAGTTGTGATAGGTGGGTAGGAAAAGAGTTATGAAAGCTACTGATTTTTTCAATAGGCATCAAGTTACCTTGGCAGGTAGTGGAAAAGTACACCTGGGAAAGCCGGAAGCAGGCCCCATTGTGAAAATATAAGTTAAAAATGTGCCCAGATATTCCCCGATATCCTTAACAAATGAGAGGTTTTTTCCTTCCAATCTCCATTAAAAATCTATCCCAAAAGGTGTAGTTTCTGTCAAGTAAAGCACAACTAAAAACCTTTAAAGCACACAGCATTAATGGGGGCAAGTACTGACCAGATTCCCAGGAGAAACTGAGGACTAGTTATGGAGTGAGAAAACCAAGATATGTGTCTGCGATGAAGCTTAAATATTCAGTCTGTGACAACCACATTGCTTCTGTCTAGAAATACTTTAGGTCTTAAAATATTTGTAAGCGCATTAAAAAAAATATTCCAGGTACAGCCACATTTGCTCATAGCAGCACTTTTATAGGACAGCTTCAATTAGAGCTGGCGCTTGATGAGCCTCATCTAGGCTGTGCTGCACAAAGCAATAAACAAGGCACTGAAAGCACATGGAGAGCTGCAGCTTCATGCTGCCATCAGCCCGCACTGTCATATTTTCTCTCCTCTCATACCCTCCTTCTAGCATAAGCAGAGCTGTAAATGTTTTAGGGCTCTGTGATAGTCCCTGAGAAAAACAGGGAGCATATGTAATGTATTTTCACACGGAAAAAAAAAAATGGAGATCCTAATTTCTAAAGTGTGCCTTCTGTCCAAAGTATACCCTTGACGCTAACTCGGCTGTGATGCAAATCACTTTACAGAGATTACTCAGCCATAGATGATTCCAAGGTACCATCAGAAGGGTATTAGTCAACAATTTCTCATGAAGTCCAATTACATGTTTTCTATATAATTCCCTGACTACCCACTAAAATTTTGCTGATATTAGCCCATCTAAAAGGCATTCCAGGGACCAGGAGCAGAGATAATATCCATTACAAAACCATTCTGTGGTTTCTGTCAAATCTAAGTTAAATGCACTACAGGGACTGGAAAGCTGCTACAAAACTGCAGATTCAGGATCTATACAAAACAAAGACACTATGTCAATATACTCCTCTTTTTAAACACAGAGAGACATTCAAATATGTGAAGACTAAGCTGAAAATGATGAATCCAATGGCATAATACTGCATCGCCTCTGAGTACCACTGTGATGTAACTCTGAGGACCTGCCTGGCCCATAGACATAATTGATGTCATCTGGATTTTCTCAAATTTCTCATGAAACAAAATCAGTACCAAATGCATGTAATTATCACTAGGAAAAAAAAATTACAAGTTTTTGTGTAAAATCCTTTCCCTTTCTCTCTTTTCAACCAAATTGTCAAAACATGTACCTTCTGAAGACATTTAAATGACTAGACGGTTCGAGGTACAGGTGATGGATACAAAGCCCCTCACCTGCAGGTCACAGGTTTGACTTCAACCTCAGTTGATAGTGACTAAACTTTACTATGACCAGACAGCTGTTCAATGCTCTATCTGAAAAAAGCTGAAAGTTTCAGTCAAGTTCCTACTGGGCAGGGGTTTGCATCATTAAAATCACACCACTTTTTTCAGTAACATTGTTGGCAGTGTCAGCAAAGATGCCAAGGATGGAGTGGACTTGGGGACTGCATATGTTCTCCTGAATGAGAATCAAGGAGCTTTGGCTGCTTTAGGATTGATGTGTAGTGATGAGCAACAGAGAGAAACATAAGCTGTCATTGATTTCACTGAATTTATTCGAGGAACAAGATAGTTCTCCACCTTATCGTAAGCAGCCAACTCTTTCTTAAAACTTTCATTTCTTATCAAGAATTCCTTGTCTACTATGAATTCTCATATAGTGAAAAAATATCTGAAAGACTTCAAGGTGGAAGCAAGTCCCTATAAAAAAAAGACCAGTATTTTGGAGGGGGAGAGGGTTGGCGAGGGCATTCATTTTGAGTTTTGTGCTGCCTTTATACACTGGTTGCCAAAAGAGAAGACTCAAACTGTGGTTAAAGAAAAAAAAAGACGCTGGAAAAGAGCAAAAACTGTGAAGCCTTGATATAGGTATATTTCTTATTTGTGGGATCTCCAGGGAAACAATCACTGCTTTATTGATTTATGCTACAAAAACAGTATAAGAGAGTACAGCATTGAAATGAAACTTAACGTAACAAATCGACCTAACTAGTAGCCTTAACTGAAGTCAGGGCAGGCAGCTCATAGTCAGTGTCCCAGAAAGTAGGGGATCAGCTCCAGCAATTTTTGCTACAGTTAAAGAGAACTGTGGCAAGCTGCTCATCAGGGTATCCTGACAGAAAACCCTTCCAAATACTTATAGACTCTGTAATATCTGCCCTTTGACTTCATGTAGCAGGGAGCATGTTGCTTCTGTCAAGATGAGAAATTTTGGGGCCATTCGTGGGCCAAAGGAAGCAGAACGAATGTTACTGGAGCTGTCTGGATACACACCAATTATCCCCACTTGGCTAAGTTTTTAGAAGTAAGATTTTCAAGGATGTGAAAGAAAACAGAAATTTGATAGTGCTTGGCCAAGTTAGGAGAGAAAACATGTACAGAGAATGGCTTTCAAAAGAGAGATTTAGTGTGTTCCTGAAGCCATTAAGTTGAAAAAAAATTACACTGCAAAGTTGGGAAAACAGGTGCTAAGGAATATCCCTTTTTTGCTTCACTGAAAGTCACTTGAAGTGATCTCATTTGATTATGACACTGAAAAGTGAATGAAGAAAGTGAAAGGCTACTTCCCTCAAACCCTTCAATTTTAAAATCCTGATTAGAGTCTCAGTACAGTGCAATCCTGTATAAACACAGTTGTTCAAAGATAACACTAGTTAAGCTTATTTTGCTACTGGCAATCCCAGCAAGCTTTAAAAACAAAAAGAATACATTTGATCACGAGGCAGAATTTTCCTATAACATAAATAGCAAATTCAATCTGCTGTTAAAAAAACTACTCCATTTTAAAAGCTATTAAGAAGGGCATTTTCCCCCCAGCTCAACTTGTCAATCCTATTAGACCAAATTCTAATTAAGGGTGGAAAAGTGACTATTTTATCTGCCAAATGAAAATAATTTAGTGCAAGTTAATGAGGACTGGCTTATTGTCATTTTGATTCTGGCTTGTTACAGTGGTAGAAATTACCTTCAAAAGATACAGTAGGATCAGCAGTCATTTTCACACGTTTGAAAAACAAACTGAGCTTTCCTTTGTGACCAGATTAGGCATAAAGATACGTGAAAACAGGAACAAGATAGGTGCAACAGCTTACAGCTAGTTTCGAAAGTATAAACTACTCTGAATGATAATAATAACATCTAAAATATTAAGAGCTGGCAATCTTTTCTCCACATCACACTTGCAACAAGTAGACTTTGACTAACAAAGGCTATGAAAGAGGAGAGACCAGCCTCACAAATCCTTACTCCCCTGAGCAGCTTTCCATCACCATTCTACAATGCCACACAGGGATGCTGACATGAAGACTTTTAAAATCAAATTTATATGTGTCATTATCAGGTACATTTTTTGAAACTAAGCTCATTACAATGTGCAATGGCAAATGCTGCACAAGAATAACAAGCCCTTCTAGTCCTTCACAAGTGGATAAGGAGTCGCTCAGCTGGTTCAGAAGATGTCCCAGGGCAGCTGGCATTCTGTGCATCAGGACACAGCATTGCACAAAACAAATACCTTAAAACAGATCACCTACACCTGTTTTGTTTCTTACATTCTGAATAACTATGCAGTTTTGTAAGAATTGGCATTTCTCAGCATCATTTAAAAACATTCAGTTCTTTCATAACACGTGATGTATTCTACTCCTGTGGCACCTCACCTGTCCTCAAGAACCATACAGAAATTGAGGGATGACATTTCACTCTCAACATTTTGTGTAAAGATAAGAATAATGTCAAACAAAATCCTAAAGCCAGATTATTGGATGCCTGAAAACTCATCTCATTTTCTCATATGGACACAGGTATCAAAATGATTAATGATTTCTGGCTTCAGAAAAATAAATTTAAAACAATTAAGTCAAGATCGAACTGGTCATTTCACTACCTCAAGAAACCAGATTTATGACTGATTTAATCGACTTGAAGCAGAAGGATCTTTTCACATAATTGCCACCACTGCAACAAAGTAGCTCTTCCACTGGGTCTGTAAAAGGCCCAAAGGCCATAGCATGGTTTACTGCTAACATCAGCCACCACTGAGACATTACTTGGCTGATATTCTTCATACCTAAGTAATCTTATTTTGGTATTGTGACTTTCAGTAGGTGACCTTCTCCAGAATCCAAAACAAAGCCAGGAGAGAAGAAGAAGAAACCCAAAACCTCTCTGGGTACTAGAAAGACAATCTTTTCAAGAAGTTTAGGCTCTTAAAAGGTCAGAAACATACTTTAAGTTTCTCAAGTACCTGACCAGTGCCTCATGAACTTTAAACGTATCTCCCAGCATCTCGATGACTTTGAAATCAGACCACAACAACTAGCTCCTTAAAAAATACAAAAGCAACCTAGTAAACATTACAATACTTCAGTGACAATTGATATTCTACCTGAAACAAATAGTGTTTTCTCTTGTCCCCTCTCAGCAATGATTCCATATTTAGATTTGACATTGAAAAACACAGTCTGCACTGAGTGACTCACTGTGGCGCGTGAAACCTAATTTAAAGCAAGTCACATGGACAAAGGGAGTTTGTTGGGCTCTTCATGGTACATTTCTATATTCACCTAGACTTCTAGTTTAAAGGCAGCCTCCATAATAAGTCAAAATTAATGAGGATGTAAAAGAATCAGAAAAAACTGGATGTTTCCTGTAGCCTATTTAAATGCAAGTTTCACAATTACTTAAAATAAAATAATCTAGATCCTTACACAGGATTCCTTTAGGATCCCGGATTGTACTTCCACATAATGTTGTAACAAGTTTTTAGTATTAGATACATGCCCATAATCACCACAATAAGGCATTCATCACGCTAATTGTATCCAGGTCACTGCGGCTGGAGCGAGGTGCACAAGGCCACCGTGGCACTCCACTGTATCCCAGTGCAAAGTGCTAAGCAGGGACATGCCACATGCCCTCCTACCTGTCAGAAATCTGCCACCCCATCTGCTCTAGTCCACATGCAAGAGAGAAATAAACTTTGCCACTTCAACCAGAATATTTCCTAAACACCACCTTTCAATTTCAGTTGAGGAAACAGATACTTCGGCTTTAAAACTGTGCAGCATCTTCATTGCTCTTTAATTTCACATAGTCCCCCTGAAGCACTTTGCTACTGAACAGCCCTTAATATGATTTGAAACAGATACCACTCCAGGGCCTTCTCATCTTCATCACTTGTTTGTTTTGACCTTGACATTTATTCAATTAGAACCGATTTGCCAATCATGCACAACGCTCCACAAAGTCCATTTCCATACACCAGTGAATAGGCCCATCCAGTTAGCAATGATCTTTCCACATGCCCAAAGTAAAAATCTACAAAACCAAGGAGCATACAAAATAGCCAAGGTGTCTGTCACAAGGCATCTGCTATTTTATTTCCTACCACTTCTCTCAGTAAATGGAAAATAAGAGAAGCTATGAAACCTCTTTTGGCAAATAATCAGCTCCAGTGTGGCCTGTCAGATTAATCAGTTCCTTGAAATTTGCTTCAGTGGAGGAATGGCTCACATTCAGGAAAGCAGGATTCATTCCCTGAATATCATGGCAGCTCCTCCACAGCTGGGGAAGAGAGGGGAGCACACAGTCCCTATCGCATCTCTGTCACATGCTCAGCTCTGGGAGACGAAGAATTGTTAAAATTGTCAAGTACCATTCACAAATTTATGCCTGTGGAGTTGTTCCTTCTGGAAGAGAACCAAATAACTCCTACTTTTTGAAAATTGCTTATGACAGCTTCTCAGTCTGCTTCAGGCTGGCTCTCAGTGATGATTTGTATTTTCATATACTTCTCATACATTAAGAAATTTACACCTGTCAGGTCCTGACAGAGTGTCTCCATCTTCAACCTTTTCAGGGAAAATTCTTTGCTTGCAGACATTATCCAAATAAGTTTCTATCAGAAGTCTGGGTGACATAACAGGTGGGGGTCTAAGAAATATGCAGCAGACAAGCAGAGAATTTTAATGAGACACAGGGTCTTCTGCACTGGCATAAAAGAGATGGAAAATAAAACACCAATTCCTGTCACTTTAAACTGCACGTGAAGCCCATGGATAACTCTTAGGGGAAGATATAAATGCCCATTACAAAACTTTCTTTACTACCCAGTTTGACACCAGAATTTTTATTCCTGTTTATGGAATCATGCTTGGGGTCAAAAACGCAGCTCAGAGAACAAGAATCTTCTTAAATAAACAGGAGGATGGTCATTCCTGCTGGTACACTCCTTGACAGCAAAATAAATGCCTGTTTCCCACAGTGAAAGTGGCCAGAAGAGAGGCCAAAGCGTGTGAGGGATGTGAGACATGTTCAGGCATGGGACTCCTTGTGCATTCAGCCAAACCCTGACCTGAAAATCCTCCAGAAAGCTGACACTGAGGAAGACACTTACTACTCACCACAAAAATACTATGCTTTTGAGAACCTGTCAGAAAAAATGTGAGCTTTGTTGCTCAGATTCAGTGCTATGTCAAGTAACACAATCCTCAGCCCAAGTATTTTGGGGACAAGACCCATAGCAGTATTTCCAGCTCAGACACCGCATGCTTGCCGTGTGGCCAGCAGCATCCTGGCACAGCAGCTCCTTTAAAAAGCTCGCATTTGTCTGCAAGGACAAGGGACATCTGTCTGCAAATCCTTCCTATCACCTCCCTGTTCCTCAGGATGCAGGAGGTTTCACTCCATGACTGCTGCCAATACTTCATTTTCACATGAGAGATGGAATTTGCAAGGAATGCAGGGCAACATGATAGCAAGAGGCAGTGGGCAAGAGGGGACACCATTGCTTGTGTAAGAAAAGCTGTGTGGGACACCCGGTCAAGACCGTGCCTCCACTGGCTGGGGATGCCACTGTCAGAGGCCAATATAATTTAGGTCAGGAGGACGAGGAAGGAAAGCAAGCATCCCTCAGTGTTTGTTTCTGCCCTCTTTTGAGTGCTGGCTGAATGAAGACCTAGTCAGGATTTCCAGATAGGGCTCCTGGCTTCCCTCACCCGTTGGCACTGGAGGGATGAAGGGGTGTCAGGGGCACTGGCAGTTCTGTTATGCTCCAATCAGCAGCAAGCGAAAGACGGAGCACCCCCCCTATTCCCCTGTCCCCTCCAAGCCCCTTCTCACTTCCCTGAAAAATGACTCTGTATGTAAAATAAAAGAATATGCTGCAGCTGGCAAGGACCACGTGGCAACATCACGCCTCTTTTGCCTTCCTCCCTAGGAGAGCAAACCTTTGCATTCTCCCTAACATTGTAAGGCAAGTTATTTCACACCCATTCCTGCTGTAACTAACCATAGTAACACTGCTGGACA
Organism: Struthidea cinerea; assembly: GCA_013397865.1. Taxonomy (NCBI): domain Eukaryota; kingdom Metazoa; phylum Chordata; class Aves; order Passeriformes; family Corcoracidae; genus Struthidea; species Struthidea cinerea. The sequence goes on from VZTI01003351.1 coordinate 190,247, forward strand.
GTAATACTTAATTGCCATTGCTTTTATGGTTTAATAAATGGTTGGATTACCAGTGCTAAAAAGACACAATTTGTCAACTGCAAATTAATGTTATTCAAATTAATTTTGGACCATGAAGAGAGCTTTTAATGTCACTCATCCATTCCACATTTACTGCCCCTATTCTGTAACTGCTGTGCAAACTGCTGAATTATTTGATTTCTTCAATCTTTTTTAATTCTTTATTACTCGATACCTTCTGTTGTACTTTAATGATCTGCCGTGCCCAGCTCTTCCAAATAAAGGGCTCTGTTAAAAGAAAAGTCCTGATTAATCATTCAACAGATTAATTTTTCTCCTTGCCCAACACCTGCTTCAAGCCTCTCTTCTCCCTTTGATTGCAGAAGCAACCAAACCTCCAATATCTATATTAGTTCTTGAACTGTGTGTTTTGCTCAGTCAAGATGTGCAAGATTGCTTGTTTCCAGCAAGTTTTAAGGGTAAAGGTAACTATAACATACATGCACATAGTGCTGGAGTTAGAGGAAACACTCACGTTCTTGCTTGAAAGTTTCCGAAAAGGTCACTTCAGTCCCAAAGGCAGTCAAACCAACACCATTAGCAGCACAGTCAGCTGCTTCTTGGCATTACCTTTTTCAAAAGGCCACTTTGAGGTTCAGGCTACTGAATGCAGACTCCAGCTTTACTTCATCTAGAGATACTTAAAAAATTCAAAACATTTTTTGTGTGTGCAAAGATTTCTGAAGTTATTTGCCACATTTAGATAGACTTTTTATGAAAACACTGCTTTACCTAACTGGAAAAACATTTCATCACATGCAAAAGGAAGCATTTCTTTCAGATTTCATTTTTCTTTGTAAAAGCTCATAGACGAGTATCTTTTTTTCTTAAAATATGTCAGTTGCCAAGTACTGAAGTAAGGGGCGATACGTATCTGAATGCACACAAAAAAATAGAAATGATATCGTCCTGTTTCAAGTGAATGTTTGCAATGAATTTAATTAAAAATTAACAAATATTTTTAAGTGGAGACACTTGCTATTCAAAGATACAGCAGTCTGTCAGTCACAGCACAGCTGATGAACACCTGCTCTAATTCTATATACAGCATAAAGCTTAATTGTTTTTTCATTCTTACTTATCTAAGGGAGCCTCATCACAGGATTTGAGGATGTGCCAACATTAAGTCGTGGAATATTTTCAAATTGTCTGAACATCATGCAATGAAAAAACTGGATGAGGGCAAAAAGACATGAAAAGAAAACAAAGCAAGAAATATAACAAATATGGTAAGTACGGTGGGATTTTATCCACTCTTTTTTAAAGTGACATCGTTATTTTTATTGGGAAAAAGAATGAAACTCCCTTTAAATGTCAAAGTAGGCAGAACTACATTGGGGAAAGTTTAAAATACCATGAAGCAGAAAAAACCAAACACAAAAATATGCAAGGAAACTGAGTGAAATGAAAAATATGGGCAAAATATAGAGTAAATGAGAGTAAAAGCAGCTATGGTCAAATTAATTGTGGCTGTGAGAAGGAGCCAAATGAAAAAAGTGCATGAGATGCTTCTGACACAGATGTTAAAAATGAGTATTGCAAATGAAGTGAGAGTGAGAGTACCAAATTCGGCATGTTTGGTATATAGGAGTGCAAAAATCCATGTTTGTCACCATTAGTGTTTGACTGGTGCCCATTCACATCATAGCAACCTTCATTTCTTTTTTAATAAATCAATACCTTTCTATTTCAAACACTGAAAACTTGCTTCTGATTGTTCAGTAGAGGAGATGACCTTCCTTTGTCCCCCTAAAATACTAAAACCAAAACCCCTGGAAGAGCTACAGTGCAGTAGCTTGAGAGTGATCAGTTCACTCACATAGACTGAAAGGAAGATTGTAAGCCATCAGGGGGAAAGGCAAGATATAAATATGGTTTGCATTTTTTCCCTCCATTTACACATATTTAAATCAACCAAGACATTTAAGTAGCTTCTTATTTGTTAGAAATAAATCCTTATGTTCTCCATTCAGATAGCTCCACTACTCTGTTACTCATGTACTCGAGTACTTATTTACATAATGTCTGAAACAAGATTGTAAAATTCACAAGCATTAACAGTTTTTTTCAGGTACTTTTTCTTTTTTCTCCAATTAGATTCCTTCTTAAGTGTTTGGTAGCTTAAAAAAAAATGAAGGCAGGCAGAAGTTTAACAGTAGCTGATCATCCCAAATTATTTCTCCTTTTGCTATTCAACTGATTCCACCAACCAACACAGAGTAGCTGAAAATTATCTCAGTACAAGAAATCCACTGCTAAAAACAGAAATGGGAAATAATAATTTATTTCAGCACGGGATCATTAATTACCATAAGGCAATTCAAAGTGTTGGGGATTATTTTTGTTTAGTTTCTTGTGTTTTGGTTTTTTTTGTTTAAACCAGCCTACCAGACAGTTAAAGTAGGTTTGAACAGAATATTGCCCCAAAGCCAAAAATCATGAACATCTTTTTTTAGTGAGATTATTAGATGGATCACTGAAAGAGAAGAGCAATCCAAATCAGTGTTGTAAGCACCCCAATTTAAATTTGTTTCTGTATCAGAAAGCAACCTGTTTTCTCCCAAAGTCACAAAGGCTCTTCAGGCTGCAGACAGGACAGACACAAAAGTGTCTGGTGGTACAGCTCCCTCCTCAGCAGCAAAGGCAGCCACGTGCCCTAGTGCCTGCTTGATCTCTGGTCAAGACAAGTAACGCCTCTTGCACTCGGACTGTCACAAGTCCACTCTCACAATATGAGGAGCAGCTGGGGGAGCTGGGGTTGTTAAGCCCGAAGAAAAGGAGGGGAAACCTTACCACTCTCTACAACTACCTGAAATGAGGCTGTAGCAATGTGGGAGTCAGTCTGTTTTCCCAGGTAACAAGTGACAGAACAAGAGGAAATGGCCTCAAGTTGCATCAGGAGAGGTTTAGATTGGTTGTTAGGAAACATTTCTTCACCAAAAGGGTGGTCAAGCATTGGAACAGGCTGCTGAGTTCACCACTACCGGAGGTATTTAAAAGGTGTGTAGATGTGGCACTTTGGGATATGGTTTAGTGGTGGGCTTGGCAGTGCTGGGTTAATGGTTGGACTCAATGATCTTAGAGGTCTTTTCCAATCTAAACAATTATGTGATTGTATGATTTCCTTGCTGAACTGCCAACAGGCTATATGAAAGCCTTAAAACCACATGCTTGAAATCAAGAGATGCTGGCCTTATAATAAGCTCTACAAGGGGCAAACCATGTGACACACACATGCCTTGAAAACATGCTGTGCTGATGGAGCACTCTTCAGCAAGACTGTGAGTCAGTGCCAGCCTTACAGCAGAGAGCTTGCCTCATAGCCACCACCATGGCCCAGCCTCTGAGTGAGCCTGGCCCTGGGAGACACCCTATTGCCCTGATCAGGATTCCTTTCAAAGAAACACCATTATGGGGCAGAAAAAACAGTCCCATGCTGTGTTCCTGCAAAGTGTGATGCACTAGGCATCAGCAGCAGCAGCTTTACCGCAGCTTGGAGTGTGCTTGGTCGTAAACCATCAGCATAATACTTCACACATTACTGGTTGTGTCTCATTAACATGTTACTGAGGTGCTACACAAACAGAAGGCAGAGGGAAGCTGAGAGACCAGGTGGAACATACATAAGATGCAGGTACTCATGATGGATAACCTACAAAATAAGTGGAATATGTGTGCCGTCAGTTCACGGGTTGAAAATGGGAAGTCTCACCCTTCACTTTGCAACTCTAGTGTTGTGCCGGTAAGAACTACTGGGAAGTTCTCCTGTATCACTCTGTCTAAACTCCACTGCAATACTGCAGTTTCACAGGTTACAAAAATAAATGGGCAGCTTTTGGTGAAAGATGAAGGAAAAAGGACACAATGATGACAAATCTGCTTCCACCTTCTGTGATACTTTCATCTTTTCAATAAAACTGTCTGACACTGTCAAGTCAAAGTTGGATGAAACAAATAAAAACCCAGGAAAGGGAAGAAAGGAAACACTATAAATATAAGACAAGAAACCAGCACAGGACTACCAGTACTAATTGAGGACCAAGTCTTTAAAGGAACATAAATGCACAGCTTGGGATGTTCCTCATTTATCCATGTCTAATAGCTTCAGTGTCCATCATTCTCCTCAAGTCAAAAATTCCAAGGGAATTCTTCAATGTTTTTTCTTTAGCATTGGCTGCAGCATTTTGTCTGTTCTTCATGATTTCCTCAGATAGATTTCTTACAGAACTCACTCTCTGACAGACATAAAAGTCTTTTCTTTGATGGCAGCTGAGATTTTTATCAGGAAAAAAGGAACTGCCTCTGTTTTGTCATACCTGTACGCTCATTTGAGAGATACAGAGCCCATTTTTCTTGCCTGTGTCAGAAAGCTTAAAAAAAACCAACAAAAAACTAATGATATGGTCCCCAACAAAAAAGATCCCAAGCAGCTGGAACAATTCTTGAGATCTTCTCTCTCTGCTCTTAACACCAAACGGGACTGCTAACATGGAGCAGCCTTTATTCCTTTCCTTGAATGTCCCAAAATTGACACTGAAGTCCCACACAGATTTAAAAAATGGAGAAGCAGGAGGATTTATGGCAAAGGCCCTTAAACCCCCAGTGTACTCCAACTGCCCATTTCCCAGAGAACACAAAGCTCTTTCTGCTGAGACCCAGGCCATCAATTTCTGAGGAAAAGATGCCCCCAGGGACAGAAAGCCCTACTCTCATGGCTGGGTAGACAACTTTCCCAACGTGAGCCTCTATTCACCACTGGATCTGCAGTCAGGCGAGTGTGATACCTCTGCTCCTCCTCATAACTTCTCAGAGGAACAACAGAGAGGAGTTAACAAGCCAGGGAATGGCAGAAGGATTGCTCCAGTTTGGGGATATCAGCCTTGCTCAATAAAGCAACGCTCAGCAGACAGAGTAACTGGGGAAGGACAAATGGTTTGGGGTATAACACCAGACTGTTTCTCCTCTCAGGGCAGTCAAATAGTTGGAAACTAAAATATTAGAAGAAAGTTTCTGGATTGAAGAAAAAGAGAAAAGAGAAAATAATTATATTTTCTCACTCTCCCAGGAACCATGGTAGGGATAACTGTCACAAGTCTGCTAAAAGCATACAAAATCTTTAGCCTTCCAGAGGAGCCTACAAATGAAAATTTAATAGAAACTTCTGAACCCATCTTATTCCTTAAAATGGAAATGAATTATTCAGATTTGGCCTTCCTTAGCAAACTTTTTCACTGCTTCGGTCATTAGAAACTTCATTTCTTTGCCCAGCACATGCCTAATCATTTTTTTAAGCCTCAGGACAGTGCCAACGCCTCTGGTGGAAATCTTCACAAGGTGAGTTATATCTACTGTCTTTTCAGGAGATAAGCAGAGAGGCTCTCTTTCTAATGCAGGGCACCACGCATAAGGGTTTTACAATCAGATATGTTTGGAAGAAAACACAACGTGAAAAATACAAATGGATAATAGTTTTCCCCTCAGAGTTTCAAGCATAAAGTAAAAACCACCACATTTTAAAATGTAATAAAGCAATCGTGCTCAAAATGCCTGTGTCTTTACCTCATTCTTTTGTTGTAAACTTTGCCCTGATTTAAATGATAATCTTATTTTTGTGGCTGATCTCTGCTTAATACCAAATGAATCAATCTTCTATTCTTTCCATCTAAAATGGACTTGGTAACTGTTAATAGAAAATTCAGAGGAAAAGAGCAAAATGCCATTTGTCATTTCTCTTTTCAGCACCAAACAGGTGACTGGGAACTGAAAAAAACCACGGATTATACAGAGCACCAGCACTGGTTTCATTTACACTTCTGGTCTTTACACAATGGTTGCTTTCCAATTACAGAAACAAGGATAAAAGAATTTGCCAGCTACTTTTGAAATTCTTCCTCCAAAGCTACTTGCCACTTTTCTTTCTAATATATTTTGAATTTAATAAGACAGGTTCTTAATACAATTTAAAATTAAGAAATGTATCTTTTTTCTAAGAAAGCAAAGAAGCACATGCTTAAAAATTACCCATAAGCATTCCTATCCTGGCATAAAGAAGACATACTATCCACATTAAGCTAACGATTGACAGCAGACAATTTCACGATAATATTTTCAGATAGATTTTTTCCCCCTGTGGCAAGTTTGCGTGGTCACAGGATCTTCCTTTCACCAGACTAATACTTAAGCTTCTATCTTTCTTTGTCTGCTAGTTCTGCTCTGTCAAACCTAGTAATATCCATTACATTGCTAAAGTCTTATAAAAAGAAACAGGTTACCCAAAAAGGAAATATTATGGTCTATTCCATTAAACACAGTAAAACTTTAAATCTCACATAAAAATAGGTCATCCAATTACATGGCAAAAACTACATTTTTTCATTGTCCAGTACACAATATATTTACAGGAAAATTACCAGAAACTCCTCAGCTGTATCAGATCTGAACCTTATATTTAGATGCAGTCATATATTACTGCTGATAATGTGATGCCAGTGAATAGATTGGAATTTTTCACTGTCCTTTATCAAGATAAATTGTTCTGTCAATAGCAAATGGCTGGCAAGTATTAACACTCTGCACACTATATGACTTTTCATTCCAAGCAAAAATTGTATTTAATGCTTTTTCACAAAATCTATGGTCGTGACTGTCCCTATTACCTATTTAACTACCTTTTAAAAGGAGGATTTATTTCTGCAAATTAGGATCTGGGTAACAAGACGGTATCATGCATCATAAACTTTAAGTCAATACAAGCCAGGACACTTGCAGTTCAAATGGGGAAATACCTTTCTCTCATCATTTGTCCATCCAACAGCATTACCAAGCTGTGGTGGGAGCAGCTGCTCAGAGCAGAACTTTATCTTGGCATTCTTCCACCTACACCACCACCACATCCCACAGTAGCCATTTGCTCATTGGCCTATTACTTTCAATAGGTATTCCAGTAATTGGCTATTTCACACTTGTAAGGCTTGAACTGGCAGAGTGCAAAGGGCAGCCAACCAGCCTGTCAGGGTCCTGCACGCTGGTCATCCATCAATTATCTTCTGCTATTACAAGACAGAGCAAATGCTCTGAAACCTTGTTGGCTTGGATCAGCTTTGCTATGAGCGTAATTTATCCCCAAACCATGTTAAGTTCCTATCTGAAGAACGAGGAGGTTGCTGTGAAATGAGTAACATGTTTGTTGGTTGGCATGTGCTGGGGAGGGAGGCAGCGGGGGAGACAGTGTTGATTATCCGGACAATTGTAGCTTCTGCTAGGTTTTGTGGCCACCTGCTGTCCTACACCCACTCCCTTTGCCAAGGAATTCTCAAAAACGGACAAATACACTTTGTTTTATAAACGATGACTTCAAAGAAAAAAAAAAGATCCTGCCTACAGCAGCCCAGAAAGGCTGGGCACACTGCTGGTATTTGTAGTAAATTGTTCTGTATCTGCATCTATGATAGAGAGAAACACATCTGGAAGAAAAAAAAAGAAGAGTAAAAGCATTACGGTAGTTTAGAAAGTTACAGTGATTGTAACGCTAATCCTTTTTCTGCTTTAACCTGACAGTGTGAGAGGCTCCATTTGCAATGCAGACAGATTTGATCTTTCCCATCTCCTACACGCTATTCTGCATCTTTCCATGACAGGCTTTTTCATTACCACTATTTAAAAAGCAAAAAGGCCTACAAAATATTTGCCCGTCTTATTTCCTATTCACTAGATGTTCCAATTCTGAGTAATATCATTTAGTGATGGCTGGGGCTTATTATCTATCACCTTCCTGTACAAACAACCCAGACAACTTCTTCCCAAAGGCCAAATTGATCTGTTGACCTGCTAATTTACAAAGTGGTCTCTCGTCTTGCAAGTACTTACCTTGAGCAAAGTAAATGATTTTAAAAAATAAACAAACTCCTCTATTATGTGTGCTAATAAAATCCCAAGTACTTAAAAAAGATGAGAAAAAAATCACATACTTTTTAAGAGCAAAGTGATTTAGAAAGCTGCTAAGGATGTTTAAAAATCAATTCTGAACTTTGAGAGGACATGACTAAGGCTCTTAATAAATCCACCTCCAAATAAATCTGAGTTACGCACCCTTACTACTTGAATAAATGAAGTGACACTGACACATATCTAATTGTAATACATCACAAGATAATCTGTCAAGCCACAAGTGTTCAGGTCCTGTCACCCTTCTTCATCCATTATTTACACATAACCTTCATTGCCAGTGAAATCCCTATGAAGTATAGCTTGGCATCCAAATGCAGCCATTTTAGTCACTCAGCAGATAGAGTCAGGAAGCAAACCTGCACAAACTCTCCAAAACAGCTGTTAGTCTGCTAGAGAGACAGTTCAGAAAGGAACAAACATGCAGAAGCCACAACTGTCTTCTGCTTTGCTTAATGGACTGAAGAGCCACCAACCCTGAGTCTTTGCAGTGGACTTTGGGGCATGCCCTGCTGCCAAAGCTTGCTTTATATTCATTTCAAGATGCTATCTGGGGCCTCTCTAGCCTTTATTTCTTTATCCTATTTCAGACAGGGAGGCTCACCTAGAAACACATCTCAGTGCTCTTAACAGCATCTGCTGTGGTAATAGGCAAGCAAACTAATGGAGCAGTGCAGTATTTTTTACTCCAAACTTGCCAAAGATGTGTGAAGGGCAAACAGTTGGACATATTTACATACATTCATGATCCAGAAAGTCTCAGTTCAGCAGCTGCTGCAGCAAAGGCAATTCTTCCCTGTTAGCCTGCTCCATGAGCACATTTCTGCTTCACATCCTGCTGAGAGTGATGGGTGGTTTGCAGGGAAAGCCACCAGAGTGATAGCCTGGCTGGGGGGTTTTCTCTGACTCTTATTTTAGTAACTGAAGTTACAAATTCTTAATCACCACTTTATTAAAGAAGAAACAGGGATTCCTCCCCCTGTTCATCTTCTTCCCCCAAGGCACACAAAGACACTTTCTAAATGTGAGAATAAAGATGCACAATTCACAGTAATTCAGCAGTTCAGCCAGGACCTCTGCTTAACTCAGGAGGCTGCAATTACAACCACAATCTGTTTCAGGCATGCAGCACTAGAAAATTAAAGGTTCTGTAAATTACATGGCTATATTCCTCCCACAGCCCAATTAAAGGCTTTATTATTTGTCAATAAAGTACCAAATAAAAAAGGTATCCTCCAGATAAGGCAGCTGTTGCTATTTGGCTCTGGTGAACCTTTATTTATGTTCTCTAAGTTTGCAGCATGAAAGTTGCTGATAGGCCATGCATGTTATTACCAGGTGGCCCAGGGAAATGCTCGTGTCCCCAGGGCCAAGTCCTCAATAGTGCACATCCTTTCCAGCACACACACAGTCTATTCACACGCAGTGTGATTGGTGTTACTGCTTTCTGCCTGTGAAGCTCTGAAACAGCAGACACTGCCTCCCCTTTAATGCAGCATCCCCTAGCAGCCACCGACCCCTGTACTGAGCCAATACCTTCCCTGGCTGCCTCTTAGTATGATGTTGGTATGTCCAAGGGTGGCCAAAGATATCAGCAAGAATTTTCCTTGTATACTCAAAAGGAAACAGGATCAGGCCCCTGAGCAATACCTTCATCCTGCTGAGAGTTGTTATCACTTATTTCTAGGCTAAAAAGTTTGCATGCTGTTGTCTCTGATGACCATATTCTGCCCACGCCCCCCACCTCCAGCTTCCCAGAAGGAACTGTGCAGAGCTGAAGCTTCTCTTTTCTTCCTTATCACCTCTTTTTTTTTTTTTTTCATGTAAAGAACAATGGCTTTTACTACGGCTGTATGTTTTCATCCCTAGGAAATGGTAACAGCACTCAGGAACTGAGGCATTAAGACATCAACACAGCACTCCCATAGCTTAATGTGCACGATTCTCTCCCCTTCCCTAGCTTTTTTAATTTCAGGCACTTCCTACTTCTTGTTTGGGCTTCTGAGTGATACAAGTGTGTAATTAGTGAAAAAAGGCATTAACATCTGCAAGGCACTCTTCAAACATCAAAAAATCAAGCTATGCAAGTCTGCTTGCTGTTTCTTGTAATCACAACATTAATTTCTTACTTTTGGGGAAAAATAACATTCCTGTATTTCACAGATGATGGCAGAGCTAAAAAATTAATTTAAGATGATAATGCTACATGAAAATAAAAACCTCCTCTGATTGAATTTCAAGGACTCTTCTGTTTAACTAGCTTCAAGAGTCCTTTTTTTGATCATAATAAAATTATTTGCCATATGGTTCAGATGCTTGTGATCCTCTCTCAATGAGAGGATTATGCATGAGACATAATGCTTACTGTAGCTGCAGCCAAGCACACAGCTGGCTCTGATAATACCAACAAATGGCTTCATCTATCTCAATGTCACGTAGGAGCTGGTGCGATGTGAATCAGCCTAGAGTACAATTAAAATCTACATCATCTGTGAGAAAGGTGATGGAGGTTCTGACATCAGAGCTGTGCCAGATTCATCCTCTTTCCATTGTAACAGAAGAAACATGTTGCCCCTTTCACCCTGTCACACTAATGATGTGCTTTGCCCATCCCTTCCTGTGCACATTAAAGGTAGTAAATCAGGGAGACTCCTATTTAAAGGCTTCGCCTTTATCTGACATTCAGTAACGAGGACAATTTCTAAATTTAAGTGCATTCCTTGCTCCCCCCTCTGTGATAACGCCACTTGAAGTCTATGAGTGAAATACGCGTAGAGGAGTTTATGATCCATACAGATGCAAATTGTGACAGTATGCAAGAATTTCCTTGTTTTAGTTCCACAATATTTAGTCACACTAATAAAACCAGGCTTGCAAATCCATTTCTTCCACCAAACCAAATTTTATTGCAGAAAATGGCCATAATTCACTACAAACAAGCTTGATATCAAGACACTGATGAACCTCCTCTTTTAGGGCTTTAAAGCTAGTGGGAACTTGAGCAATTATTTTGTTTTATTGTTAGACTCATTAAAGGGAAAACCCACAAATATGTTTTATTAGCATTTTTGATGACTTAATGTAAATATAAGACATAATTACTTATGTCTGGCTTTCAAATTTTATTACAATCCCGGGTTCTATCAAGATATTTTAAACCTCTGGATATCTGAAATATAAAAGTTTGTCTGGTGGAATACGGCAAGGCACTAGGTAATGTTGTTTTCTCCTTTCTGTCAATTTAGCTGCATCAGTTTGTGTGGCACATTGCAAATGGTATTGCTAATCAATGCAATGTAGGCACTGGAAAATGAAGATATGCAGTTTTACACTCACTCGTGATCTTTACTGAGATGTAATCAAAGTCTCTTTAAAAATCTTTAATCACACAATATACATGCAGACCATTTTCAACTATCTCCTGGTTAGGACATAAGACAAATTCTCAGTGCATGCGCCTGAATTACAATGATAAATGTGTTTTTAAATGCCCATGTTTTTACTAAATAAGACAAAATACATCACATTTGGCCTTCCACTGTGTTAGTCTATCTTAATGTCATTTTTCATAACGGTGTTACACTACACTAACACTGATATGTGCAAGTATTAAAGTATTATTTTATGCACCAACATCAAAAATCCAAATCTGGGAACACAACACTGAGTCTCTCTCCATATGAAAGCTAGCGCCTTGTTGCTTTCTGTTAAGCAGTCAATGGTAATACAAGGTTTTGCCTACACACCAGCCTGCACGTCTGTAATGACACTGCTCTCTTAAGTTGATTTAGATAGAATGACAGCAACATCCTCTTCCATAAGGGCTTACACGGTACAAGCTTTGGAGAAGCATCCAGGTGACATAAAAATCTACTGTTTAATACAGCAAAAATTACAAAACTTTAAAATTAAAAAACATAACTCAGAGCTTCTCAGGAATACTTAAGAAAGCAGAGGTCTCTAAACTGAACAATGTAATCCTTGCAGTTGATGTAAAATGTCATTGCTCTCAGGGGAAAAAAAAAGAAGAAAATGCAAGGAAGATTTTTACTGCACCTTCTGCGTCTGCCTATATCTAAACTCACTGAACTACAGATAAATGAAGTCAAAAGCCATGTGTGAAGGCTTCATGCATCATTGAATAAATATTTGCTCCCTCAGACCTTACTCTTGCTTTTTCTTTCCCCTCCCCAAATAATAACAGCTGGAAACTGCATAACAATGCACCCACTTAAAATTCAGGTATGGGCTCTTCACAACGGTACCAAAGAAACTTTGCCTTTGAAAATAAGACACCTGCACTTATATCCAAGCTACGGTTTCCTCCTTTACTTGAGTAGATAAACACACAGTAGCCTATACCTAAGTTTGAAAATAAATTGCTAGACCTCATAAAAGCATCCATGCCAAAAGACAAATTGCCATTTTCTGTGCATCTTTCAATAGTTCTGACACAAATAAGTCAAACCACAAAACTGTAAAAAATGTAGAGCAAGAATTCATATCAGCTAAGGTGGCAGATATACTTCAAACTGGGAAAAAACCCTCTTCCCATAATGTGAAAATGCCATTGAAAACTATTAACACACTTCCTCTACAGTCCTGAAAATTGTGCTACAGCTATCCCAACTCAGCTTTTATACTCACTTTTATATACACCTCTGCAGAGCTCCCACAAATCCAGAAATTTAAGAAAATCTAACATATACAAACTTGAAAAATATGTATCCAGGTAATGTATTTGAAGAGAAAGACACTCTTAAAACAACAGAAATAACAGTCGTAGAAAACTGAATCTAACAGCAACAGAAAATCCTGTTAGTAAATGTGGCGCTCTCAAGAAGACAACAAAATTATAATGCAAAGAGAAGTAAAACCGAAACACAGAAAGACAACAGTCCTGACATATTAAAAATTTGAAGGGTAAAAAGCCATTGGTTTAAAGGTTAAAAAGCCAATAACAACTAGATTACAAAATTGCTAAAATATTAATTTGAAACCACAGTGCACAATTTCTAGAAGTAAGGCATCAGAAATTTTCTCATCTACGGTGAAGTGGAAGTTCTTGATGGTATGTGACTTGGCCTGAGCCAGCAATATATTTTTCGTATGTTATATGAAAAAACAAGCCATGGTAGAATAAAACTTCAAAAAAAATTAAGACAGTACTAATCTCAACATTAGCTGCAGGAAGAGGAAGACTGTAATGAAGAAAAAAAGGAGATGAGACTGACTAAAGGAATAAATGTTCTGGTAATCTCATCCTTTAAGATTTGTCTGTACTTTTACCATGAAAATGTGCACAACAGAACTGAATTCTGCAAGCTACTGCACATACTGCCAGACCACTGAACTTCCCCTATTCCTAATAACCAGGCTCAGAAAAAGCCACATAAAAGAAGTTTGCTTCCATCCAGGAGGAAAAAGGCAAAAACACTTAGTTAAACCCTCCCATCCCCAATGCACGTACCTACAGGAGAACAACATCTAGCTTTAATTCTTGAATAATTTGGTGAAAATAGCAGAAATTAGATTACAAATATATTAAGACGTGGACAAACCAGTAATAGATATGAAATAATAAAAAACCTATTCTTTAGAAAACAGATGACGATTTCTGACTCAGTGAAGACCTTGTAGAGCCATATATTGGGTCTGTGTGGCAAAGTTTTGATAGCGGGGGGCTACAGGGGTACTTTCTGTGAGAAGCTGCCAGAAGCTTTGCCCACGTCTGACAGAGTCAGTGCCAGCCAGCTCCAAGACTGACATGCCACTGGCCAAGGCCAAGCCCATCAGCCATTCTGGTAGTGCTGCTGGGATAACAGTTAGGAAGGGGGGGAAGAAGCCCTGTGCATTTTGCAGCCAGAGCAGGGAGTGAGAACATGTGAGAGAAACAGTCCTGCAGACACCAAGGTCAGTGCAGAAGGAGGTGGGGGAGAGGCTCCAGGGACTGGAGCAGAGTTTCCCCTGCAGCCCATGGTGAAGACCATGGTGAGGCAGCTGTGCCCCTGCAGTCCATTTAGGTCCATGATAAACTAGACTACTAGTGAAGTGCTGAGACTGCAGAGAAGAAAAAAGGAGGATCACAAAACCTATTTTTCTCATACTTGGCAAATCTCCCTTCCTGTGATGTTCTCTGAACTTACTGTTCTAAGTAGTTAAGAAGAAACAAATTGTATGGAAACCTCATCTTAGTGCGCTGAGCAGTTAAGTTTCTGGGTAGCTGACTTTCAAACATGTAATATATTTTGCTGCAAGGTTTTACCAGTGCTTGGCACTGTTGATAAATCCATTTCTGCATGCTGCTGAGGTCTTCACCCCCAGCTGAGCACCTAGAGGCAGAGAGAAGCAAGAGGTGCTTCAAAAGAAAACTTTTATCCGTTGAGTAAACTGTAGTATTTCAAGACTTTTTGTTGTTTGAGATGAGAATATAATTCTCCTTAGTACATAAAATACTTCTTGACAGATTATTTCAATCAAAATATCTACAAGTCTGGACCCTTAAAAGGTACAAGAGGTTGTAATACAATAATGGGTATGTGTTAAGGTTATTGCTCATCTCCAAAACATGCTTCCTGTCTTAAAGATAATATTAGAATCTCAAAGAGCATGAGAAATGAGAAGAAGATGAGAAAAAAAGTTTCGATAGCTCCAGTGCACCTTCGAGCTTTGATATTTTCTGTTCACCTTCTTCTACATCCCTTTTTTCATTTTCCTAGGACCAGCTGCCTATTCATAAAGCCAGAAATATATTGCTTAATATAGCATCAGTATTCCTAGTATAGCACTAACAGACTAGAAAAGGTTGTTGAAAACCAAATGCATATACATAAATGTTTTTTCTATATTAAATGGAAACATCCCAAAACCTCAAATGATCCATGAGAAATTTTAATTATAACTTAACAGATGTTTCAATTAATTGAAGGATATCAGAAAGGTGATTTCTTTCTCATTGTAATTAAAGAGTTAAGCCTAATTTACTGTTGTCAGAATAAGACTAAATGCCAATCTGGTCTTCCTAATTATATAAAAAGGTAAACAGAAGAGCTCCAAGACAGACATCAGAATGCTCCCTCCTACCTCAAAAAAACCCCAACACACACTTCTCTTCTGGCTAGAAGATGGGCAATGACCTTTAAAGAAAGCAAGCAACTCACTCTAATTCTGCTTTGCCACCCCTTTACTAATTTTCCCTGGAAGCTATTTTCATTTCCATTCCCTTGACTTCACAGCTTTATTGTCTAATATTGTGGCTACGCATAAGGGTAAACATATCTTTTTCATTCACTAACATGGTATTATCTAGTTGTCACCTGTGAAAGAAAAACGCAATACAGAAGTAATGCTGAAATACTTGTTTTTCTATGACAATGAAACAGATTTTTCCTCCTATAACTTTGAAGGAAAATAGAGTGAACAAAAAAATCTTTTTGATCTGTGTCTGAAATACGTATAATATGCATACCTTCTAAATTGCACATTAAATACAATGGTCTTCATAACAAATACTGTCTTTCCAAATGTACCTGAACAAAAAGTGGAAGCTATGAAAGTTCAAAGGATTTGGTTTTTAAGCAATCCAGTGATTAGCAGACAATCTGCAGACGAGAACTTTTCTACTCCACCTTTTCCCACCTCCCTTGCAACACAGATGCCTTTATTGAAGAGAAACATGTAAGATCGACAAGAGACATAGAACCTGGCTACAAGTGTCAATAATACCCAGTGCGAAGTTCACTGAAGTATGAATTATATCAACAAACATGTATGTATGTGTGTGTCTGTGTACATATATATATATAAAATATGAAAGCCTGTTACCTCCAACGTGTTACAGAAAATGCCAAAGAACTCCAAGTAGAATTTTGCTCCTGTCCAGGTATAGGTGAAAAAGTGGTGAGAGATGAGTGAAACAGTGCAGCCTGGGAGCAGTATTTCCCTGAAGAAAAGTCCATCTGTATATTTAATTCATATTGGCACCACATCTGAAATTCTGCATTGCTCACATGCAATCAGCATCAGACCCTAGCAAAAAGGAGAATAACAAGCAGCCCCACTATGCTGGATGTCAGCAGTAGATCAGGAAGACAACTGAAAAATACTAAAATCACCACACAATGGGGATTTAGGCTGGAAGGGACCTCAGAGATCACATCATTCCAATCCCCCTGAGATGGGCAGGGACATCTTCCACTAGGTCAAATTGCTCGAAGCTCCATCCAATCTGGTCTTGAACATTTCCAGGGAATTTTCACAGGTGTTGGACCATGTGAATCAAGGAAATGCAAACGCAATATGGAAGGCATTTTGGATGTCTTTAACAAAGGCCAGTGCTGGTGGAAACGAAGAGAGGCCAAGCAGTCCCAGATTTGAACAGAACCTACTCTAACAGTAAGGTATCATGCACTGAATAGGATCTGTGACCAGACAGCTACTGCTCTCAGTTCAGTTTATTATGGCTGTTTTAAACAAACACAAACTACAGAGAGCCAATCATATACTGAAAATACTAGTGACAAGTTTGCAGTGAGCACACTTTCTGCACTTTGCTGCACAAGAATCTTTACATCAATTCCAGTCACACTCTAAGCACCAAACACTGTTTTTATGCTCAGTTAATGTGACTTAATCCAGCCATAAGCAGAATATTTCAGAAAACTAGATTGTGCTGGGATTCCCCTGCCTCCTTGTGCTCTAGTGCTTCTGCTGACCTTGACAAATCTCTTGGTTCTCCTCCATACAATATAATTTCCTACATATTTTTAAATGGCCAAAAAGAGACAGTGTACAGCAAAAACTTAATGGGGAGTTATAAAAGCGTACTTGAAAACCATCTCTGACTAATTAATTTCAAAGAAGAGAATAAAAAAAGCAATTTTATTCTATACAGAATATTACAAACATAAATTGTACACATCTATTTCAGCTGCTGTGCCCTCTGTACAAAGCAGGGCTTAACTCCGGGGTCAGTGGGAACAGCTAAAGATATTACTCCACCTTCCTTCCACTGCTTTCTCGCTCATTCATTTGTGCTTAACCCTCTGCCCAAATGTTGTGAAAAATCTTAATGTAGATTTATCTCAGAAACACTTACAGAAATATTTACCTTTACAGGTATCAACCCATTGGTTAACTTCCCCAGATAAGAAGCTACTAGAATAAAATTATTTTACTACTCATCTTTCTCTGTCCTGTCAAAAGTACATTTAACACAATCTGTGTGATGAATGTGGCCTCATGAGAAGTGGGAGGGAAAATTAATTTGGGTGGTCTGACAATGAAAAGATCATTTGTCATTACTGAGCTGAGCTCTGCCAGCAAATGACTGTATTGTTACACCCCAGTGGCTGCTACCCGTTTTCTGCCCCTTCCCTTAGCAAACTCCTCCTCCCTAAAGCTTCAGTTTGCTCTGAATGAAGGTTATTAGCAGTACTAACCAGCCAGAGTGGGGAGCCTGGATGCAGTGGGGGTGGGATGCGAATTTGTAAGAACTAATTTGTCTAATGTTCGGTAACAAAGGCAAAGGGTCTGTGCTGTGAATTAATACAGCATCAATCACTGACTAACTGTTCCAGTACATGTAATGAGAATATTCCCAGGCCAACCCAATGGTCTGCACAGGCAGCTGGGGAGATAATACTCTGAATTGGATTTTTATTTTAAGGCAACTCCCATCTTTAAAGCAAGGAAGAACCTAGGGAGACTACCCTTGGCATGTAGGCATGTGTGCATATATATGTATTCTTTCTTTCTATATATATTTTTTTATCTTAGAATAAAAGTATTTATTTTGAAAAATAATGCCTCATAATTTCATTGATTGTAAGATTTCTGGTTAAGTGGCCCTTTTAATTTTCTTCAAGTTGTTATACCTTCTCTCCAGTAGATTTGTTAACCATAGAGTTAGATCATCTTATTATAACTTTAGTTTGTATATAAAAAAAAGAATAATTGGAAGCAGTTTCATATCCAGAAGAGGGATTTTTCTGCATTTAATTTGCTGATCACAGTAAGGGGAGAGAAAGAAACATGTATTTTAATATTTTTAGATTAAATGCAGTTATACTTGAAAAACACATCCACTTGCATTTCTTTAATAAGGATATTTACTGTTTGTGTAGTATCAACTTCCCATTGTTTTCAAAAACCAGAAGAGCAAATACAATCTTTGATACTAAAAAATTAAAATCACTGTCAATCAAAATTGCGTCTAGTTGACAACCAACTGGAACAACTAGTGGGTGCACTGGGCAACTCACTGAACTGTCACCACTGGAAAGAATGAACTCTCTCTGTATAAAAAGATTTATCAGGGAGAGTTTAGGACCGACAGAGAAGCCTAAAGAAGAAACCAAAAAAAAAAAAGAAAATAAGGAGAAGTTGAAGAAAGGCCTTTATTACAAAAGTAAAAATGAATGTGCCACTTACAACTAAGAGGTTCACTGAACTTTGCATAATGATTGCATGCTCCAGCACAACACACCTAGGCTACTTGACCTTCAGCCCTCCCAACCTAAGAAGGCTGCAGTGAAGTAATGAAGACATTTTATGCCTTCCCAAGTCAGACATGCAAAAGAATGAGAAGTGTTGCAGCTCATTACCGAAGCACTCTCGTCACCCTCCCACCACTGCCCATTTATGTTATTACTCTGCTAAATATTTTGCTGCCTTCAGCAGTGTAAGATTGCCTTAGAGACATCTAGAAAGCCTCCTAGATCAAACGATAGGCTTCCAAAGGTGAAGGATATGCTGCAATACAGTCCAAATGCCTATTCTACAGACTTCATCCATCTTGTACTGCATACACTCTTAGGCATAGGTCTCAAATAACACATACAAAAAAAACCCCCAAAAATCAAAACCAAACCAAAAGAAACTAAAACAAAACAAAACACCCCAACAAACACAAAACAAAACAAAAACCCCCAAAACAAATAATTAACAAACAAACCCCCCCCCCCCCCCAAAACATCACAGCCCAAAAAACAACAACAAAAAAACCCACTAAAAAACCCTACCAAATAAACACCCCAAAGTTAAAACCTGTGAGTTCAAGGTAAGTTTAGGGCCATACTATCCTCTTTGTCAGATAAGTCCTGCACTGCCACAACTCTGTCTCTAAGCCACTGTGACACCAGGGAAACATCGGGAGGAAGCAAACGGTTGCCTTGTGTTTCTGATCAGGACAGTTTGTGGAAATACTGTGATGTGATATTTTGGAAAAAAATATGCTAGAATATGCATGATTCTAGGAAATAGTACTGAAGAGTAGCCTGAAACAGAAAACAGAATTCCATTTGCCTTTGACAAAGCAACAGAGGGGCTGAGAGAGAGACATGGCTGCCCAAAGAAGCACACAAAGAAAACTCCTCTTTGTTTTCCAGCAAAGAAAGGATGAACTGCAGCCATCCTCCCCCAACAGGCTTCAGAGTAACCCCTGGGAAAGGCTGAGTTTTTTATTCCTGTGGGAAAGAGACACTGGAACTAATTGCCACTGCACTTTCATTTAAACTCATGTACATTTATCAGAACAAAAATTATATATTTGTGTGTTTAGGAATGGTCACACAGCATTCCAATCAAGCAGGACTCTACCATACTGGTTAAATTAAACAACACTTAAATTGAATACACAGAAGAAAAAAACTTACTTGTATTATTTAGCTGTGGAGCAATAACTTGACAAGATCAATTGAGAATTATTTAATAAGTACCTGAAATGCCCCTTTACCACTTGCGTGTCACATAAAAACCATTTCTGATAATTTTTATGCACACAAAGTATTAAACCTTTAATTAGATAATGTACATATACACTATTTTTATTGCTGGAAAAAGTAGATCCTTTAGATCCAAACTGAATTAATGGAGAACTTAAGGCTCTTTTACTCAAGATGTACAATAAACAGCCCATAGCATCAGTCCTGCATGAGTCCTAGGAAGGAACTGTGATTCAAATACAGAATTCTTTCCATTACCGTGACAGCGGAAGGAAGTAATTTACTGCAACTAAAGAGAGACTGCAGTGTATTTCCCTTTTCTTCTAGTAGCTGGTGGATTGAGGCAGGTGCAGGGAATAAAGGCTACATATGACAACAGCCCCTCTTCTTCTGCCCAGCTGGATGGAGGACTACATGTGACCTCTAACCCCAGACTTCAATTCCCAGGACAAGGAAAAGTATTAGAAATATTCTGTCTTCTTGGCCTTACAAAATGGTGCCCTTGAAGCTCTTTTGCAATGTTGTTCCTGATGAAAACAAAAAATTAAATAAATAGCAATGACTCAGAGGAGAAGCTCTGAATCACATACTGAAGGACTTTCTCTCCTTACATGTCCCTCTTTGTTTCAATCCTTTTACATTAAAAAAATAAAATCAAAGGAAATATGAATTATTATTTATTTAAAGGTATAAACAAGAAGAGGCTCTTACTCATTTAAGTGAGATGGTGACCGAATGGCAGTTATCATTGTCAGTATCACTTTCCCTGTCATTATACCATAAAGCATGGGGTACTCTTGACATTACCTTCAGACCATTTCTACAGGCCTACTCACGAGAAATCATAAACCATTAAACACCATGCAATGTTTGCAGTGAATACATACATATATTTTGTTAATTTATGCCATGTTTCACACATATGAAGGGAATAAAATCAGGAATAATTATTTATTGATATAAAATAATCACTGTGTGCAAGTGCACACAGATTGTGGTTATGTTCACTACTTTCTTGTGGGAAAATTATAGATAAGATTACATTGTCATAATTTTTATGGAGAAACAGTATTTAACAGCCTTAATCAAAAGTGGGTATGTCAACATTCCCAATGACAATCGATGCAAAAAAGAAAGTCACACATTCAGACAACCTAAACTATCAGTTATCTTCTGCTGTTGTTGCATTTTTTGTTTGTTTGGAGAGGCTGGGTGGTTTGGGGGTCAGTAGAGTGTGTGGAATTAAATCCAACTCCTAATCTGGTGAGTTATCTATGGTGTGCAAGGCAGAAACCATCTATTATGTAGCACCAGTGAGTGACAGTATGAATAGCAGCCTTTGCCAGTAAAAGCTGCGATAAGACCTGGATTCTGAGAGAAGTTCCTGCTCCAGAACGATCTCTATTGTTCCAGCCATCAGTTTGGGCAGAAAAACTGATTCAAAGATAAGACAGCAATGATGCTGGCCTTTTACATAGAAAAAAAATCACCAAATAATCAATTCTTCTGCATTTAGAAAGACATCTCTCAAGATGATTTTTATTTTAATAAAATCCAGTGATATTTTTTTAAAATTAATAACTTAAATATAAAGAATTTCTTCGAGTCAGGATCTGATCCAAAGCAGAGTTATTCTATATTCAATATTTGCATCCCCACAACTGATTATTTCCATAACTCTCCGGTAACAGCTTTCACCTCAACCTCACCGTATCAGTAACTTCATTGCTGCTTGATGGGCTCATCTGCTGAACTTCAAGACGCACCCTGCTGTTAACCCAGCTTTCTGCCAGCCTGGGCTGGTGTTTCTCTGCAGGAAGGGTGCAGGAAGCGCTGAGCAGGAGCGCAGAACGCCACGCGTGACCACGACCCGCACGCACGGCCAGAGGACGCGCGGCTTCCTCGCCGGGCAGGGGCCGAGCGGCCCTTCAGCACCGCGGACAGCGCCCGGCGGGCCGGGGACACGCCGGCCACCCGCCCCCAGGCGAGGATCTGAGACACACGGTACAACCTGCTATCTTCAGACCGCCCTCAGCAGCAACAACAAAAAAAGGGATCGGCTTCCTGAACTCTTTTGGAAACAGTTCTTGAAATAGCAGCTTAAATTACCCAAGGCACTTAATTTTCCTGAGTTTCCAATGAGCTTTTCATAAACTCCCTGCATCAGAGTCTTTTAAGGAAAATAAATAACAGTGGGGCAAGGGACAGAGTCATAGAATTGATTGAAAAATTGTTAAGTGATAGGAAACAATGAGTAATGGCGAGTGGCTGCCCCTCAAAATGAAGAAAACGTAGGCGTGAATGCTCCTGGGACTGCTATTGAGATGAGCACTATTTATTAATGACTTGGAAATGGTACTGAACAAGTTAGCAGCTGTGGTAGTGTGAGTTTATTACTGGGTTTCTTACTGGAAATTCTGGAAAGTTTTACAATCTTCAAGTAGCCATAAAAGCTCAATGATACTAGAAGTGGTAAAATGAAAATCCTTTAGGAAAAAATAAATATGAGGAAACAGATCTCGGTCTATAGGACCATGCAATAGTTTTTTAGAACAGAAAAGTGAAGGCAGTGAGAACCAGCAGAGAGACCCTGACAAATGAGAGGGCTGGGCGATCACCAACCATATGAAGCTCAACAAGGACAAGTACCAGATTCCGCACCTGGGACAGGGCGATCCTGGCTGTACAGACTGGGGAATGTGATGCTGGAAAGCAGCACTGCAGAAAGAGACCTGGGGGTTCTGGTTGAGGGAAAGTTGAATTTGAGTCAGCAGTGCCCTGGCAGCGAGGAGGGCCACCCCTGTTCTGGGCTGCATCCAGCAAAGCATCGCCAGCCGGGCAAGGGAGGGGATTGTCCCGCTCTGCTCTGTGCTGGGGCAGCCTCACCTCGAGTTCTGGGGGCAGTTTTGGGTGCCACAATATAAGAAGGATATAAAGCAATTAGAGAGTGTCCAAAGGAGGGCCATGAAGCTGGTGAAGGCTCTAGAAGGGAAGGCCTATGAGGAGCAATTGGGGTCACTTGGCTAATTCAGTCTGAAGAAGAGGAGACTGAGGGGAGACCTCATAGCTGCTTACAACTTCCTCACAAGGGCAAGTGAAGGGGCAGGCACTGATCTCCTCTCTGGTGACAGGACCTGAAGGAACAGCTTGAAGTTGTGTCAGGAGAGGTTTAGATTGAATATTAGGAAAAGGTTTTTCACGCAAAGGGTGTTTGGGCACTGGAACAGGCTCCCCAGGGAAGAGGTCACAGCACCAAGCCTGACAGAGTTCAGGAAGAATTTAGATAATATTCTCGGGCACATGGTGTGACTCTTGTGCAGGGCCAGGAGTTGGACTCAATGAACTTTGTGGGTCCTTTCCAGTTCAGGATATTCTATGCTTCTATGATAACTGGGCAACGGGGGGTTTTTGCATATACTATATAGCATGCAATTATTCCATTTGCCTCTGGATATATGAAACTACACTTTTTCTAGTAAATATCTAACAGAAATAATCTGTCACAAGGATTGACTAAATTTAGCTTAAACAGACAAGATGATACAAATTAAAGTCCATAAACCATCTACATAATTCACATAATGTATTACATCCTGATTACTCAGACTCTAAAGATCTGCTGAAAAGACTGAAAGATCATAAATTTTAGCTGTTTAAAAACTATAATTATTCTACAGTCATTAATTTAAAAGCAAAATTCTTCAGAAAACTGACTATGTATTCTTTTTCTTTTACCAAATTTCTTCACACCATGAGGGAAAATGAGGGATATAAAACTTAAAAATATAGGCTTCAGATCATACACCATTCAAATGGTACATTTGAATGTCCATTAGTGTGTTCAGGACAAAAAAAAACACACAGAAAAATGACTGACTGGTTCTAAGGCTAAACCAATAAATCGAAGGGAATAAAACAATTAACAAATTTCAGAATTTTACAGCAACCAAAATTATATGAAACTTAGAGGGAATTTCATGCAGATATTCATGATTAGATAGGATACATTAAAATCTGATCAGGTTCTTCTCTTTTCTCTATTACATAAAATAAAAGGAGTTTTAAATGAAAGAGCAGTAAATGCAGAAGTAATATAGAGAAACATTTCTTTTACCTAGTCAATGGAACTGGCTGTCAGATCAGGTCATCAAGATAAAAACCATAGCTACATTTTTAAGAAGAACTGCATCATTTTATCACTGATAACAGCATTTGAAGCTATGCAAGGTAAGACAATAATGGTAATCCAATATTATGCTTCAGGGTGTAAGACAATGAATTGCAAGGTTTAGAAACAAATGTGCAGTGTCACTCAAAGGGGTAAGATGCGTTAGCCTTTTGGGAGGAGATTTACCTTCTTTTAAAATATCAAGAACTAGCCACTGCCAGAGGCACGGCACCAGACTACAGAGACCTGGTGTCTGATCTGCTGTGACAAATCCTTTGTTATTACAAGTTTGGCTTTGATAGACAATAGATTCTCCTGAGTTTTATGGAGCTGAATTCAAATTAAAAGCACATGCTCTATGAAAGCATAGCTTGGAGGAAGGATCTGAAGGACAGAACTGCTAGCCAGTAATTAAGAGTTCCGCACTGTGCTTTCTGGCAGCAATTATTTTAACATAATTCTTAACAGAGTCTATTAAAGAGGAAATGCCAATTAGCAATAGCTTATTGCACAACAAAACAATGACTGCCAATATAATTTACTGCCATAAACTGCACAGAGAATTGACTGCTAAAAACAATTGGATGGTTAACTAAAAATGAGGGAGAGGAAGGAGAATCTACTTCCATTTAAGACGCACAAGTCTGATGAAACTTCAGTCCCTACATGGAAAGCTCAATTCAGATTCATGTTAAACTATCCAGGCTATGCATATTATTTGAAGCACCTTTCAAATTAGAGTGAAACGATGACGTTTTGCATACGATTTTTCAGATTACATGTTCATACTTGCCAACTAGTCAGTTATCCATTTGAAGGGAGAAAAATTCGTAGGCACACTATTATCCCACACTTCACATCAACAAGAAAGAGGCCAAAAGAAGAAATAAAAAAGAGCCTTGATCTTAGCCAAACAATCTGGTTCCATATATAGAAGACAATTCTCTGTTTTAAGGTTTTCTAGGAATGCTGCCAATTACTTCCCCGAATTATTGACCTTGATTTTCCAGTCTAGCCTGAGTCCTGTAATGTCCCTCACTCAGTTCTTCCATCAAAATGGAATATGAGTGACACAGAAAATATGCAGCTAAGAAAATGTAGAGTTTGGAAGGTGTTGCTGAGCAAGAAAATTCTCCAGAGAAGACTAACGTGTGCTTTTTCAAGCTTATAAAATTGAAATTAGAACTGCAAGCTTAGCATAGATCTGCTAGCTGACTTTGCTTCTTAGTTCTGACAAATAAGAAGCAACCTCTGTATATTTTTACCTTACAGAAAACAATGGCAGCAGGAGGAGAGAATTACCTTTAGGCTGGAGATTTAGAGGGCCTGCACTACAACCTGTCCCAGTAAGCTAATAAAATAAACCATCACAGGAACCTGGTATGCAATGGCACTGATACACACAAAAAGACAAGACAGATGGAAAGAGAAATGTGAAGTTTGCAGACATAAGAGCTGCACTGTTTTGCAATCAAGATGTTCAGCTATGTGGAAACACAGTTTGGCAGTGTCATCACCTAAAAGAATGTAGTTCCCCGTAAGACTGAAAGGAAGGAAGAAAAAGAAAAATGATTCTCCTGCTTTCCCCCTAGAGGGTGGAAAAAATTGAAATCAGATATTCTTTTATGGTTTTATTTTTTGAATTTTTTTGATAACATTATAGAGACCATCTACAGACAGATTTCTCCATGGACTTTTGAATATGCCTGATATTGTTTACAAAAACCATCTTACTTTCTCAGTTTCTAGTTTTAAGCCTTATTTGGGGATCTAAATATGGAATCTAGTTCTTTGGGTCCCCGTATTGGATCTGAGCATTAATTATCTCTTCCCTCAATAAATTAGAAGCAATCTTTGCTTTTAAAAAGAGAACATAACTCAAATATGTTTTGTCTACCTCAGAGTGAGCTCATGCTTTCTAAAGTTGCAGGTTGCATGCAGCACTGCAGAAGATGGCATGTATTTATTGATGAACAACCTGATTGATCTGGTTTAAATTTTAGATGAGGTTTAGCTTTCCTCTGGAGAAAAACAGCTTTTATTTTTCCTTTAGGTACATTGTCAGTGAACTTTTAGCATAGTTAGCTGCGATAAATAAAAGTGAAAAATCATCAAACCTGAACTTGGAAGTAAGTAACAGTAATAAAGCATCTTATGGACCTGATTTGATTGTTACAGAAATCAAATAATTACTTACTTGACCTCATCTTCTCAGATGACGGGTTAATCCCTCTCTCATAAATTGTTAGCATACCTAGAAGGTTAACTAACATATTACTTAAAAAAGAAAAGCAGAGCTGAAGGATTTTTTAGATTTTTCTCTTTTAAAATAGCACTCAAATCTTTCTTTTATTTCTACATATTTATTGGGGTTAAGCTGTGGCAATATGTGTAATAAATAAGTGAAAGGCCTAAGAGTTTTTTCCAAATCTAAGAAGTCAGTCATTTCTTTCTTATTAGACTTTCTCTCCAGATACATAGAATTTTATCAAACTGTTATTTACAACAAGACTTTCCAAAAGGGTTCTGTGACTCAGTTTCTTCTTCAAAACCTACTATTTTTACTTAGAAGATGCATTTTTGGAATGTAATGCCATCATCATAAACAGTGTTCAGTTTCAGCTGTTAGACTTGCTCCATAACATTCTGTTAAATCCATATACATAGCTTTTAATTCTTTTGCTACTGTTCAATAGCAAATGTGAGAGGTTTTATAAAAATAGGTATTAGACAGCTACAGACTTAAAACAAACATCAAGATGTTACCACAGAGAACCAGATAGTATATTTCTGTAACAGTGCACAGCACAGGCACCTGTACACTGGTATGACCATCATAAATTCTTAATAACGCAGATATAGACCTTCTCTTTCTGTTTTAAATTGGAGGCTTGTTCCTAGAAAGTTCTAAATTTTACTGAAATACAGCTATTAAACAACTAAACAGAGCAGCAAGCTTTCCCTAAAAAGAGATGGAGGTCTAAGCTAGGATTATTCAAATCATATTATTTATAAGAATTCTTATTTAGATTTTCTTTTATGCTAGTCCAGAAAACATGTTCTTAAATTTGAGTCAGCAAATCCTAACCTGCGAAATCCAGTTCTCCAGAAGACAAAGAAAACAGGTTTTTTTCTGGTAGTTCAGCTTGAGTGCTGAAGGGATGTATCTGACTAAGCAACTAAAATAGCACTGGACTACCCTGGCCAGAGTTACTACAACTCAAAAATAAGATTCTCAAAAGCATTCTTAGAGATTTATGTGCTGTTCTCATGGAAATGCTCCTTCAGAGATTTGGCTAACATAAAGATATTACTCTTAGGCACCAAACCCTTTATTCCCCCTGAATGTGCCCATTCCTCTTGGACTGTAAGGAGCATCAGAAGACACTGTGTAAGCAAAACCTGGTTTTATCTCTAAAAACCTATTCTATGCTTCCTTATAAAAACAAGTTGTTCCTATTCTAGCATTCTGCTTTTAAATACAAAGCTATGCCCATCATAACCACAAAATTATATTTGAACTATTTTAGCTAAAGGTACAGGCTGAAAAAGCTCTTTATTTTCTCAACTGTCCACTGTTTTTTAATTACGTATCATAGTTTTTGCTTATTAGTAGCAAAGGAGGTGCAAGTATAGAGGTGGCCTGTTGAACATCTTCCATTTCATTAAACTTGATCATCAAGCTACTTTTTGCCTATAGAAAATGACGTTCTGTTCTTCTGTCTGCGCAAAGAAACTTGCTCATCCCCTTCACTCAGGCACTGGACTTCCCAAGACATGAAAACTCCAAGATTTGGGAATCTCTCGCTGGGAAAGGCTTCAGTAGGCATTGCATACTGCCTCACTTACTCTGTTCCAGACCTGGCAGAGCAGCCAGCTTGGAAATGGGTATGGAAATGAGATATTTTGTGATCTCCCCAGTGAAAACAAAATATTAGACTTGAAAATCAGGCAATTCAGCTCAGTTACTCTAACAAACATAATGCATATGTTTATATATTTTTCCTTACGTTTAGTTCTTAGAATTGAATCTTAAAATATACTTGCTCTTATTTAAACTGCTGAAGGAAAACAGTGTATGTTAATCTTCCTTGGCAAATTTCCACATTTTCTCTCTTTTCTTTTTCATACCAAATTAAATGCAGATACTATCACTGCCATATCTAGGATAACATATTTCTTTATCCTTTATCCAACAAGTTGTTGTCAAGAGTTAGAAGAATACTACACCACCAAATCTTGTGCTTCTTCTTCCAAAATAGAAATGTAGACAGTGTTGAGTTTCACAGACTTAAACAGAAGTTCTGTTCAAGCTGTATCTCTATCCTTGTATATATTATGACATCATAATGGCTCCATCAGCTATAATAAAAAATGAATTCCCTTGACATATATTACCCGTAAGTGCAGTGTAGTAAATAAATGATTCATGCAAGTTCAATTACAAGGGTATGATGTCTATAAATGCTAAGTACCTGCAAGATAGCAACAGTAAAGGAAATGAACCCATGCAGTGTTAAAAATGCCTTTCAGCTAAGATTTCTGACCATACCTTTCATCTCTTTTTACATGGTTTTACACGTCTTTTACTAAACACACTCGTGGTGTAACAATCCACTAAAAGGTTACATTCAGAGTAGTGGTTCTATCCTTACTATGGATAGATCTAAAAATAGAACTAGGTTGCTCTTTTGCTCCAGAGGCAGTAAAGAAATCTTTTTAAGAACTGGAATTCCCACTGAATTTAAGACTCCACCTCTGCCTCCTGTAGGTTAAATTACTAAGCCTTTAAAATAAAAAGTCTCTACCCATGATGATTTACATACATGCAGTCTAAAACAAGTATATTTTGTGTTCATGTATTTTGTTTCCTAAATATATGTAAGATGACATGACGAACACAGTTTCTTCTATTTTACAACTATTTATAGGAAACAATGGCTCAGGGAGTAGGTGATCGACTCTAAATCATGTATACATGATAATTCTTGGCAAATGTGTTTCTAAATCTATATACATTTTACAAGACAACCACTCATGACAGTAATTTTTGAATTTTATTAGCAAAAACTAATTTCTGAACGGATTTGGAGTAACACTGCCATTGTTTTATGCAGGTTTACAGTTACCCATTCACCCACAAATGACATAAGGACTGTCATAAGGACTTCCTAAATTTACTCCCCAGCTGTGCCAGGAGACAGCACTAGATGAGTTAAGGAGGTCTTCCAGGAGAACAGAGTATCACTGGTAAGTCATTACGGCATCTGGTCTTATCCCAGTGTTAAAAAGTGGAGCAGAGAACATAGCACATAGTTTAAATATACCCTCCAGAAGTGTATATTGCCATAATTAGTAGCAACCTTGGATAATTTGGGTAATGACTTAAATAAAATGAAGCATGAATAAATGAAGTGTGAAGTTTTGTTAAACTCTCAGTTTTCCCAATTTCCTATAAAACAGGTTCCAGAGATAAAATAAAATCCCCAGGCCCACCTTCTCCAACTCATTTACTATTCTTTTCATTCACCTGGATTTTAATTCATGCAAAATTCCTCAAAACACTCACCCAGTACCAGCAATGCAGCCACAGACTTTTTGAGACTTTTTGACGGATGAAGGTGAATCTGTATTTTTTAGGGTTCCACTTTACAATAAAAGCATATTTTAATGTCTTCTATGTTATTGTGTTTAGTTGCATTTTCAAGACAATTAGGAAAATCAACATTAAACTGGGAAATTTCCTGTCTTCTAGACAGGTCATTGAAGCCTCCATGTTTGATTGCAAGAGTTTTACTTTTAGCCTACTTTTAGCCATTGAGTCTTGAAATGTCTTTCACCCAACCCAAAGGGCAGACAACTGCAGGGTGGATCAAAACTTCATAATGCAAGAAATGAGAAATGCAAATGTCATTTTGCTTATTCCACTGTTATGGCCATGACAGTAGAAGAAAATAATTTGTCTAGCACAGGAATCTCTCATTGTGATAAAATAAATGTGTGAGAACAAGGAGAGATAGAGTTCAAAATTACACTCTACAAGGAAATAATACACATATTTACATCCAAAGTATTTGAGCCCACAAGGTCAGGGACTGACATTCTGAGGCCATTTTTACCATAAGCAATATCAAGGAAAAATACCTCTTCTAGGCTTGATGCTTATTTGATATCAAAACAGTATAAGACAGCTGCTGAACATGAACAGAAAGTTGCACGCCATTTTGTTCACTTTTTAAACATGTGACTGTAAACTATTAGAACTTACAGTATCTGCCACCAAAAAAAAAACCACCAAACCCTTAGAACAACAAATCCGTAAGTCCTTTTAAGTGGAAGCAACTAAACCTCTTTTCTAAGACTAAAACACTTGAGTATGCAATTCCCCTACACTGTACCGAAAATACGCTGGGAGAGATTATTCATAAAATATCAATGCATCATTATTTATTAATGAATTTAAAAGTGACACCATCCCCTTCAACTCCTCTTTTCACACATGCACAGCTTGATTCTAAGCAAAGATGCAAATAAAGTAAAGAGGAGGCAAATGATCTGAACTCCTTATTTTACAGCAGCCAAATGATCTGAACTGCAGGGCAGTGAAGTGTTTTTATACAAGAAACATGCATCAGGCTTTCTGCCAAATTTTATGAAGTAGTAATAACAATATTGTCCGACATGTATATTTCTCCTCAGCCCTTAAATGGATTTAAAGGTTGATCCTTATACTCACCTCCCTTGAAAATTCTACCATATTGCAGCATTTATCTTTATGAATTCCTTCAGCGATTTTTAATTTCCCAATTTTTCCTTTCTTTTTAAAGCAGTAAACACTACTGTAGAGCTGTATTAAAAATAGATATACACTATTAACTTAGACCACAAGTGTAAACAGAAGCTACCACTATCAATTCTGCACACTGATGTTTTTTTTCTTTTTTTTTTCAAATTATGCAAAAAATGCAGTAAATTTTATATGGGCTTTACTCTAGTTTAGTACTGTGATTAATTTGGTGTTTGTCTAAGAATATGAGGCCCCTAAATATCCTTTCAGGGATAGTTGGAAGAATCACACTACTGGTTTTTATTAAATCAGTGTTCTCCATGCAAGTTCCAGCATATGCCATGAGATCCACAGACAGAATTAAGAAATGCAGAAATGCAGATGCCATCCACTCAAAAAAGCACCTTTACTACCCACAGTCATGTTCTTCACAAGTCTGTGCTTGGACAATGGGAAACAGACCAGGACTCTGAAGTACCTTGGATTCTCGAGGCACTTCTTTGAACAAAACACATACCTGGTACCAACACCACAGCCTCCACTTCACAGTGTGCTGCAGCTGTATTTCCTGGAACTTTTATCTCTTAAGGACACAGCAGCAGGGTTACAGGAAGGTTATGGGTAGTCAGAGAACAAAAGGCAGAGCTGTTCATACACCTCTCTGTCGTGATCAAGATGCACCAAGACTGTTCAAAACTGAGTTTGCACTACCAGTTGCAGCAAAACTGCAGTTCTGAATCCAAAATCTGAGTTAAGTTCTGCTCCAGAAATCCACACTCAAATGCTATAGAAACATAGGAAAAACAGGTCAATCCCCAAACAAGCTGTTCCCATAACCCACTCTAGGAATACCCATAACTTCTAAAATGGCAAATACAGCTTCCTGTTCACTCAGACTCAAACACCACCAAGCACTTACTGCTGTAATGGAGAAGGAATGTCCTTCACCAATTCTGCTGTAGGAGGATGTGTCTCCTGAGTCTCCCTAAAAAGGTCGATGAGAAGGATAAACTTAGCTCCTCTAACACATCTTCTGAAGGAGATGATCTCTATCTACTCATTGTGGAGAGAAGCTATGATGATCAATCTCACTTGGTGAATATCCATTGTAAATATGCAATATAAATAGATATTACTGTAGCTTGGACAAACCATTAAATGAGTAGGCTCCAAGTATCTTAGCAGAACAAGGCCACAGAAACCTTCACCTTCTGCATCCCCTTGTTCCCTAAGTAGTCTCTGCTAGCAAGTCTTCCTTACACTCTTCCAGATGAGTGCATATAACCAAATAAAATGTTAACATTATTTTAAAGATGTTCTATTAGCCAGAATAGCAAATATTCTAAATAGTATCCCTCTAAGATTTTTCTTTCTCAATTCTTTTAACTCCTGATTATTTTTCCTCACACTTTGCTAGTTCTTTCAGTCTACATTGTACCTTTTTAGATTACATGAAAGTTAGCAAGAGTAGGACTAACAGGTTTACCAGGTTTTTCTGTTGCCTTAAGATTCAATGATCAAGTTCTTCACAAAAGAATACTTCAAAATTTCAATTAGAAACCTATGAAATTAAGATTTACCAGAAAAGTTTGAAATCCAAATTTCCAAACAGCAAATGTCTGGTGATATTAACACCAGAAACATTTCAGGGGAAATAAAATTGCTCTAGATTGCATTTTTCCCATGTTGGCATCAGTGTTCAG
Organism: Struthidea cinerea; assembly: GCA_013397865.1. Classification (NCBI taxonomy): domain Eukaryota; kingdom Metazoa; phylum Chordata; class Aves; order Passeriformes; family Corcoracidae; genus Struthidea; species Struthidea cinerea. The sequence goes on from VZTI01003351.1 coordinate 222,632, forward strand.
ATCGCCCAACGATTCAATCCATCTTTTTAATGACACCTTGCAACAGGCAATTGTAAAGGTGATCCTGCTGTTGCAGTAATAGACAATCTGACTTCTGTTGGATATGGCAGCTATTATCTGAACCGTCATTATGTCTGTAAGGGTATCAGTTTTCAAACTAGCAGTTTATTGCAATAGATGACCTGTTTCAAATGTGATAGATATCATTCTCTCATGCCCATCAGATTTGCATCTCTATTTCCTTCTTATCCATTTTTCTTTTGCATCTCGAGGCAACCTTGTGGGTTAGTGCTATTCAGTATGGCAGAGCCTTACCTTAGAGCATCAGCATTGTAAGTGTGGATTTGTCGTACAGTCCCATCTTTGCATAAATATACCAATATTTTACTAAAATAAATTCCACCACTGGAAATAAACACCAAGAGCAATACTTTTCCATACAGCATTCCTTTCATTTTCCAGAGCCCAACTTAAGAAAGACCTGCAATTGACTGATTACTTAGCAACCTCACCGAGTCTGATAGACTCACGCTGTGATAACGGAACTATCAATGCAGTTATAATGTACTTACACTCTGTAGATAGCTGTCTCAAATGGAGCAACATTCCCTTCCAGCCCAATGCCTCTCTGCAAGGCTGGAAGGCCTGGTAAAGATTGAATACATACCCTTAAAAAGTGCAAGTTAATAAGAAGTTTCACTGACCACTGTCTTTTGTGCTATATTAAATGTTGCTGATGCCACTGTTTTTCCCATTCTATTTTCTCATTTAACATAAAGTTTTAAACTGATTTTCTGTGGAGAAAAGCAAATTAATAAACAACTTTAATGTATTTTCCTACTTTATATTACTTCGCAGTAACAATATCAACCTAACTACTAATTAGTAAGTGACCATGTGCTATTAGCATGTTATACAGATCAAGTTTTTTAAAGAGAGGTATTTCACACAGCAGACCAGACAGTCTACATCATGAGGATATAATTTATATCACAGAGGTACTTATTTAGTAGTAAAATAATGTGACAAAAGGGCAGCATTTACAAAAGTGCATGAACAGCAGTCAGATCTAAGACCCAGCCTCACTGTCTGTATTTGAAACACATTACAAAAAGCCCCACCCCAAACAAACAAAACCAAATCAATCAACCAAAACAAGAAAAAAACCCATACATGCACGTGCCCCCAAAAACCCCAAACACAACTAAAACCAAACACAAAAACCAAACCCACATCTCCTCCTCATTTTAAGGAGCATGGATGTCTCAGCTCGGATCCAAAAAAATGCACTCCATCCCCCCAGATAGTGGCTTCATTCACCATGCCTCCTTGGAACAAACCTTACTTCACGAACGAGATGATCTGAGAAAGTGCTAATTGACATAGGCCAAAGCTGTGCCCTATAACAATATATGTAGTGAAGTTATATGTAGTATTCAAAAAATAAATGTCACAGGGCTCAGGCCATACTGGTTTCGCTAATACAGTCCCAGTGGGGCTCACAGAAATCTTACGTGGTTCTAAAGTTCTTTAACATATAAAGAAATGAACAGGCATCGCAGATGTACTACCTGCATCTCTCAGCATCAGCGCAACGTTAGACGCCTGTGCTAAACACCTTCATTCCTCCAGTGTAACCTTTACCATTTAGGTACCTAAACACACTAATCTGGACTTCACAGGTAGTCTCTGGGGACACACAGAGATCTCTGGAGATCATTTTGTATTTACCTCAACTACAGTGCTCTGGCAGAGATGGCTGTTGTGTTAGAGACTTTACACAGAGCCAGGTTTAAACACATTTCAAAACTGTAATGCCTCAATTTGGCTTGTGAAGCCATGCAAAAGGCACCATGGCTCAACAGAACCTAAACTTGTTTGAAAGCTTGATTTATAGTCAGTTTTGGCTTTATCACAGCAGCAATTCACAGTGCATCCACATCAAACATCTTCAATGGGCTATAATACAATTTTTTTTTAAATACGCCCCTACAGCCCACCTTCGAAATAGTGGATTACTGGCACAAAAGGGTAAAAAAAAAAAAAAATCAACATAGCTGTACAGACTTTGTATTACCAGGGGGAAAAAATAGTCAAATGATGTTAGTAAGTCAGATGTTCTCAGGTTGGCCAGGCCTGGTGGTGGCCACTGAACAGTACGTAATGGTCCAACTGAAGTTCATTGAAAATTTAGAGAGAATGAAGAACTTGGAGACAAGAGATCAAACACAGCACCTGTCCTTACAAATGGAAAAAGCAGTTGGAAAGGAGTGAAAAGCAGTCCTCTAGTTTCAATAGCTGGAAAGATAGTAAAACAAATTATTAAACAATCAATTTTTAAAGACCTTAAGGGTAATAATGTGATTGGGAACAGACAACATAGATTTTCCAAGAAGAAATCAGTCAGGCCAATCTCATTTCCTTCTCTGACAGACCAGCTGCTGTAGTGGATAAGGGACAGGCAGTAGATGTGATATAGCCTGACCACTAAAGCTGTTGATGCTGTCACACGTGATGTTCCAGAAGCAGAAGAGAGAAATATGGTCAAGATTGAATTGCACACAATATAAAAGACAATTATCAGCTCTTCTCCATCAAGCTGAGAAAAGGTATAAGGACGATCTGCTATGACTTGTCTCAGGTCCTGGAAAACCTGCCATTTTCATGAATGGCTTAGATGAAAATAGTTTGTATGTGTATACACCCTGCAGATGTTACGGAGTTGACAAAATTTTTGCGATTTTAAGAACAGCTTTAAAAAATCAGGACTGGACAATGCACATGCACATAAATATATTGGGAACAACTGACTAGATGCCAACAATACAAAAAGTCTGGGGTGATAGCATTTTACCAGAAGAACAAGAGAGACAATAATAGACTTCCAGTATGGGAAATTGTTACCACCAGGTGACCATTAGTTGTTTTCTGTGTTCACTGACAATAAAGCAAGTTGCAATCACCCTAATCTGCTCTGTGAGAATGGACTGGGGAAAGAAAAGAAAAAAAAAAANAAAAAAAAAAAAAAAACACACACCCAAAGCTAAAATCAAAACTCTTTCCAGCACTTTTTAGTCAATTGAGATTGGGAAAATACCAACACAGGAGGTTTTCCAGGCTCCTGGAAAGTTAAGGATGGTGCTGTGTCTCATCCTACTTCAGAACAGAGACTTGAATGAGAATAGATTTTGAGGCTTCTTCTCGGCTTTCATATCCTAATATCTTGCAAAAGTAAGAACTGTAATTTATCTATGGCTGTTCTTTGACTAGGCTTGCATTTACATTGAGTATGCATCATCATCCTCATCCTCATCCTCCTCATCCTTATTTATTTCTTTCTTTTTCCCTCCACAAGCCAGTAAAAACCATGCAAGGTAACAGAAGCCACATTTATATGTATATCTTCAAATTACTGCTAATTCAGTATTCCGTTTTAGCTGCAGAAGGTCCCTGTTTAAGCACAAGAGAATACCAGAAGCCACAGTGGCAACTTGTTAAAGCTGGCTGGAAGACAGTGAGTTCTGGGTTTGCATTAAGAGGTGATGAATAGACTTGACTGCAGAATCAAAGAAAATACACAAAAATCCTTCAACGGAGAATAAGTACAGAGTCAGCAAGAAAATTAAATGGAGCTTGCAGCATTTCTCTACTCACCATACACTTAAAAAAAGGCTTTCATTTTATGGGTATCAGATTGAAGCTTCTAGAAGGAGCTCTTCTGTAAAATTTATGTGAAAGCTTATGGCACAACATTCATGCGTTGCACTGTGGGGTTTTTTTTCAGATGACAATATCTATGTTAACTTCCAGCATTCAGATAATAAATACGTTGACAGTAGAACATTAGGGTGTTTATCTGTTCTGTGATGGATAAAACTACACTCTGAACAAACAGCTTGGAAGACTGACCTTGTGCTAGCCACACGTGAAGAGCCACTTACCTGCCACAGGAACATTCTTCTTTACAGGGAAGGGGAGAGACGGTTTTTCCCTGTCAGAGTAGTTTTACAATGGAATATGGATACATACTGAAAAACAAGGAACTGAGGGAAAGGACTTCATACATTTATGACAGCTGCCACAATATCCCACTATTTTCTGACTTAGTTGAAATTGGACAATAAATCAGTAAACCTCTAGCTGATTGTTACCTTCAATGAATTACGGTGCAAAATAATTTAGAAGGTGATTTTAAGGAGTAATTCTCTGGAGATTGTATGACAAATTTGAGGTTTATTTTCTTTTTCCCCATGAAAAATGCTTTAAATCCATGTGTAAAATTGAGAAAGTTTTCATCCAACCAACCTGCCTTTGTCCCTCTCTTACCCTGCTTCTGTTTTCAGTCATATCAATATTATTACAGGGCACTGTTTTCAGATTTGAAGTCATATTGACCTTTTCTGGAGAGATTATAGCACAGAGAGTAAAGCTGTTCATACATGCAGCTCAACTAGGTCCTGCCTTCGACATGCTTTTTATGAGCACATCTCTGCACCCACATGCTTCACCCATCAAAGCACACTGTATTCTGAAATCGAGATCATAGCAAAAAATTCCTGACTTCCTTTCTTACCAAAGTGAAAACCAAAAAATTGTTTGTGTTCTAAAAGTGCAGTTCATTCTATTTCAATGTTTTAAGTGGTTTTGTCATACAATTTCATGGGCTGGCTGCTGGAAAACCAATCAGGTTAACATTTCAAACACAACTACTCAAGTGACCCTATGCAGTTGTGCTGAATACGTGAGTCCCATCACCTCCTTCAGTGATATAAGCTGATGGGCAAATTTTGGATTTACATTCTAAATACATCCCATAGTATTTCAAAATTACATTCCATGGTCCCTATCAAATAAGATTCTCCTCATTAAGAGTAAAATGCAACTTAAAAATGAGAATGTAAGTCCACGTGCTTAAAATCCAGCTGAGTCCTCTGCCATACGCACATATACCCTTAACTATCTGCATTTACAGTGTAATGCCAACTTCACTTTTTAAAATTTTTTTGTTAAAATTTGCATGGGACTTGGCCTGACCCAATACCATACCATACTTGATAATACCTCCTAATAAAGCTAAACCAGATCTGTTAAAGTTTCATGATGTTGCTTTTTCTATAGATATAGTCAACAAGAGATGACCTTTCAGTCCCATATATTCCTAAGAGTATAATTAGACTTACCAAGCAATCTCTAGATTGACTTGTTTAAGTACTTAGCAGGGTATTAGCAAGAGCTGAACTCAATTCAAGCTTCAGCTGCTTTAATTAATGTAGAGTTTGAAAGCTTTCATTTGATGAGATAGTACAGAGAGGGGAGAGGTAGAGACCTGGCAACACACAGCTGTCTGCTGTCTTAGTAGAGAATATAGTAAAAGAGTGGCAAACAACATTAATTACATAGAAAACAAACTGTGATTAATAAATGAAGGGTTTCCTGCAAGTATACTGACAGGTGTGATGCTGTTAATTCATTAACTGTAAGATATGAAGGAATAATTATGCAGGTAATTTTGATCATTCTCTGCAGTGCACCATGGCTTTATAATATTTGAAAATCTCACATGATCAGCACTACAGACAGATATGCAGTCAAACCCTTAAAAAGTAATCCTTAAAAAATGCAAATTTTCCATTTAGCCACAAATCTGAATTTAGAGTAATCCACAGCCGCATTCCAGAGAAAGGGTGACAATTCCATGGACAGGAGTAATTCTGAATTTCAGGTTAAATTCAGTGAGCACACTGCATCTACAAGTGAAGTGACACACAAAAAATGTCAAACAAGCTGATAATCTTCAAAAGGCTGCTGTGATCCTGAGACAATTTGCTTCACACGCCCAGTATGACTGGCCACCTTTGCTCTAGGTTACCAGATAGAATTTGCAGAATAAAGATGCAGGTCAATCCACAAGGTCAGATTTACTTTGTGAAAAAATTCACAGGAGAAGATAATTTTACTTTTCTTCTGCATTCTCTTCACACTTACCATCCTGATCGCTTTAATGTTTTATGAAATTGTAAGAAGGTATTAATATTCTTACACATGTAATGTAATGCCAGTTTAACCAAGAGGTATGACTTAACTGACTGTGAAGTTTTAAAACAGTTCAGCTAAACAAGGACAAAATTTGGAGGTTGTTCACATTTCGATTTAAACTACGCTAATATACAGTAATTTACACACTGCAATAGTTTTACTACTGTGACAGTTTTAATATTAATAAGGAACTGGTATAAGCACAAATATAAATTGAAAGAACTAAGGAAAGAACTGAAGAAGAACAAAATTGAAACTGCACTGTCTTTCACTATACTCCCCATAGCATGTATTGGATTTTGGAGCAGGGGCTTACAGAGATGGCTTCTGTGAGGAACTTCTGCAAGCTTCCTCTGTGGCCAGCAGAGCCAGTGCCAGAAGACTGCAAGACAGATCTGCCACTGGCCAAGGATGAGCAATGATAATCTCTGGGATAACAGATTTTAGAGGGGAAAAAAGTTATTGCATAGAAGTAATTTTGACCAGAGAAGAGAGGAGTGAGAATAAGTGAGAGGCACAACTCTTCAGAGACCAAGGTTAGTGGCGAAGGAGGGGGAGGAGGTGCCAGAACTGAGATTCCCCTGCAACCCATGGTGCAGACCATGGTGAGGCAGCTGTGCCCCTGCAGCCCATGGAGATCCACAGGAGATCCACCTGCAGTCAGTGGAGGAGACCACACCAGAGCAGGTGGATGCCTGAAGGAGGCTGTGACCTTGTGGGAAGTCTGCACTGGAGCAGGGTCCTGTGGCCCCATTGATAGAGAAGCCCACACTGGAGCAGGTTTAGGACCTGTGACCCTGGGGGGGACCCACACTGGAGTGAGCTGTTCCTGAAGGACCAACCCTGTGGAAAGGGACCCACACTGGAACAGTTCATGAAGAACTGTAGCCCTTGAGGAGGACTCACACTAGACAAGTCCATGGAAGACTGTCTCCTGTGGGAGGGATCCCATGCTGGAGCAGGGCAAGGACTCCTTTCCCTTAGGAGGAAGCAGCAGCAGAAAAAACATGTCGTAACTGACCGTAACCCCCATTCTCCTTCTGCCCGCCCCACTGGGTGGGAGGAGGTAGAGCCCAGGAAGGAGGAAGAGGTGACAGGAAAGTGCTTTTAAGATTTGTTTTATTTCTCATTATCCTGCTCTGATCTGGATTGGTAATAAATTCAGTTAATTTCCCCAAGTCAAGTTGGTGTCACCTATGACAGTAATCAGTGAGTGATCTCTCCTTGTCCTGATTGCAACTCATCAGACTTTCATTGTATTTTCTCTCCCCTGCCCAGCTGCAGAAGGGAGAGATAGAGTGGCGTTTGGTGGGTACCTGGCATCCAGCCACAGTCAAACCAGCACAAGCAGTCAGTAAGTTGCAAAGAGATCCTACTTTTCATGAAAACAGGAGGAACTCTCCTTTAGTTGTGAACTATTTGGTGCAAAGAAATTTGCATAGAGCACAACAGTGAAAATGTCCATTCTAGCCAAGCAGCAGCACATACAGGGAAAAATAAAAGTGTTAATTTTATCTGCTTAACATCAGCATCAGTGAAACTGAGAGTATAAGCTGAAGGCACATAATCATGTAATGATTTCTCAATGCACCTAGGGACCAGTTTTCAAATTAAACATGAGCAGATGGAAAGGAAAACTACTCCAAATATGAAGTAAAATGTTCCAGTTTAGGAAGGTTTTCCCCACACACAAATTTTTACCTGTTTAAATAAACTGGTTCAGTTAAACCACTGTAAATCCATGTTCAGCATCCTGTGTTTTACCTCTCACTGTGAATATGATTGCCTTTTGGATCTTAGGGGAAAAGGGGCATTATTCGGTCAGTAGTTTCTGACTACTGAAAATACCTTCTGATATTAGGTATGAGCTCATGGGGACTCCTAATAGGTTCCAGACCTTTTTTTTTTCTTGATGGCTTCCCCTCCCGCCCCCTCATATTCTTAATATGGCACCTGGCTAAAGGAATCTTCTATGGGGTCATTTTCAAAGAAATCATAATGTTCACCGTGAAAACTACAAGTCTATTGGTGATTTCCCCAAGGCAAAGATATACTGCATATCACAAAGTGTTTATAACAGATTTTAATTTTAATTAAATGTTTTCTAGAGCTCATATTCCAGTTAGAGAACCATTTTAATTCTAAAGCATCACTAGAAACTGATTGCTGGTTTTGGAAACTGGTGAGTCAAGTCACAATTCATCCATCTGCCTGGCACAGATACTACCGACATGAGGCATAATTACCTAGGAAAGGTATTAGGCCAGCCAAATGCATGTATATGAAAAGGAAATTGTTCTTAAAGAGGTCAGCGGTGGGTCACAACAAACGGGTCAACGATTAAAGGAAGATACACATCCAGTCATTACATTTGCTAATATAATATCAACCCGTTGTTCTGCACAGCTTCCCCACTCGGTACATCGTTAGAAACCTATACTACACTGTGTATTCCTATCTGGAGACAGAAAGCATAAATTATGCAAGATATCAATAAATAAGAGCTCCTAGATGGTCTGTAACAACAAAAACTGCTGACCTTAAGCCTGGCTGAGTTGCAAATCCAACAGAACAACAACCAGATAAATACTGCTAATAGCTATAGTTTAAAAATAAAAAAATAAAAATGCCAGAAACCATGACCTTCTAAACTAGACATGTTTTTTATTCTTTACATTCCCAGAAATCCTCTCAGTGGTTATTTGGTTTAGCCCTTTGGAGCTGAAACTTGGGCATGCAAAACTTCTCCTCCCAAGATCTTTCAAGAAAAAGAATGTGTCCCCATCTCTGCACAGAGAAGGTGGCCTCTTAAGGCTCTGGCTACCTTGCAGAATTGAATTATTTGAACTGAACTGGTTGTGATGGACCAGGCTAAGCAGAAATGTCCATATTTTTCATGTGGGCATTGGTAATAGGGTCACCAATTGACAGCTCACTGTCCATGCTGCGCACTGTTAGAAGAGATTCTTTTGTTACAGAATTAATCTCTAACTTTGAACTCCTGCCATTATGGGCACAACTTCAACACCTGCAGGCCTGGCAATACTGAAATGCCACAAGAGCTCAAATACGCTCCTAATAGAAGAAAGGCTTGGATCATAGGAAAACAGGGAAGTTTAAACATAACACCAGGTTGAACCCTTTCAGTGGCCTATGACCACATTGGAACCAAGACCAGATAGGACCAAATGATTTAGACTCAAATGTTCTTACACTTAGAATCAATGTTCTTACACCTATAGTTAGCACCATGGTACAGTGTTTTTTATTTTTTTTTTTCACATGAAAATATAAAAAGTCTTAAGTGAAAAGGCACTATATAGAACAGTTCATTTCTCTAATATAAAAAAATAGTCAAATGATATGTTTTGATGGATATAGGAAATGAAAAGAAGTCTGGTCGCTATTTGTCACACATCTTAAATGGAAAATAATCCTTTTTGTAACAGTGCTTTCTGCCAATCATTTCAAAATCCCCATACTGTGTAAACTACAAAGAATGAATCCCTTGGGCATAGAGTTTTTAAACATACTTACATAGAAATTTAGGTCAAAATACTCTGGCCTTTTTAGCCAAAGAAAATTCTATTATCAAAACACAAAATATACTTAAACAATACTACTCCATTGCTATGGTTCTCACACTAAGAAAAGCTTTAAGAAACTCCTGTTACCCCCTACTTACACACAATACTAGCTGTGATTGTTGGGTCATTGTGTTTTCACAAAGGCAGTGCTGCTGGAGTTTGGAGAACTCAGAGCAGAAACTGGAACCAAGAGGAAAAAGGAAGAATACATCTGGCTGCAGAAATTAATCATAAAGCTACAGGGTAAGCTTTTTTTGTGATATGATACATTTATGAATCTTTAAATAATTCTGAAGACTTTAAAAGTGGCTTTGCCAAAAGAAATGGAAGAACAGAAGTTTTAATTCATGTATTTGAAAGAAGACTGGGGCAATTAATGATTTTTTACAGGAAACAGTAAGCAACATGTGAAGAATGAATTAGAGCAGTGAGCATATAGAGATATGGTAATTATTATGTCATTTTCCAGAAAACTCCATCTGTATAGGAATCACGAAAACTCAAAGTCAAAACTGACTTTAATGTTTTCACCTGTAGGTCAACCTCCTTTTACCAATCAACCAGAAATCATCAGATGATGCAACTCACTTCAGAGTGAAATCCAAACAGATGTACTTCAGTTGTGTAGTGATTTAATTCACTCGCCGTCACAAATATGCTGGATAGATTAGCAAGAAAAGGAGACAGTAGACTAACAGCAGAGAAAATGTAACATTGCAAAAAACGAATGAAGTATTTTTTTCATATTCAGGGTTTGAACCCAAAATATTGTAACAAATAAGAATTTCAAGAACCATCTTGGATCTGATTTCTCTCTGCCATCATCGCCAGCTAGAACAGAGCCCTTGTGGGCTGTAAACTATCAATTGGCTTGCAGATGAAAGAAGCTGTGTTGAAGTATTAGTAAACTTGCACATGGAGGATAAACTTTTAAATACCTATTTGCAAATATCATTGAAGGAACAGCCCCCAATGCAGTCTTGCATCTGTACGTGTAGTTTGGGGAGCAGTCCACCAACTTTCTACATTAAAAGTTTGACTCTAATTATATATTGCTCTATAGAATCTTTCCCAAGATCCTGCTGAAGACTTAGAAGTGTTCAGGGATCAGGAAATATTTACTGTACTCACATAATATATTATACCTCTCAATCTACTGCAGCGCAAAGCAAGTGTTTAGGAAAGAGCACTCCCATGCATGTGTTACACATCTTTAAGTTTGCATGTGCATTTTACAGTTTTGGGTACTTTTTAATCATGGAAACAATCATATCAGGTAATTTGTATGGAAATATGTATGTAGCGTTAAGATTCTCTATTCATTATTCTTGATGTGCTCTGAAATTATTCTGAAACCATTTCCAAAAGTCTCTATAGATAAAATCGTTTCCATAAAATTACCCTGAAATTGAGTTTAAATACTAAACATTTACCAAGTTATAGCCATGTGGAAAGGAAACTTGTCCTAGAACCCCAAATAGGAAGAAAGCCCTGAGGAGAGCTGCCACATCATGGTGCACAAGATGGGAAGCACAACCACCTCCAAACATCCAGACAGGATATCATCATCAAGGAATGGTGTCAGACTGTGTTGCATCATGGAGAAACGCTACTTAGCTACAGCATCACACAGAGGAAAAAGGGCAGAGAATCCAAATTCAGCTCTGGTGAGCTGGTATACCCAGCTGCTAGCCGAAACCTTCTTCATTAGCGTCAAGAAATTCAGGCTGTGTTTCTGAAATTGCTGTCAGCCTCTGGAAAAGTCCAAATGATCCCTTGTTATTGCACAGGCCTCTAACTCCTGTTCCATACCCTTCCCAAGACAGGAAGCTGCTGATCTGGGGACCCTGTCTCTGCTCTGCATCACTGGACATGGAGGTAGTTTTCTTTCTATTTTTTCATTTTATTTTTGCCTGAAGTAACTTCTTTTGCTAAGAGTTAGTGAGTTTTGTCAGCTATGGAGAAAGCTCTGTGTGTGTGAACCTGCCTTCAACACTGAGCTGGAGACTACAGCGCCTCTGGTGTAATGGAGCTCAGCCCGAGTTTTGGCTCTGCACCCTCCTCAGTTCCCTGCTGTTTGTCATTAATCCTTACTGCCTTTATGTACCTGCTCATGGTCTTCTTTCTTCTTCACTTTGACATAAACCTGCTCTCTTTCACCTCACATCATCTAATCTAGTTCCTTGTCTCCAGCCCCCTTCCTGACTGATGACTCTTCTTTCCTCCCTCACTCACATAGCATGAACAGAAACCTTTAGTGAGTAAAATTGTAGTTATTTCTCCCACTTACAATAGGACATAGAAACTTTGTATGTATTTGGATGCCTTGCTTTGAACCCTCCTCCTCAATTTTCAAACAGGCACTTCATTCACTTCATGATTCACTATTATACTCTTAAATTTGAGGAGGTGTTATTTCTCTGCTTTCAGGGGAGCTTCTGTAGGCTAATGCATTAATGCAGTTCCTGGAATCAAAAATCTCTTCGGTGACAGCAAATACACTTGATGTCTTAGTAAGACTTACAGAAAGACCCTGGTTTTATTTGTGCTTATTTTTTCCTTCTCACACTTCTGAAGACTATGTATAGCAAGTAGAGAATTTATGGTCTGACAAAGAAAAGCTGAAATGCCATACAGACTCCAGGAAAAAAACAAATGCATTCAAGTGCCAAACTCCTCAAACTCTGATTTGAAGATTCTGGGTGTTTTATTCTCAATAACAGCTTTGCAGAGCACCTGCAAGAACAGGTCTGTCTGTGATAAAGCTGTTCATGTGTGATAATGCTCTGCAGCTTCAGTTTTCAGCATTAGAACTTATGTTACTGGCTTCATTTCTGCAGCACTGCATTATTCTGTACAAAATGAATTCTGTACATGAAACACTCCAGAAACGTGCTTGAAGAGGACAAAAAAGATCAAAGGACAGACTCTACATCACATTTTGTTGAAAGCACATTCAGCCATCAGATCAAATAGTCTATGTCACATTCTACTGTAATTTCTAAAGCAACATCTTTCAGGCAGGGATGAAGCTGTTCTTACACTTTGTGATGTGTTTTGATAAAGTCAGCTTGACTTAAAAGATCAATTATTGTTTCACCAAAAGCCCACAGCCACAACCAAAGACTTCATAATGTGTAACTGATATAGAAAGTTCAAAAAGTTATCCAAAAAGGAAAATTGGAAGCTGTCAAGCAGAATGTTGCGGCCAAAGTTTCTAAGGAAGTTAATGAATGCTTCAAAGCAGGCTCAGTGATGCTGTGATCATACAGCGAACCAGCTGGGGCAGGTAGGACCTCAGTACTGCCGTCAGACACAGGGCTCTGCCAACAAGCACCTTTGCACACTGGACTGTGCCCACCAGACTTCTGCATGGAAGAGACAGGAGTCCCCACAGTTCTTTTAACTAACCCAAATACAGCTTGCTTTCTTGAAATTCCCAGATCCAGTTAACGAGGAAATTAGTGTTTGTTTGGAATGAGGATAAATCAAAATGAAACGGAGGATTGTTCAGGGAGCCTAGAGGCTTTAGGGATATCTCCCCAAGTAGAGGGAAATTATGATTGACAGTTATTGACATAATCATTAAAATTTGCAATGCCATTCAATTTTTCTGCACATCAGCTTCTCTTTATTTTCAGAGGAAGCTCCACACAGCAAGAAGTAATAAAGCTTCTTCTGAAAATTCTTCATTTCCATTATCAGACAAGACAGACTACAACATTCCATTGATTCTGTAAGATTCTCCTCTGAAAATTACGCTGACCGCATAGAACTAAGAACTTCAGGTTTGACATTTGACTCCACAAATAAAATTGAAATACAGGACTGTGGTAACAGCCAGTTAGGGTGGCTAAGTTGAGAAAAACACATGCATAAGAACACACTACCAGAACTTAAAAGGGTGAAAGGCAAAGTTTTAGCATGCTGCTGATTTAAACAAACTAAAACCCCAAAAGGTTCCCTATTTTGTTTGCTTTTCTGTGAGATAAGGCACACTTCTCTTTCTTAAATACAGTAATGGAACTGCTCATTATTATTTAACTTCTTAGCAAGAGAAAGAATATTAGTCACAACACTGAGTAATTTGAAAAAGAATATTTTTAAACATGTTGTCATTCTTTAAAGTACACAATACTTTCTGTGAACAATTCCAGAGTAAAAAAATCACTACATTATTTGAAGATGGAAGGTTTACAGATCAGTTACCATAAATATTAGACTAATTATACCAATCAGAGCCCTGTAAGTGCAGAACAATTATTCTGTGTGGATGTAATTCAAGAGCCACAAAATCTGCCAGGGAAAGCTTTAGCTGAGGACTGGGCAATGTAATTTCAGTCGACAGGCCAGAATACAGAACGATGTGTTCAATTGTGCCAACCCATGGAAAAGACTGAGAGATGCAGCTCTTCCTGGAGTACACAGCCAAGCTATTCCTATGGACTGAGAGGCACAGGCCACTCATGCTGAGGAGTACTCCAAGAACAACGATGTATCCTAGGTCAGGGAAACACCTGGGGTACCATGGGCAAGGCAAAAGGAGTCACAAAATCTCCATGTAAACACAGGGAACTTCCCGCTCCTGCCTTTCTACAGGCAGCAGAAAAGAACTGATGCTCTGTGCAGACCATGGAGACACTCTGTTGTCTCCACTGACAACTGAGCAGTGATAGTTCATGTGTGGCACCACAAACAGGGCCAAACAAACAGCCAACTCCCCTGAAGTGCCACTGACCACCAGGCAGGCAGCAGGAGCCACTGCCTCCCCAGCAGCATCCTAGGCATACAGCAGCAGCAGTGGTGGGTAGGAAACAGTTCTTAGGGCTTGATAACAAAGCAAACTATGCAATGGGGAATCACGTTCCATGAAAGGACCCGTGCAAGGATGAGGAACTATGGAACAGGTAACTCTGGAAACCCAGCACTGCCATTGCTGAAGCACACTCTGTTTGCAGATGGAAGATCTCGCTCCCTCTCGCTGACGACAAGAAAAGGGAAAGGAGGTAGTGGTCAGAGTGCCAGTGGCAGATGTGAGTATCTGCAGCAGCTGGTGGGCTGCTCCTATGCAACAGGAACTTCATTTGAGGTGTCTCAGGATTCACATCTTACCAACGCCTTCACAAATATTGTAAGGTATAGCCAGAAATACAGGACTGGTCTTCTGGGATAATAAAGTCCATTATGACTTTGTAAATACAACAAAAAAATAATACCCAGTAATTTATAAATGTTTCTTCAAGTAGGAAGCATACAAAATAAAAGAGATTACAGTCACATTCCACATAATATTAGGCAGTTTAGATAATTTTTTTTAATAATACCTTGTAACATGCTGTACACACACTGTAGCATATTTTGTTCAGCTGATAAAACTTTTTAATAACATTTTGCTGTATTTTCTGTTGTTATTTCTTGGCTAGAAAATGGAAGACTCCATCATTTTAAATATAAATAATGAATTGTGCAAATTATGAAAGCATGGACTAGAAAGACTATCTTTCCTAAGAACACCACAACACATAATGCTCTGAGAATTAAACTGAAATTAATGAGCTCAAGATAACTCACATATTTTAGAGAAGTTTACACAAGTAGTTTTTCCTCTAATCTTGCATAATCAGCCCAGGCCTGCTTCTACTACTCTGTATTGCCATCATCTGGGCTGTTTGCAGAAATGATCAGCTGATATACATGCAAGCATAGGGAAATGTTGCTTTTTACCATGACTACCTACAACAATGCTTAGGCATATAAAATGAAAACAAAAGGGTAATCGACATTTGCCCCCTCCAAAAGATGCCCAAGGAGAAGAGCAGGTAGTCACTCAGCATTCCCAAACACTCTCCAAAGAGACACGGAGACCATGTTGCAAATAGAGACACAAAACATCAGAGAAGAGCTACAGTTCCAATTAGGACAAAATCAGCCACTCTAGGCAATAAAACAACAGGAGCCATCACAACATCGATACCTGAGAAATACTGCCACTTGTTATCTAACCATATCGCTCACTCTAAACATTACCCAGGAGATTCAGAGCCAGCCTAAACACTTCAGAAACCATCCAGAGCCGTATGGCATTGCATTCTTTCATACCTCAGGAGTAAAAGTTAGCCAGAGCCTTCTGACAAACTGAAGTGATTTATTATCACATAGCAGAACTAATGCGTTCTGCTTTATAACTCTCCTGGTAGACTATGAGAGATGTTGCATTTATTACCTACAGTACATAATGCCCGCTGCAGCTCTCTGTATTATTCATAAGACTGGCTTTTTTGTGCCATCATAATGCTGATAAATTATAAAAAAATGCATATTTTATTTCAATTTCTAACATATTTTGGTATACATATCAATCCATCACATTGCTGTAGGAGAAATAAGCATTATTGCTGACAGCTGTTGACATGTTCACCTCAACAGAGATGAAACAAAAGGGCTGCAAAGTTGTTCCCACTCACAGCTACCTCTCCACTTCATTAATTTTTTGTGGTTTAATATTTAGGGAAGGCTAAGTAAAAATCAGTGCCACCAGAACTGAGGAGTGCTGAGGAACAAAAAAACACAAAGGATAAAAAAAGCCATCAAACGTAGAAAGGGGCATTCAAAATTTTCCCTTCAAAGGTAGATTTTTGCCAGCTGAGTGGAGCTACAAGATAAATTTCACTTCCTAGATCAAGATGAGTTTAACTTCTAAAGAGGCTAATTCAGATGCTACTGACTAACACAGGTACAGATGCAGGTGGGGATAAAACAAGAGTTATTTCAGCTTCTCTGGCTGGCTGTCTGTCTTCCCTTTCCCCCTCCCTCAGCTGCAGGTAACACAAGCACATACCACAGAGAGCACCCTCCACCACTGCTCATCAGTCCCCACGATAAAACCATCTCACTAAAAATGTTATAAAATCTGAAAATATAACACTCTGCACTCAAACTCATTCAATTACTTTCAAAAGTATTAACTGTATTGATAGATAGATGTAAGTTGAATTATTTGCCTGTTATTAAATTGTTTTACACGAGCCTTGACCCAATGTTAGCACCATCCATTGATGTTAGTGCCTTCTGCAGAATGCAGGTAACAGCGATACCCTTAAGCTACTAGGGTACCATGAGAGCTGTGGGATTTTTCAAAAACTATTGATTAATATCCTAAGACATAGAACAGACATGAGCATAATCATGGAAACTATTAACTTAAAAATGCCAGTTTTCACCAACACCAAAACTCTGCAGTTCATAAGATGTGCTCTGTTTTGGAGGGCTTAAATCGTACTATTCCCTACCCTTTATACTACTCCCTTTTGATTTCAACTTGAAACAACTACTATCAATACGAGTGCAATTCACTTCTCTGCTACTTCGTTTTCATTCGTTAAAATGTTACTAATATTTGCTGAGTGATCACAGCACAAATGCTACAGAAAGCCTACAACTTTAATCTGTGGCAGGCACATCTCGCACGTGAGGCGCCCTTTTATCTGCACACACAACATTCTGTGCGAGAGGCCTATGCCTGACTCATGGCCATGGCTTTTAGATCTACGAGACCATTAACATAATTGGCTCTGGAGCGGATGAAGGGTTGTTTGCCGTAAAACCCCAGCAGCAGGCTAAAATATCTAACTAATACTCACCTTTAACACAACAGTCTTTCTAAAAATAATGCTCTCTCTCCCTGTATGAAGAGGAATTTTAACCTTGAGTTCATCCAGTTGCTTAAATCGCTAAAGGGGAAATGGATTCTTTTAGCTAGCACTGCCTGCTCAGCGCTGGGCATGGACACAGCCCTGCCACAGCCCAAGCCTGGTGTGACCTTCAGCTCTTTGAAAGTCTCAGCAGCATCTGGAGCACCAGGATCTCTTTCACCTCACAACCATCCTCTGCAACCTGGCACAGCCGAGGTGGCCCTGGCAAGTCTGTGACCACCCACCTGCACAGAGCACCCTTCCTCCACTGAGGGAATCTGGGCACCGTCTGCTCCGAAAAGCCTCACCTCACCCTGGCACAAAGGTCTGTGACTCAAAATATTCCCAAGTAAAGTCACTCTTCACAAAAGTTTCATAGAAGCAACATACAGGATTAGTCCATAGCCTTAAAGGCACCTGCTCAAAGTGGAAGTATACTACATTAAATCAGGGACTTATATCAAAATCATAAATGCACACAAGGCAGCCTGGGCTGCACCCAGTGTGTGGTTGGATGGGATAAACTGGGATATCCTGCCATCTGCTGGGAGCAGATGGCTTGCTGCAGCTCTGTAGCCCCTTTATCATTTCATATGTAACTATGGACTTTTAAATCCACCAAATAAAGTTATGAAAAATTTGCAAATCATTCTATGCATCACACAGGTTATTTGTGAAATATGTACTATTGTATGTACTTCAAAGGCATATTTGTTTGCCAGGATCTACTCCAGGGTATGCATCATTTTATACAATACCATATTATTTTCTTCTAGTAATAGCAACACTGTTAATATTAACAGACACATTATTTCTTGCAGAATTGAATTGTTGATTACTTAAATAATAAAAGAAACATTTCAAAATGCCAGTAATCTAGAAAGATTTGGTGATAAACTGCCACTTCATAACTTTCAACAGTTTCCTTATTTTTAGAAACTTATCCAAGTGTTTTGGTATTTTGCGGAGCTGGGGGGGGTGGTTTGTTTCAGTTAAAACCCCAGATGCTGGATTCAGGAGGTTTCATAAGAATCTGAGCCTTTAAACTCTTTTCAAGCAAATTTCTAGTAAAAATGTTTGAGAAAACTACAGAAAAGGAAGGAGGGGACAAAACCTCTCCAAACAAGTCTTGGAAACAAAACTAGAAAATAACCTTATGTCTGTGAAGACAGTACATACAGGTTACTTGTATTGTCAGGAGCGAGGCACTCCATTACAGCTACCTAACTCCATACCAGCCGGGTTGCCATATCTTTAGCACTACTGTAATCATCTCAAGGAGCTTCATTTCTAGCTTGTGACCCTCCAAAGCTGGCACAAATGGCAAAGGGCCACTGTAACTCACTCCAACCAAATGCCCAGATACAGGCATGGAGTCCTGGATGGCTGAAGCCCTCACTCAGTTCTGCAAGTCTGCAAACCAGTGGAGAATGGATGCTTCCAGGCAGCACTGAAGACAGTTGTAACTTAGATGGCCAGGTAACACACATGCCACCCTGAGATAACTGCGTGGAGAAAGCTTTGGGATATTCATGGAGATCACAGCGCTGCGGTCGCTGCAGTGGGGTTATACATCCACCTGTGAGTAGGCAAGCCTGCCTTACTGCCCTGAGAGTCATGGAGGAAGAGGAGCAAGGGGAGAACCCTGAGAGGAAAGAGCACACCAATATGCAACCTACTCGTCCAGGGGTATTTTGCAATCAGAAGGTTGGTTGGGTGAGGCAGAGAGGAGCACAGAGCAAACGTAAGCAGTTTTATTTAACAAACTCTTCCTAAAAACTGCAATATGAAGAAAAAAAGCACTATCTCTACATGCCGATCTATTAAAAATTGTTGGCTTAGCACTTTCCTAATTACAAAAAAAAGTTTAAGACTGAATAAACAAAACACACACACAAACTTTTCCCCCCTGCAGCAGCAACCGTCCAATTTAAAATCAATGAAGAATGCAACATGTCATTTAAAGAGCAGGGTGACACCAGAGGTCTCAGCTGACTGACTGAGCATATACATAGGTTCCTTCTAACTTAATAAAAACCTCTAAAAGGCACACAAATCTTTCTGCCTACATCAGTGAAGGCATGGTGTCAAAATAGTCCTGTTATTTCTCATACTTCTTAAAATATTAGTCTATTCAGAAAAACGCACCATTAAATATTACGGGCCATGCCTGTAAATATGCACACTCCTATATTAAGCTACAAGAGGAAATAATATGTATACACATAATACGTTACAAATACCTGAGTACCAAGGAACCTCAGCCACTTAACAAGTCTACTATAAACAGATTTATTCATAGTGATTACTTCATATCCACTCAGAAAGGCTGCCAACTAAGGGAAAAAACAGTTTAGCTTGCACTGGGGAATAACACAATAACAGCATAAAAAGCAAAGTGGACTCAAATATTGGATCCAGTGGAAATAAGTAGCTGAGCAGAGCACAACTGCTTGGGCTGGAAGCCAGCCAGGATACTGGGAATGACGCCTGTGGTCCAGAGAAAGCTGCTGAACTAATTACCACTGCAGTCCCCCATTCAGTTTTACACTGAATGTGTGAAGTTACATATCTAATAGCAGAGTGCTTCCCTCTCACTTGATGGCTTAAAGGAAAGACTGCTTAAGTGCCAAGTCTAAACATACACAAAACTCTAAGTGCAAGCAAACAGTTTAAATGTATTTCAAAGGGAATATGCTGAAGCTGTGCTAAGAAGTTGAACACTTGTCAGTTACTTCAAGCTGCACTTAAAAGAGCTGCCAGCAGCAGGCAATAACAGGTTACCAAGAAAAAAAGAAAAATAAAGCACCTATAGATAAACACATCATAGGAAAAAAGGGCAACTTTGCAGATAAAGCTTAAAGTGATGAAGAAATGCAATGTGCAAATACGTTCAGTATAAAAGCAGACCAGAAAATAATTGCAACTTTGCTCACTTGGATGGCCAATGCTACTCAAGACAAACTGATCACATCAATTCTTTAAACTAAAAACAAACACACCAAAAAAAAACAGTATCACACTTTCCCTGAGTGGCTGGTTTAAAATTATTGAATGTCCTGTCCTTTGAAGTGCAAACAGGACCCTTTAGGACAAGTAAGAAACATTTAAAACAGGAACCACCGTGCACAACATATTTCCCACAGTGACTTTCTAATACATTGTATACATGGGAACCTCCAGTGTACAAAAATATTCAGCAGTTAATTAGAAAAATTTTTGTATCAAACAAATTTTGGATAGTGAAAGTGAATTTTGGATAGTGGAAGTGAAGCAAGTATTTCCAAGGGGACGGTGCCAGAACTCGGTGATAACTCCCGTTCTCATGACGGACATGTGCTTTCTTCTACACTTGCTCTCATTCCATGTCTTGTCACAGTTCCTTTACATGTTTGCAGATGTGCATATGAGTGATAAGAGGATGCATAGATTTTTATAAGTGATCTTCTTTAAGAGGCACTTAGAGCAGTGACCCCTTAATGCAATTTCAAATAGTTGTCAAGGTTTAACATTTATTTTGCTAGACAAATAGCCTATTATTGGCAAATTGGCTATTCTTCTCGTATGTCAATCACGTCAGGCTTAAAATCAATACATGGCATTTATCAATTGTGTTTCATGTGTCTTCAGCCTGATTATATTCATTAAGAAGGAACAGACTACTAATAGCATGCATTGTAAATCGGGTTATAGTGTCAGAAAGCAAACAATCTTACTGCAAAATAATGAGCTTAAGTTCTTAGCTGGAAGAGCCATACAGACAAAGCTCAGCTGTAAAAATCATAATGCATGTAGTCTTTAGTCTAAGATGACCTTCAGCCTGCAAAATCCCAGAACAATGTTGCCATAAGTATTTCATCAATCCATGTTTAACATTAGTCATGAGAGGAAAGGTAAGCCCAGTGGAGCCCTTCTTAAAAAGAAATCAGCTTATATCCCATGGTTTTGCCCCACCATTATATGCACTAATATTTGAACAGAACTCATTTCATCTTCAACCTTCCAGTTGCCAGCAAAAACACACACCTGATCAAGTTCCTAAAATTACCTTTCAAACATACTTTTATTTCTTCTCAGCAACACAAACTGATGAATGCTAGTGCATCACATACACTCATCTAACATATCAGGCCGCAAAAATCGGCTCAGAGTATTTTATCTCAATTTGTTTCCAATGCAACTAAAAAAGAGAGAGCAGATCGCTCTCTTCTTCATCTTCTCCTGACCTGCATCCCAGCTGATTTTGTCACCCCTGATTAATGTTCATTAATTACAACAGCAAATGCAGGTAAGCCCAGATCTGGGTTCCAGGCTACAGTTTGTGAACAGGATCAATCACAGCTAATTGGTATTTGGAATCAAACTAGGAGAACATGGAAAAAGAGATGCTGGTTTGGAATGAGAAAAGGGAAGCAAAGAGTTAAAGATATAGGGCATAGCATAAATACCAAACCCCCCAAACAAACAAACAAACAAACAAACCAGAGGTTGAAAAGCCTTTACATTTTTGAGAGAGAAGAAACCAAATACTCAGAAGCACAGTGAAGGCATTTACAATGTTGTGGCTCTTTAGTGGCGGGTGCACCCAAGAGCCAATTAAATTAGTGTTACTGCAGGATTGCCAGAGATTTCATTTTGTTAATTGAAACTGTGTTGCATTGTAACCACCGGCTGAAGCAAAGGTTTAACAGACTCAGTACAGTTACCGAGGCAGAAGGGGAGAATGACATTCAACATGTTTCAGAAAAAAAAACTTCCAATGGTATTCATTAATGGCAATTATTAACTTCTATAGACTTACACATGACAAAAATTCCCTTTGGCTCTGTAAGATACCAAATGCATGATCAAAAAGGACAACAAAAGTATATTAGAGAAAAATGCTGATCATTCATGAATTTATTCAACAGAAAACGAAAACATAAGCCATGGTGTAAACTTCCGAGAAGACTGGCAATTTTCCTACCACCGTTAAGAAAGGACCAGCTATATATTGCCATCTTTTTCACAGACTCTGCACTCCACTGCCTTGATCTGTCTAGACATTGTACACTCTTCTCTGCAGCACACAGAGGACAGAGTGACCCAGAATTTCATTGGCAAATGGCAAAGCAATGTTAGGTAAGCTCAATCAGTACTGCCACACCACTCTCCATAATGCAGTTAATACCTTGTGTCAACACAGACTGTAATACTTGTTTGGAATATTTCATTTTAATCTGTATCTTGCCTTCCTTTAGCTATGGTGATGCAAATTATATAGGAATTAACATATTGCTGTATACAGCTGACTGTTAACATGAATGAATTATTTGTAAGGCAAGGTAATGACTAAATGATACTGACTTGACAAACAGTAAAAAGTCGGTTTTAGATAAGTCTTTATGTCATTACATCTTGCCAAGCAATCAGACTTTAAACACAAGCAGAATTCTCCAAATAAATAAATAGAAGCTCTGAAGAATAAAACAACTGGAAACCTTTTAAACTACTCAAGGGGAGGAAAAAAAAAAAAAAAAGGAAGAAAAAAAGGACCAAAATCTCTTACAGAGTCTTGGTATTCAGTTACCTAGAGAGTTATTTAGGCATATTTACGTATTTACCTCTCTGCCCTGCTTACTGTTCACCTGCAGTACATTACACAATTACCAAACAACTGCCGTTTTAAAAAAGATTTGCAAAAGATGATCAGGAGTCGCATTCATTCTGTGCCCACAATGCCCATATATAGGAAAGTAGGGCCAATGCAGACCTACAGAAACAAGAACAAAAAGCCTGAAATGGGTAGTTTTCAAAACAAGAAGAAACAGATCTTCAAGTAATTATTTTTTTCCTTCAGTTGTAAAAGACACAGATCACTTTAAAATGAAATGATTTATGATGTGCACTACCTAACTCTGATGTTTCACAGCAGGAGGAGACCTGCATTACATAGCTCAGGTTTCCCAGTGGACACACAGAATATCACATGCACCCATCTAGCAGGATACGCAGCAGAAGAGAGAACACGTTCAGGACCGCGGACCAGGCTGTCACTGAGCCACAACTGCCACAAACCCACAATCTCTGCTGCAGGTCCTTCAAGAAGAAACCCTTTAAGCAGCACTTGCCCCCATGAAGCCATCCTTAAAAGATAAAATGCACTTCTTTTTTTAATCTGTTTTTGAATTATAATGGAAGTGCTTATGAAACTTGTTTGACATTAGCAGAGACCACATGAACAGCATTTACAACTTATGTGGTGTATAAATTGTACAATTTTCAGAAGACCTTCAAGAGTTTGATCCAGACCTTGCAACTGCAATCTGTCTTGCAGAAGGCAGCCTGTACAGCACCAAAATTTGGTAGTTCCAGCCTCCTTTCACTGTTGTAGGTGATGAGTATGCAGTTGCTCTTTCTCAAACATGAATTGGTTGTAATAATTTTAAAATTTAGGTTAAATAGACACCTTATAAATGTGACCAGGGAGGTAAGCTTTTACATCAACAGATTACCCAAAGAGTCTAATCATTAACCAGTCGGTAACCTGAAAACATTATCATGAGTAATTTTAATGACTTTCAACTGCTAAAAAGATTGAAAAAAAGCACACCTGGGAAATGGGTGTCTCTGTAGTTAGAGAAGCATCATTTCTTCTACCTCCCACTATACTGACAACATCTATACCGTTGGTAGGTAGTGACTTTTAGATTGAATGTCACCATTTTTTGCACACTTGATTTTGTTTACTGTAGACCAGGGAACCAGGAACATGAACAACTGCACCCTTCTAGATGCATTTTCCAATTGTGGCATTGTAGAGTCCTCCAGCCAAAGCGATGGGTGAACAGGTAACTCCTTACAGAAAACTACCCAGCTGTCAAATTTGCATTTTCCCACTCCATAATCCCCAGGAGGAGGGAGGGGATGGTAAATTTAGCAAGCATGAGTGCATTTCACAAGAACTGTCTTCCCTCCTCCCTTAACTGTTTTGAGGAAAAAGTGTGGGGAAGAGGGGAATAATTGAATGAACAGGAAAAAAAAAACGTCTGCTATGTGTATTACACATTCATCTTACTCTAAAAAATAAGCTAGTGGTGTTCTTCCTGAAGAACTCAGTTGTTTCCTGTATGCTGCAGCTTTGATATCATACTTTATCCTTTTTTTTTTCCAAGGCTTGTAAGCAGCAATTACCACCATAGCTATCTAAAACAAATACCCAGTCCGAGCCTGAGCCAGTCATTCACCCAGAGATTTCCCCTCCCCACATCAAGTTCCTCCTCAGCTGGAAAAGCCACTTTTTCAGAAAACCATTCCCAGGGGTGGCCCCAGTAGCACGCCAAGGAGGCCACCCGCTTTGAACCAGAAGATACGGCACAGTCATGATATCATCAGTCTCGTGGGGTAATCACTAACTACTGAATTACAGTGAAACAGAACTAATTCCAGTTTCTGAGTTACTTGCTCTGCCTGTGCTTCTCTCCAATTTGTATCAGAGGGAAGTGCTGGAGCCTCGCTCAGGGCAGGCAGCAGTGGGATCAGTCTTGTGCTCTGCAAAGTTCAGTGTCACCAGCAGCCTTTAAATACTGCTCACAACTCAGGATTGCCTGGACTCATGAAAATGAAAAGGGGCCATAAAACAAAATGACTGACACGTTTTACAAAGCAGTTTTTTAACTTTCAGGTACTTAAACCCAGCTCATCAATCATACTAGAAACCCCTGACAGCTCACCAGCAACAGCATTTTCCACTGCAAAAACTGAGTAGGTTATTAATGTTGCTTATTTTGTTAAAATGAAATTCCGTGTATCACATACAAACCAGCTAGTCATACCTTGTAAAAAGTCTCTAGGCAAATAAAAATCTAAAGCAAAATGCCCTGTTAAGGGATCTTTTGTGAACACCCAAGTGAATGTTTTGAATGCTCAAAACAGATTTTTTGTTTTCCTGTGCTCCATCTATTTAAAAGGAAAAACTGCACAAAAAGCACCTTCTGCAGCAGACCATCCACCCTGAGAATCAGAGCTTTGCTCTTCTACCTGTGTTTCTGGGAGCCGTCCCTCTCCCAAACCCGCAGAAAGAAAAGGGCGTGACACTGTCAGACAGCAGGTTCACCCGCAGAGAAAGCAGCCTTTGCACATTTCTCATCAGAAAAAGCACTCCTGTACGTCAGTCCTGTAGAGGGTGTGTGTGTGAAAATTGAGAAAAAAAAACACACTTTACCTTTAGGTGTCATATTTAGCCATATTCACAAGGTAACACTAGAGCTGCATGTTTCTTTCTAGAGTATGTAAACCCTCTGGGAAACACATGCAAACATTTTCATAATGGAACCAGCACTAATCAGAGGCCACTGACAAAAATAGCACTGATGAGAAAGTGAATAGCTTTGGGACTATTTATATGTGTTGTCTCTGTGCAGCTCTGGAAAAGAAAGGGAAAAAAAAAAAAGGCGGTTAAAAAAAAAAAAAAAAGGAAGGTGAGAGAGTGTAAGTACCTAATTTGTGTACAATTAATAAAAGACTGGATCATTCAAGCATGGGTTTTGGATGGATGCCCTAGCTCCATTTCAGTACTTCAGAGCAAAATAAAGCAGCCCTGCAGTGTCACTCCACAGGGAGTAAGCACCACCTGCTGTAGAAACAAACATACATACATACTTTAATATTAATCACTGCTACTAGTTCGTTTCATATTTGCAAAGGAAAATTTAATAATAAAAAAGGTTTAAATTTGTAGGCATAGGTAGATTATTTTTACTGAATTACTGAATGGAAAATAATGCATTTAAGCCTAACGCACAAATTGAATTTAATAATATACAATAAAAAAAGTTTTCTTGGAATATGAAATGATACAATTATCATTGAGCAGTACACCATTGTCTGTGGCCTGCTCCATTGTAATAGATGCCTTGCAAATATTTTTAAATATTCACATTCACACCTAGGGAATCTATCAACCTAAAACTTCTCCAGAACTGCCTTTGATGTCTGATAATCACATCTGCACTTTTGAACCCTACACAGGAATCTTCCCAATCCACTGACTTCAGTTAAGTCACTTTCCTATCCAGGAAGAAAGATATAGGTCCCTAACATGAAAATGAAAACACAAAACATAAAGTTCACGTGACTATCTCAGCATAAGAGGCACCACATTATGTCAACCCAAGAGCTGATCCAAATCAGTGTTCTTTTTTCATCAGTGTTGCTAACATGTGCTAAGAAATAGAGAAAATATCAAGCAGTGTTTTTGCTAGCACACCTCACACTTCCAGTGGTTATCAGGAGATTACAGAGGGATCAAGATGTGTGAAGTTTAGAAGCCATTTCCTTCTACAGTGTAGGCAGCGACAGTACATTTATAGCGGCGTGTTTATGGGATAATATTTTGTTTAAGTGTTAAAACTGGAACTCTATTCTGAGGTTTTATGATTTACTAACTTTCTAAAGTCTGAAAAAATAGGGGGAGTAAATGTCTGAGCTGCTAAAAACACATATTAAGTGTTCCAATTTCAATAGAATTGTGCCTGAAGTTACTTCTTTAAAGAGAATTTATATTCTTAACTTTTCCTCAAAAAGGTTACAAAATTCTTGCCTGAGGAATTTGGGAAGTAAACTTGATGGAATTTGCTTTATCAAATCCTTTTGCAACTTCTCTAACTAGGTAGATTTGAAGGAAGTTCTATTGTAACAACAAATCCATTACATTTACTAAAATGTCCTAACAACAGCAAAGAAATTATTTTCCTCATTCTACCCTGAGCCAACATACATTCTGCCATTACATCCTTAATTTTAAACAGAAAACTAAGTTCAACCTCATCAAACTTATACCTGTTGTATATCCCCTGCTCTCTGCTGCCTCATCTTCTTTCCAGTGCAATATTAGATTGCCCTCTAACGGATTACCTGCACAACTGCACAAGCCTGTTTTTCCTTTTAAAAGTCCTGAACAAGCAAAAAGGTCACATGAAAAAGGCGGCAAAGTAAAGTTGTTTTTGTTCCTGCTCCTGTTTAATGATCTTTTTATATTTGAATTAAACTTTGCAAAATTTTAATTTTCAACCTTTTCATTATAATTTATTCAGCTGCAAAATGAAGCAATGTGTGCTGGAGGTTCAGGTCTTTAAATCATCTCAGGCTGTAAGTTCAATTTGAAATCTAGAGTCAAAAAAATGCTTATAGAAAAATAAAATAGAAGCTGACCCAGCAAAGGACTTCTCAAGAAAATTTCATCTACTCCAACTCAACTTTTGAACTCATTTACCTACCCCAAGTCAGACATTAAATTTGCCAACTCCACCAATGTCCCCCTGTCTCAGCAAGGTGACATCAGCACAACTGCCTCCCTTTCCGCCCTTCTCTCTTTTCTCCCGGAAAGTTCTTATCTCTTCCAGATGGAAAACAATTACATTTTAGAAAAAAGCTAAGACTTTGTGAAGAGATCTAATTGTATCTAAAAGTCATATCCAAAGTAAACAACAGGCACATAGATTTACACTGGATAGCATATGCACTTTAAAGTAAAAGGCAAGGATTTTTTTGGTGGTGGTGGTGATAGCTTAAAGCATCTTAATGCTGCTTCAGTAATAATTTTTAATTATCGTCATTCTCAAAATGCTAAATATTCATTGCGCAACACCAATTAAAAAAACCCAAATACATTTCTAACAAATTTCAATTTAACGCAATATTTAATGCATTAAAAGAGCAAGACTGCAAAAACTTGAGCACAGCAAATGTCATCCTGTCATTGCCTAGCCTTATCCTTAAAACCGCCAAAACCATCATTTGTAAATTAAAACCATTTACCTTTAAAGTATGGGGAATAAGATTTGATAAACATGAAGAAAGTGGAGACTCAAATCTCTGAACGTTACGGTTCCATCAAAGATCTTCTTCCCGGGAGCAGCAGGACAAAGGGGGTTCAAGGAAAGAAGAGACATTTCTGGTTTGCTAAATTCATTAAGTAAAAGTAACATACAGACAAGTGTCAGCACCCAACAGTGGAAGAACACAAGATCAGCTTGGATCTACATCACGAAACTAAAACAAGTCGTAGCAAAAACTGTGGATTAAAGATGTTTGAGTAATTATGTTTCTTTTGCTGCAAGAGTTATTTGATTTTGATGATATCAAACAAAATTACATTTTTTTTTTGTTCTTATAATGAGGTGCAAGTAAGTTCAGTCTGAAAACACATATATACAAACAAGCAAACAAATCAGCCCTTCTGATAAAATCCAACCAGTGTACCGTGGGATAGAGTGAGCTAGCTAAAGCTCTCATCACTCACTTTGGGTTTTGTTCTCTATAAAGGCTAAGCATCTTCAGCAAAGCTGTGTAATTTCAAGTAAGGATTCTTGTCCTGTTCTGGTGGAACTGAGATTTGAGCAATTACATTTAAAACAAACAAAAATGAAAGAGAAGTCCACTAAACTGGCTATGATATTTTCACCCATGAATCTGGGTCTAACCTATACTCCTGGATATAATGACTCTTGGCACACAGAAGCAGAAGCAATTTTTATACCCAAACCACCCAGCATCTGACTGTATGACTAGGGCAGAAACAGACACGAAAATACTGAGTGCAATATATATTTCCACATCCAAGCACTCAAAAATACACTTACTCAAAGAAAAGTGAAGTTCAGGGAGGTTATTTCTTTCTTTGTCCTCTTAAAGTTGTAACTTACATGAAAACTAACGGATCAGTTTCTGATGACTGAAGTTTAACTAAATGAGCCAGCTCACTAATACAAAACAGGGTAAAGTGAAAAGCAGTAGAAAAAAAAAAACAACTATAAACCCTATTCACACAAAAAAAAACGGAAGCAAAAATTTCTACTCTCACGTAGAAAAACAAGGATTTAAAATTAATTAATGAAGAAAAAAGCTTTACTGGGCAACTGGGTATCTCTATGCAGGGATATTCAAAGGCTGAAAGAAAATATTGTCAAGCATAGAAAACCAATTCGTGTGAAGAGATTGTAAATGCTGACTTCCCAATTCCACAAAGCCATCTTCAAAGTATGTTTGAGATCAAGAGTAGCAAACCCCATAGTGAAGAGAGAACTCTCAAATACTCAGAACTCAATCAGATTTTTCAGTAAAATTTTTGAAATCCTGTCTCAACCCCCAAACCAGAGCACTCACTATCAAGTATAAAGGGAGAGATGCTAAGAGATCAAAGGGTTTTTGAGCAACCTGGTCTAATGGAAGGTATCCCTGTCCATGGCAGGGGGCATGAAACTGGGTGATCTTTAAGGTTCCTTTCAACTCAAACCCTTCTACAAAAGGTATTATTTGGTACAAACTACAGAGAGGGTAGAGCAGCGTAAAGAAAAGGAGGCAAAAGCATCGAAATGCTATCTGATGTGTAACCTCACGGTTGTGACTCTGTGTTTTGCAAAACAAAGTAGGGACTTTTTCAGGATCTGCTCCAGAAAGGCTGCAGAAAGGTCCCTGCCTCTCAGCCTTCTTGTTATTATTTAAAAGAAAATACAGAAAGGGAAAAAAAAGGGATTGCCTAGGCCTTTCCCAGATCAATAGGAAGCAGAAATATTTATTCTGCAAACAGCAGAGGAAGTTGTCTGACTCCACGGGAAATGGTGAAAGACCATGGCATAAGAAGTATGGGCAAATAAAGTAAACAGATCGAGAGAGTATTTTTTTCCTCTATTGTCTTTTGGTTATAGCACCTTCTGTCTTTTTTTTCTAAGTAGTAGACTATACTTCTCCTAAAGCTACTTTGTCCAAACTAAAGACAGCATTTTTGAAACCATTATGGATTACTATGGAATCTGGTTCCATTTTGGGATTACAGAAATTGTATTTCTATTTTATTAATGAGAATGTGTGGTAAAGTCTAAAGGTAATTTTTCTTCTCCAGAACAAACTGCTAGGGTTAAGTAAAACACAATAGGCACATCATTAGCATCTTTGAACAAATTCTAATTCCTTAACACCAGCATGCTCATTTTGAGGAAAACAGGAGTGAATGCCTTAAGGATAGAAACTGTAACTTGGGGAAAAAAAGCCCAACCTGAAAATTAGGTTGATTGTATGACTAGCAATTCACACTTCTCCTCACCAAGCTCTGTCAGAAAAAGCAACCACTGTGCAGAAAAACTAGGTGTTCAACTAGACTACTAATTGTACTACATGTGGGTTGAAGATACCATCTCTGAGATTTTGTTCACGTTGCATTAGTTTTCTCCTGTTAGAAATACATTCCTACATTTCTTCCACCCTGTTTCTAGATCCATATCTAATGGTGCTGCTAAGAAAAAGAACCAACAAACCATTGCTTCAGCATCCCAAACCTGGGGATGACATAAGAGGGTGCTTCAGAACAAAGGCTTGCTCTGGGTGGGAGCAAGCGTCTGATTCGGTTTCACCTCAGCCACCCTTCTGACTGGGGACAGGAAAGGACTATCTTTTCAATCAGCTGATGAGCTTGGAGAGTTTTTACAAGACAGGTGAATATTAGAGATCACAAACTATACTCCAGACATGCAATTCCTAGGAACTACAAAACATTTCCGAACAGGAAGGAGCATCTTATGGCTCTGGCAACAATTCTTGCAAGTGTCAGGCAAAGATGCAAAACTACATCATCAGGTGATGAAAGAGAAATGATAGGAAAAGAATAGAGAGCCAACAGAGCTATATACCTGTAAACAACTGCCAGGTAATTTAAAAGGAAATAAAAATCTGTCCATATTTGTGAGGTAGAGAGAAGTGGTAGAAGCTGTTGGCAATAATGAAGCTTGGAAGGAAGTCTTTTTTAGGCACATCTCTATTTTTAAATTGGAATGTTTTGGTTAAAAGCTCATTACACTTTCTGGACTCTAATATTTAAAAGTATAAACTTTTTTTTTTTTTCCCCTCAAAGCCAGTTTGCAAGGGCATAAACTCTTACAACTATGGAAGTGTTAACAGTGTCGCCTACAGAGAAGCTGGCTTTGTGAACAGTCTTTTTGAAAGACTTGTTTTGCATCGATTAAATTGTGCATAAGTAACCATGGCATCAGTCTCATTGAATTTCTTCTTGCTGTATTTATTTCCAGAAAGGAGAAACGTTCTCTCTTTTCTTTTTGCTTCAGAAGAGTTTCTCCAACCCCGCTGCAGTTGGCTTTTTCTTCAAATTGCTCTTTAAAACTCTCATTTAAAACAGAAAAACAAACAAATAAAAAAATCACAAAAATTTAAACCAAGATATCTAGCATAAAATTACCTATTTCGCTGTGCTTCAGTATTTTTACCCTCTGTAATTTGGCTTATATCTGAATTGCAAGCTGAAATAATCTTTTTGCTCTGCATTTGCACTGCCAAGCCCAACGGTATTAACCATCCTTTCAGTTCCAATAAATTACAGTAATAAGTACTAAGAGGTTGCATTTCATTTTATAGTATGTAAGGATTTTTCCCACTAATTCAGCCTTAGCTAATGAAAATCAGAGGCAACAACCTTAACAATTAAGAAAAATACTTCTATTTTCCCAAACTAGCTACTTCTTATAGAAAAGCATAGACAACTTTGAATTTCAGCAACAGTTACATAAAAATATACAAAGAAGATGCAAAATCACTGCCACCCAGTTACAGTCTATCATGAAAAACTGCAATGAGGTTGCATTCAGACAGTTCTCACACATTTCAATAAGTACCACAAACATGCTGAGATTTCCTTTGGGTGCAATCTTGTTTAAGTGAGCATATATGACACAACAGGAAAGAAGCTTTCAAAGTCCATTTTTTAATAGAGAAGAGTTGTTGGGGTTTTTGTAGCCTTAAGCTTCCTGGATTTTTTAGTAATCTTTTTTCTTTACCCAATGCAATATAAAGGAAGAAAGAGAAAGATGCACACATTTGATGGAAAAAGTTGTGGCTACCAATGTAAGTCTCTCCACACTGAATGCACTTAATCCTCCCAGTAAAGGCACTCTACAGCTCACAATCTCAGATGTGCCTCAGCAGGTATGTTTTGTTAGTGACAATGAAGAAGTGTTGATGTATTTATTATCCCTGAAAGTGCTAACATCAGTCAAGATCCGTA
The DNA here is from genome assembly GCA_013397865.1 of Struthidea cinerea. Lineage (NCBI taxonomy): Eukaryota > Metazoa > Chordata > Aves > Passeriformes > Corcoracidae > Struthidea > Struthidea cinerea. Next base: position 254,995 of record VZTI01003351.1, read on the forward strand.
TGCTTCAGTATTTACTACAGTAAAAACATCAGCATTCTATTAGTGCTTTCTTCTGGTAAAAGTTAAAGTTGACATGACAGATTTAGGGTTTTTCTTTTTTGAGACAAGAAGGTGTTCAATAGTCTCATGAGACAAAGACAGGTACAATGATTGTCTGACCAGCCACGAGCAAGGGGATGATTTTTTGTGACATGAGCTATATATCTGAAGTGCTGCTGGAGGCACTGCAAAAAGCAAAAAAACCCAAAATGAAACCAAACAAAAACAAAATAGCTGCAGGCAGGTTTTGACCCTGTGGTTCAAAGAGATAATCATTAGAGATTTGGACAGAACCTGTAAAACCTCTAGTCAAAACTCTTCTACTTTACTAAATCAGAAGACAGAAAAAAAGCTTTCAAATTCCCTCTGACAGTATTTTCTCATTTGTTCATTTATTTACAAAATTTTATAGAAAATATTCTTCTCAACAGAGAAAACACTGCGTTTCTCAACAAGGCATCATAACACAAAAACAACCTGAATCAGAACCTAAATGCAATACAAACTTGAATCCTGAGCAACTTTGCGCTGTCTTACATTAACCTTCAGAAATGCAGACAATACACTCCCTTCTTACCCTGAGAAACACACTCTAAATCTCCTTCAAAAGACTTTTCCACTAACATTTTCTCAGCATGGGTGAAAAAAATTTCAGACTATTGTGGACATAAGAACTTGAAAGCCACTGGCAGTAACTCAAGAAAACCTGTTCTGTTTAACACTGAGGAAGTCACTTGATAAGTCAAATTGGATTTTTTCCCAAAATGGTAAGGATCAATGAGCATATGCTGCTTAAATTAATTTACTTCTACAGGTGATAGTGTTCTTGGCAATACCTGTATTACCACAATTCTGACAACATTAATAAAAAAATTATGAATAAAAATGGTGTAGTGAGAAAAAAAAGCCTGCTACTACACGTCAACCAACGGGATCTTACACCAACTATATCTCATTGCTAAAGAGACGACAGAAGATCAGGTGGACTGTTTCTGGATTCCAACAGCACTGTACCATTACTCATTGCAGCTTCTTAATATAAGTTATCTCCTGTTTGCAGTAATGTCTTCAAATTACTTGGCTGTGAATAGTTTTTCCATGATGAAATCAGTTAGCGTAACAGCAGTAATTAGGCCCACCTTCAGTCGCTCTTGGAAATAACCCTTTTTAGACACACCCCTCAAACGCAAATACTGAGACACTGCAGCCACTTTATCATTTTGGCTTTGTCAGCACTTTTAAGATACCTTCAAATTACATATGAAAAGATTTGACTGTCTTGACTCTCTAGAGCACTTTCATTCAACAACTTTGTTTTCCTTAGCAGCTTGCCCCAAGGATACAAATTCCCAATGATGCGTCAGTTCATCAAGATCATGCAGTACAATGCAGCAAACACTCACTTATCATCCATGTCACGAGGCTGCAAAAATACTTCTTTCAAATGCAGTATTGACAACCACAGCACACTATAACAGCTTATCCTGGCTTGTGTCACTCCTTTATAAACTCTGTCAGCTTCAATTTCTGGCCATGAACATCAGCCCTTGTTCTGGAATCATATGCTATAAAGAGCAAGATTTCAGATAGCAAATAAGACAACTGACAAAATGACTTATAGCCATGAAACTAAAGAGGCAGCATGTTTGTTTATGTGGGCCGTGGCTTAACCCTCCAATCTCTCTGGAATTTCAGACTTCTTGTTATGCGTAGATGGAATGGCATGTTATAAGCAAATTCTGGAGGGCAAGCAAAAAACAAAAGCCCTGCAGGCTCCTGGCCCCCAAAAGACCCCCAACAACAAAATAATAAAAGCCAATAAATGTCTATGTATGTTCTGTAACACTGCGAACAGAAGGAACTGAAAATCAGAAAAAAATACACTTCTGTGTACACTTATTTGAGTATTATATTTTCAAAGCCCAGCAACACTTTTTAAAATGCTCATGTTGGATTTTGCCTCATTTTATAATTGTAAGAACCTTCTACAATATTTAAGAGAGAATTGAAAATACACAGAGAATCTGTCATTTAAATCTAGCCTGACAGCTTAAGTCCAGTTCCTGCAACCCAACCATGGGGCCATAAGGCTTACTGCCCAAGAGGGCACCGACTTCTGGCTGCTTAAACTACTTTGCCTGTGTCTACAAAACCAAAGCCAAGAGACTCTCAATAGAAACTAATGAAAGACAAATCCCATGATTAAGGTTATAAAATAATAATAACATTATTAATTCAATATGTTCTTGCGTGTTCCAATTCCAGTGAGAGAAATCCTTTCTCTTACTTTTTTTCCCAATTTAGAGAACATAAGTGAAAACTTATCTGCTGACCTTCAGTGTCATGGCAGTAACTGAAGACTGGGGAAGTGTGCAATAGCTGTAAGAAACACTGTGTCGCTGAAATGGCAAAACCATAAATACCGATGGAAATCAAACACAGTAGCTCTAAGTCAGGGGTCTGGGATCTGATTAACTGCGTTTTTCTTTGAACTTCAGAGATATGAAACTGTGGTGACAAATAGGGCCCCTTCATGTGGATAGAAACCCACTAGATAGAAAAAATGCAAATGGGTTGTTATTTCTTTCATACAGTTGGAAGAAAATGCTACCATAGGCTCCAATTAGGAGTTAAGAGCAAGTTTCATCTTAAGATGTGTAAAGAAAAAAAACAAAAACAAAACCACAAAAAAACCCCAACCAAATAAACCAAAACAACCCCATCACACATTTCATATCTTGGTGAATCCACACTGCTTAACAATTCTGGACTAACAATACTGTTGAAATTGCATTTGGAACACAACATTTTTCCTGTAGTAAGTGCACAAAATAAGTTAATAAAAATTAATGGCTCATAAAAGTAAGTTGTAAACTAACAAACTTTAATTTATTGCTGTCTTCGTAACATATTTCTAAAATGCTCATTAAAGTGAAATCTTACCATTATGGTTTCTGAGTTAAAGCCACACAGCATGAATTTCCTCAAGCTATTTAACAGGATGTAACTATAACTAATCAACTCCATTATTATGAAAATACACAGTGTAGGTAAGAGCACTGATAATAAGCCAAACTCTGGCAGCAGTCTTCATGGTGTGCTGATCCTGACTTTGTGGGGACCCTCTATTTAGAGAAACAAATTAAATTCTGGAATAAAGGCCCAGTGACAAAAAAATAACTGGGGCACATAGCTAGTGATCAAACAGACACACTTCAGTCAAGTTAAGCCTTGCAGCAGGAGCAAGCAGCCTGTGAGGTTCTCTAGAAAAGCAGTTACTGAAGTCTGGGAGCACCCACACAGCTGGTACAGAGAGCATGACTCTTGATGGTACATCTGCTAAATCCATTGAATTCATGCAGATGGAGTAGCACATATCTTGTTTATTTTGAATTACTGAATCAAGGCAGAAAATTTGCTGCCTACTTGACAGGAAATCATTTAGTTAGCCTTTCCTGTTAGCAAATTAGCATTCTGTACTTCTGGATATACTTCAAATAGGAATTTTAAATTTTAACTTGGATCATTTATTTCTCTCCTGTAACAAAAAAAGGCAAACAAAAATGATACAAAATTTGTACAGTTAGTTCAGCTTAAATGCTGCAACATGACAGAATATGAAAGCATCACACTGAAGACTGTGTCAGACTACCAAACTTAGCAAATCTGTCAGTTAAAGCAAGTGGCACTGCTTTATGGACTCCATGTGACAGAAGTGTTTATGGCCCTGAGGCTCTCACTAACAGCAGCTTTTCTTATTAGCAAAATATTGATGAAGGAAGGTAAGATCCCCCCGTCGTGCATTTTAAATCTGACAATGAGATTCTACCCTCAGATCAAGGTAGAATCATTTCTACTGGTATCAAGTGATCAAAGAATTCACCACCTGAGATAAGAATGCAAAACAGCAAAAAGCCTACAGCAAAACACCTCTTCTACTTTAACAAGACTTCAAACAAGTATTTCAAAACATTCCCGGAAAACACGTGAGTAAAACACATCCCCTCTACGTAAACTGTGGCTTTTAAACACTTCCTGACCATTACCCAATGAATGTAATCCTTTTTAGGCTTACCACCGACAAGATGCAAATCAACTTGCAGAGGACAGTTTTATGCTATATTAATCAGTTATGCTATATTTCCCAAAATTCTTTAACTCTGAATAGATACATACCTTCCTTGCAGTACTCTGGTGGTCTCTGCTCTGTTTACGATCTGCCTTTCTGTTAAAATACGGACTTTCCATCTGTTGGCATCTTCAGCTAATTATTGCTTATCAAGTGTTATAGCTCACTTCAGCCATCAAAAAAGTGCACTTTGCACTCCTTAACACAACCTACCTCCATCATCTCTAGGTACTTAACAGTATAAAATAACAAAAAAGAATGTTTAAAGTGGCAGTGAATAATATTGGATCTACCCTTGCTTAAGGCTATTTTGGCCCATTTATAAAAAATGCTACACGAATAAGTTGTATTTCCCCTGCTCCATCCTGAACATTTGTATGTGTTTATACATACATATGGAACAATATTTTCAAGGCTTGTTAAAATGTGCCAAGTCTAGTCAAAGACTAGAAGTACCACAGCGCAACTTTCCCCAGTACCCAAGTACACTACAATACATGCAGACATACTGCATTTCTGTCTTTGCAGAGACATTTCCTCAAGACGCTGTGACATCATCCAGCCTTTCTTAGATTTCATCCAGCTTAAAGTTACACTTATGACAACTTTCAAAGCGTTCAGCAAGAATTCAGCAGTATCATATACAAATACCAGATGGGACGATCTGCTTAACTTGAACAGGATAAGGTTAACTTTCAGAATGACAAGCCCTCAGCTGTTCCAGAGACGTGTAGCTCGCTCACATCTTTCTTCTTAACTGCCTGCTGCATACAGGTCATTTCCTGGATGCCTAAAACAACAGTACTGCCTAGCTCACATCTGTAAAATCTTTCAGCAAATGGATAAATGCCAGCCCCTCATGCAGCTGAAATATCCAGAGATGGTTCAAGCTCTCTAAAACCTCATGAGCTGCAGCCTGCCTTCTGCCAGGGGTTGCAAAACAAGCCCTTTCCCAGAGAGTTTCTGCCAGCACAAGAGTTACTGTTTCTTCCTCTAATGCGTCCCTACTTCTTAGTTTCTTTACAAGGATTATGGTACTTTTCTCCTTCATTTAACCTGTACATACCCAGAGGTCAATGCTATTAATTGCAAAATTACTTTAGATTAAAAATAAAAAAACAACAGTACATTTTAATTACAGTAAGATTAGCTCTCTGAATTAATCTTGTTGAAATTACATTTTCAGTGAACAAAACTCTAATTATATGCCATTTTCTTTAAAAAAAAGTAAACCTACAAGAGTGTCACTGTACCGGAAACAGCCCCTAGTCCTCTACAATTTCTATTAAATAAAGCAATAGAAAGGCTGATTTAATTCCTGACCAGTTCTTATTTGCATATCTACTCTTGTGAATTATCTCAGCAATGAAGAAAAAAATGTAACATCACAAAACATTTAATACTTCAAGAGATACCCAGGCAGAAGTTATAGGGCTACTAGTACGTGTGAGAGAGGACAAGATGGAAAGGACAAGTTCCCGAAGCCACTGTTTTCCAAGGGCTTTTACCAGGGCCCAGACAACCACTGTCCTGGAGTTTCTATGGGGAGCAGTATTATACCACATATAGGACTCGGCACAAATGTGGAGGACTCAGGCACATTGCTCAATATGTGATTAAAAACACATACTTGTAGCATGGAGGATAATAATTTTAGGCTTTAGGATGACTGTTTGCAAAAGCCTCAAAGTCTCTACAAGGCCATGGATTCACACTCACAGAGAAATGTGAAGTTGTTTAAATTGAGCCAGAAATACTGCAATAGGGATTTAAGCTACAGATTTGGCCAGTAATGAAAGACATGGTGATGAACAGCAATTAAAGCACAGGACTGAGTTGCAAAAGGCCTGAATGCTCAGCTCAGCTGTTTACTTGCCAGATGACGTGACCCAGGTTTCACAAAGCCCAACACACACCCTTACATGCTCCAAGTACACAAAGGTTGAGAGTGCCTGCCTGACCCATAAAAGTAGGGGATTATCTGGCTGTAGAACGTATCAGTTTGTCTCCCTCCCCTTGTTCTGACCAAAAAGGCTCATGAAGGCCAACCAGAGGCCCTTTGCAGGTGTAGAGAAAAGTTGTTTCGGTTTGGAGATGTGCAACTCAGCCAGATGATTTCCAGCCGCAGCTTGCAGCTGCGGCCCCTCCGCGTCCCCAGCTCGAACCAGCCATGCTCCTTAGAAGGCTGCTGGGGGAGAACTAAACTTGTCAGACAGCCTTTACTCTCATGAGCAGGCCAACAGCTTAATTGCTCATTGTAGATGACAGAAACCCTCTGTATCCTGTTTGCCTGTCTCCAGACGCTGACAGAAGAAAAACACCAACCTATCACGCAGGATCTTTTGTTATTTCATTCAAGCACAATGAGATTTTCATCTGGTAGGTGCTGAAGTTAGAGATTTATTATTGTATTGTTCTGGGGAAAAAATATTTGAGTGGTTCAGTAAGTTCTGGAAAAAATCTGGTCACTGTGAGAACTTTGTGTGATCACCTTTATAATTGCAAAAGGCTTTAAAGCGGAAAAAAAAAAAAGAAAACTGGATAAAATTATCAGAGTGTTTAAGAAATTCTTCATGTTTTTTCCTCAAAATTCATTAAGCTGTTTGTGACAGCATGAGAACGAAGGCAGGTAGGAAGTAGGGTTAGTGTTACATGATGGACAATACTGGGTGTGGGTGAAGAATCCTCAGAAGACAGGGGACTAGTTCAACATAAAATAACTTGAAATGTCACAGAGGCCTGGAGAAAAATCAGAGATTTTCTTGTAGGATTTCTTTCTAAAGTATCCAAGCAGTATTAGGTCAAAGGCCTAGTCTGAAAAACCCTATGAAGAAGAGGCAGAAATCAAGAGCAGAAGAGACTCCAATGCTCCGTGTCCTGCGCAACCTCATTTATGTAATTATCCAAAGAATAAACAAGCACATAGAGACACCACCCAGAAAGAGGTAGGGTCAGATCCTGACCAAGTGCTCCTGCCATATCTCCCATCCCATCTCCCTCCCATTCCCATGTCACTGGCATCCGCAACACAGCTGCAGATCAAGTGGCATGTGCCAGAGGTCTTTATCACAGATGACATACTGCATGCCAATATAGTCCTTACTTTCCTGTGTCCCCCTCTGACACAAAATACTGTACCTTGCCCAAAGCAACTGGCATTAGTTTGGCATCTTCAAGTTAAAAAGAGAAGAGAGAAGGAAAAATACGATCTTTTGTGCCAGGAGGGTACCATGAGCAGACACATCCCAGCTGGGGTCACCTACTGGATTCCACCAGCACATGCAGTCAAACTGCAGACCATAGAGAGGGCAAGACAGTAAAACCATTCCCACAGCTTCAGGAACTTCTCCTTCCTAGTCCACATCTTGGGGTACCTCTTTCATCCCTCTCATATAATAGTCAGTAAAAGTTTAGTTGTTCAATAAGTGGATGTTGAAAAACTTCCAGGAAGATCTTGTACTAATACAGACAGAAAAAGTCTCCTTGTTGACAAATGGGCAGATACACTCTCTGTGCACCTTGTCGTGGAATCTCCATCTTGTTGGAGGTGTTTCTGGATATCACAACAGAAAATTAGTTACAAAACCAACACAAGGGCATTACATGAACTACAGACGCTCTGCAGATTTTCAAATGTTAACTCACGATGTAAAGAGTAGCAAGAGTTCTTCTTGAAAAGTCAAAATATAACCATGCTATTACCAAGTAGAATAATAAGAACAATTGTTTGAGGATGAAAGGCCACTCAGACAGGGAGGAGTGGGAAAGAAGCCAGCACCTTTGGAAGAAGTGGTCAACAACAAGACAAAAGAGTCCAGAGGGCGTGTAAAGCAGCAGGATTCAGCAATATCCTAAATTGCTGTGCGTTAGCAGCTGGCAGGGCGTAATAACCAGGAGATTAATAGATTTTTCCAGTGTGAGGTCAGAAAACTACATAAAATAACATTACAGTGCTGACATTTTAGAAGAGAGAGTGAAACAACAGGTATTAAATGAAACCACGAAAGAGGGAAGTGGGTGCAGGGCAGGGTCACGGTCCTGGTGGACACTCTCCTAAAGCTCCTACTGCTGTTCAGTCCCTTAATTTTCAAGAGTAATGGCAAGTCATGGATACCAATATCTGGCCCAGCTTGGAAAGCACTTTCTCTGCCTGTAGAGAGACAATACGCTGCTGTCTACACCTGGAAATTTTTATGGCATGGAAAAATTCAAAGCAGGGATGAAAAATAAGCAGGCTGCATTACACATTTAGCAACTATCCCTAAGAGGAGTAAGAAAAACTAAACCAGGAATTTCTGTAACAGGAGCAGAGCAAAAAGAAAAAAAAAAAAAATGTACTCCCTGACCTTCAGACAGGATTAGTACCAGGAAGACACAAGTACTCTGTCACTGCTTACTTTGTGGATTCCTATACTCTCTCTAGTAGTTTTATTATACATTTTTTGTATCCAAACCATTATTCATCTGCACTGTGGTACCTAAAAGCTAGGCTGTAAGTTCTTTTGACCATAATCAACCATAGCAGAAACTTCACTATTGACTGCTACACTTCATGGCCAAGACTTCAACATTGACCTCCTTTTTTGAACAGCAATACAGCAGGAAATTTTTTTGAACCCCAACAAATCAACATGAACTAAGAATGAAAAGATATGATTGTATGTTATTTTCAATAATGGCAAAAATATTTTCAACTCACTACTTCAGGAGTTAAAAATAAACTGATACATTTGTGACTACATGATACTGACAGGAGCATGGATAAATTCTGTTTCAGCTCATGTTGCATTATAGGTCATGTTGGAGCAGAGATGCAGATGTGTGCAGATGATACCGAAATCTCTTGTTTGCCTCTCATCTTGTTCGTGGAGGAATACGCAGACAACATAGGAACAGCATAAGAAGCTGTAGAGAACAGTATTGCAAATATAGACAATGCTAAAGCAAGCACTGGTTCATGAACGTTATGTTTACAATCCTATAAATCCCCCTCATATTCCTAGACAGGTTTTGATAATAATTGTTTGTACTATACTGTGAGAGTCTGTGTCTTTTTGCAGCTTGCACAATAGCTGAATAGGCTGAACATGCACACTCAGGGTGCTGCAATAAGCTGGAGAGGCAGGATGAGTATCAGTAGGAATTAATTTCTAGGATATTTCTCACTTTTTCATGACTAATAAAGATAAGGTTACTTGCTGTTGCAAGTAAAGAACACATGGTGTTGTTAGAAATTGGCACAAGGAGTTCTTAAAATATCCTCTGGCAACTCATTAAAGAGCTGGATTAGTCCTAAGGAAAAAAAATGTCGTCATCAACTGCAAAAGATATGAACTCAGCCTTTTCTATGGGTGCATCAAGAAACTGATTACTATACAAGCACAGATGAAGAAAAATTAGCCGCTGAGTTATGAAAAAGTTGCAAAAGCAGCAAACCACTTTGAAAACATCCAAACATGAAGCAAACTTATGAAAAGAGCCAAGACATAGCAGGACATTTCATGCCCCCCCACCTCACACCACCCCTTACGCCCCCCTTATGGCACAGGGCACACAAATACAGTCAGAAATGAGAGAACAGGAAAAGGCAGCTCACTTTCCAGCTAAGATCCCAGGATCCTTCAAATTATTGCCACAGGCATGAATTTTCTAGCAGAAAGAGGGGGTAGAGCCCATGGAGATTTTAGGGCCTCATTAGCAGGTTTCTTCTGTGTCAAATAACCCACACTCATGCTGCCTCCCTTCTCTCGAAATCAGAAATGTGTGCTCTCCAGCTCTTTCTCTCGCACCCAATTTACTCATGGTGTATTTAGGTAACATTGTACATGCCACAACAGTGTCTATTGTTTGCAATTACAGTTCATATGTGCTGCCCAGATTAATGGCAGCTCTGTGAAGGTGTCCTCTGCACCATCCAGTGCTAGGGACGCTGGAAGGTCAGGTACCTTCCTGAGCATCTGCTACTCAGCATAACTAGCAGTCCATTATATGCACAAGGTTTCTGATACAGCTACCCTAAAAAAATGAAGGCTTTAGGAAGGAAAAATTTTGTGTCAGCAGGAAAAGTTGTTCTTTCAAGTCTCTGGAAAATGAGAATGCCAGAGATCTATAATATACCTAAGGAAAAAAAAAAAATCATTTCACTTTCAGAAAGAGTTCTTTGGACACAGCTGCAGCACTAACTGACTATCCATGAATGTAATATCCAGGATCCATGAAAGAGTAATCTTTAATACAAGGGCAGAGCTTCAGGAGAGGTAAGAATGTTTCATAAATCTGAATTCTCCTGACTTTTTTTGGCTGGTAAAACTACTGAAGCTTTATTAGTACAGGATATTATTTTCTTCCCTCACAGTTACCAAATGTGAAATAAATACGTATCAGTAGGGACTGCAAAACAACACTGTCTGTAAGTCTGGCAAAGCCCCTTCAGACACTGCAGGACTTGGAGACTGTCTCCTTCTTTGAGGACAGTTCCACAGCTCTAATCCACATCAGGCTCTCAAAGGCATCTCTTCCAACACTGAAAAGAATAATTCAAACACCATCTTGTAGGATGAAAACAACATTGATGTTTTTATCCATAAATCAGGATACCTCCATTCGAGCTCCTCTAACAACAGAAGCCCGACCTTCAAGATTATCATAAAAGAGGATTGCAGAAGGTGCAAGTAAGGAGGAGGGAGGAAGATTTTCATTAGAACAGGGAATTAAATCTGTCAAGTAACAGTTGATGATAAGCCTGAACTGTCCATAACAGCAAGCTAAAAGGTTCTAAAATTGTTTGTCTTTCATACTGGATTTATTCATGCCATTCTGCTGGTATCATACAACTGCAAGGTGTCACTTTAGAGCAGCTGGTCTCCCCAGTCGAGATGCAAAAACTGTGTGCTAGGTTGAAAAATTAGAATTAGTAGAATTAGTTAATTTGGGCCACCTTTAGTCTCGTTTTACAACACTGCAGCTAGGTAGAGGTTGTATCCAGCTCAGATGGTGGGAAATGTTTATAGAGTTCAAATACCATTCAAAACCTTAAAACTTAAACATGTCTTTGCACGCTTGCCTTCTACCAGTGCAGCCCTAGGTCAGCTACCAGTTCTCTAAATTCAAAAGATGTGGTCTCACCTGATCCTTGAAAGTCAGATACCATACCTCATTTTCATAAAAAACTCTTTTTTTGAGGTGGCTAGCTGTGATAAAATCCATTTAAGAGAGAAAGAAATTATCTTGGCAAATCACTTCAAGGGTGCACTTCCTTTACAAGCACTTTTAGCTTTTTAAGAGATTCAGCATAGTTGTGTGTTATTTGATTGGTCTTAATAGAGTTTTTCTTTCCTGACCTTTCGATCCCCTGAGTGAAATTTTATCACTGATGAGGCTAAAAAGATGCTGCTACTTACTCGTCAATGTTCAAAGATTCTTATTTGAAATAAAATGGATGTTGGGAATAAATTCTGCAGTTACAATGACCACCAAAAATCAAGAAGTGGCTTATGTAAAACTCATTAAAAGAGTTCAGTAGTGCTACTGCTGTCATGCTAAACACATACTGTTAGCTTAAGCATTACTTGGCTGTCCTTTCAGCCTTTTGCAAAATGTTACTGTGGTTATAAACCCCCAAAAATTGCACAGAATTTGAAAAATACATTACCTATTTCTTGATAGATCTTCCAATTCAAATGGCAATTAATTCAACAGTCAGGTCCTCACTTCACTGCCTTTATGGTAGTCAAACCTTCTCACCTGTTTAATTCTATCTTTATAAATCTATGATGATTCATGGAAGATTACATGGCAATACATCTTTCTGTGAAATAACTATACCCATACAGACATACACAAAAAACAAGGAGAAAAGCTTATGTTCCCCTTCAGTTCCCTCACTAAAACCAGTAAATATAATACACATCAACTGGTCCTGTTTCTGAGCATGGTTTTCAAAAACATCTTTCTTTTGCCAAAAATATTGCAAATTATTTTTTCAAGCACGAGTAATGAATACTTAATTGCTTTTTGCTTTTTTTTACTTCCAGAATTGACCTGGGGCACTCTGCTTCTTTGATAAAAAGAGGAAGATAGATAATGGGCTTTTCTTTAGGTCCCTCACATCTATCACTGTTATCAGGACAGGAACGGAGATCTTTCATGCTGCTCTGCTGATAATTCAAGAAGTTTACCATGTAAGTGGCCTTAAGTTCAATGTTTGTTTAGTAGAGAAGATTTAAAGTTCTACAAGAAAAATAAACACATTCTTTCAGGCTAACTTTAAAGACTCAAGACAGACAGTTGAAAAGAAAAATAAAACCCTCAAGCTCTACCTTCTGTGATACCTTAAGGGAACCATTTTTTCAGCTCATCATGGGTAAAGCTATCTGTGTGAAAGTTGTTTGGTTCAGCCAAGCCTTATAGTTGATTTTTGCTCCTTCTTTTATTAACTAGCTCTTGAAACAGTAATCAATTTTAAATACTAATGGAAGCCCTGATTTTAGATAATGTTCTTCTGCTAATCGAAATAGCAGCAGTCAAACAAGTGCAAATAGGCAGCTGAAAGAGAGCTGCAGGACAGAGAGCCTGCCCATTGGCTAAGCCCTTGTTAGCACCTCTAGTCCTCAAACCAGGAGGGCAGAGGCCTGTGAAGGGAACCATTTTCCTAAATCCATGTTTATAGTGGGAGGTACAGAGGATGTGAACAGGGACAGCACAGGGTCACTGAATATTTTTAATGTGCTGGGATAGGGAGGGGAAAAAGCAGTTTCCTTCAGAAGTAGTTCCAGGTAGCCTAGCATCCCACCTGCTGCCAGAATCTTCTTCCTTTACCAGATCTCTTTAGGCAATTTGCCTACTTCATCTTTACCAACATAACCATGTACTCACATAACTCTTGTAAACACAGGCAAGTGACTCAGCTAACTTGCTGCAATGGAAAATGTGCAGCAAACTCTAAATCGTGGCTCCAGGATTGCTGATGGTCTATACCACACCTTCTACACTACACCCATGACCAGCCTTCCCCAGATCCCTTGTGCTCTCCAAAGCAACATTAAACCAATTCCACAACAAACTGAAGATGATGTCTGGAAGCAGACAATTTAAACTGAGAAACTGGATAGTCAAGATACGAATCATCAAAAATAGCTTTGGTAACTTGGTTAAATACTGTCCCTCAGAGGCTTCTCAAGATGTATTTTGTGCTATCTCAAGATATAGTGCAAACTTAGAAGCAAATATTCCAAGGGACAAACACATAACATCTGCTCAAAAAACCAAACCAGTACAAAAAAAGCTTCAATTCAGTAGTTCTCTATTTTCAAAGGAATTTGGAATCTAGCATATTCTGTTCAACTCTACAGACCACAACCCCTTTTCTCCAAAATCTCACAGCTGTAGTCCTATAACTGAAGGCCAAATTATGCTGTATGTTCATGCACAGAATTTAGAAGTCCTTAACTCCTGGCTACTTGAGTTTTCAACTTCCTTCCCTCATCTTTTCTCATTATAAATAATGTATAAAACTGGTAGAATAAAAGTTTAAAAAGAAACTGAAGACCACCCAACTCCAAATTCTGTCATCTGGTATCACATATTTCACAGGAACCAACAGCAGTGATTTTTAGATTCATTACACTAATCTTTTCCATTAAGTCTAGCCGAGGACAGTTGGAGGTTGTTGACCTCCACAGCATTATGAGGAGGGCAACAGAAACACTCTACCATGAGGTTCCATGGACAGTTACTCACATCCATGTAATGGAAAGACCCAGAATCCTCTGTCTACTCCAAACACCAGAAAGGAGGGAGGTTAAATAGATTACACAGGAGCCTTTTCTATCCACAAGACAGTTCCCAGTACATTTCACTCAGCTTCTCCTAATTCCTGCTCTAATTCATCAATATGCTTTACCTTAGCCCAACTTTCTTGGCTAGACAAAGACCCAATTCTAAATTTTGCAAGAAAAACAGAAGAACCTGCTTTGTTCGATGTATCAACAAAAGCTCTGAGTGTTAAAAATTACTTTGTAGCAACAAACTCTAGAAAGACAGGAATCATTTAAGCTAAAAGGCTGATACTGATGATAATAGCTGTAAAATCACTTACTTTAGAAACTAGTAGACCATCTATGACTACTGTACTAACAAAACAAGGTTCTGGAACACAACAGGTTTGTAGTGAGAGCATTATGCACTAAGTAATTAGTTTTAAGCACCATCTCCAATATTTAAAAGTATGTTATAACTTGACAGGCAGCCTGAGTCCAGTCCATAGCTGTCTTAACTGCCTCATGTTTCAAATAATGAATATCATTCAGTGTTTCAAAGATACAGAATTTAACCATATATTTAATCAAGACCTTTTTTTCCTAACCAGATGAGTGCACTTACTAACAGAAGCCAAAGGAAACCCTCAAGGTGTATTAAAAACTCCAGCTTACTACCAAGGTCAGATTGTAAAATAAATACCTGCAGAAGAAAAGACAAATTCAGATCATTTAGTTCATCCTCTGCAAGAAGATCAACTGTCTTGTCATTGTAAAAAATGCTCTGGATAGGTGTTCCTGAAAGGTTTATACAGAGCTGTGCATTTATCTAACCCTCTAACCTCTTTCAGTTTAGGCTGTAGAGGTCACTTACACAGGCCAGTAGCTGGCTTCAAAGCTGATGGCTGAAAAAAAAAATGTCAGCAATGTATCCTTCCTTACTCCCTCAGCATGCCCACTTCAATTATTCTCATATTTACTGACTTCTCTGCTCACTCACATTTCATTTTTCCTCTCTTTGATGATACAGACATCCTGGCTCCATCTGTCATAGGGTTAAATAATCATCTCTGATTTCAGTAGATTCCATGAACTGCAGACTAGAGCCCCGAACCAATCACTACTTTCAAGAGGTCTTTTTTTTTTTTAAACTGGTCACTTCCAAGCTGAAAGCAAGAAGAGTTTAAGCTGACTTTCAATAGATATGGAAGGAGAATTATATTTACCATCATGAGAGTTGCAAATAGTAAGCATTCTCTCCTACTTGTTACAAACCTATAAACACAAAACATTATTTTAGGAAAAGGAAGTGAAAGAATGCTTTAACTTCTGTAGATTATTATTATTTATTGCTTAAAATATGGAAATATATGTTCTTCTAACTTCAGGAAACATCATAAATCTGATAACGTGTTTGGCTACTGAGCCACTTCGAAGGCCTTCAGAAGGCAACGCTCTCTAAGAGATGTTCACCATAACAGTCTGGTGAGTCAGGATGTGTCCCCAAAACAATCTACTTGCCTCTCTTCTTAATGATATTTCACTGTTTCTACTCGCTATGCACTTTCCCAGCAGTCTACCTTTTCATACATTAAGTGATATAACAGCTCAGACATCGCAGTACAGACCCAGATGCTCTTAGCTCTGCAATACAGACACCTTGCCATCCATCCAGATCTTGATGCTCACATTTCACTAAAGTGCATACGTACCATTTTTACCATGAACTGTGAGAATAACACATCATAAACACTTAGGGGTTTTGGAGCAAAGACATTTCCAGTGAATCTGAGGGCATAATTTATAAACTGTTTTACAGGAATTTTTCATTTAATGACAAATTATACTCCTGCCCAAGACACAAAGTAACATCAGCCTCATTGTCAATCAGCATTGTTGCTCTTTTGCTATCACGCCCCATAAGTGAGTCAACAGTAGGCTGGTTATGCATTGCTTGCGCAGATGCCTGTCTTCTTGAACTTTTCCAGTGCATGCTACAAAGTGGCTAGTGCTGCAGGATGGCAGCCCCGTCGGCTTTTTTCCTTCTTCTATAATTTTTGCCAACGGTATCAGTGAAACATCAGCCTTAATAAGTGTGCTGAAGTCAGCAAAAGTAGAATGAGAGCCCTTAGGGTTCTTTCAAAGATAGCTTCCAAACTCAACAGGTGTTATATGTAAGAGATCTTTGCCACTGCTCACCATTCTCAGTTATCACCAGACAAAATTCCCTTACATCTACTTTAATACCAGTATCTGAAGTCAAGATTTTAGGAGTAAGTTAAAGAGAAATTATGTATTAAATAATTTTGGCACATTCGGCTCAGCAGAATGTAAAGTATAATTTGAGTGTAGCCTTCTCAACAGAAGGAAGTCACTGTGCCTGGTTTATCTGAAATAGGCTTTGGACACTATTAAAACATAACACAAAACACACACACAAAACAGGAACCTCATTCAGAAAAAAACCCCAAAACACAAAACCCACAAAACTCTCAGAAGATAATATTTTCGCCAGCAAGTCTTAAAAAGAAGTTTTATCAAACATGCCAGATTAGGAAAGTACATAAAATCATTCTAATAATTTCAGTAACACCCCAACAGGGAAAGTGTTTTCATATTTTTTTAGCCAACTTAAAACAAAAATCCAAACAAACATCCACCTAGATGTCCTGTGGGGTTAACTAGGAAAATTTAAGCCATTGGCACTGGAAAGAGTGGCCTACAGAAAACATGTTTTTTTTCAAGGTTATCGTAGGATTACAAAAGGAAATCAGACATTTGGGTTTGACTACAATCACACAGTCGAGGCAGAGCTGGGGCAGGAAGCCTGACTGTCGCAGGAGGGTGTTGGGCTCTGGTGCAGATACACCCTGGGCAGCAGCTTTGACTGCTAATGAGTGTGACTTGACCAAAACCCCAGCAAATGCAAAATCCTCCCATAAGGACTGCGCTGACTGAAGCCAAAGGACCATCAAGCTCAAGCCTGATCAGTATCCAGAGAAAGGGAAAAGGTCAGAGCAGAGCAAACACATTCCTTCCCCAATTAGCTCTCCCAGCTTCTACTGGGAAGAGGCTCACAGTGGAGTTCATAGCCTTTGAGGGTGTTTTGCTCTATTACTCTGTTGATTTCTTTTTCAATTATATCAAGTGAAATTAAACATAGTAAGTAATTTATCATGATGGTTTTGAAAAATGCTGGAATGAAATTTTGGCTGTATTTTAGACAAAGTCTTTGGTGTTTGAAAGATAAAGTTTTACAGTTTGGTATAGAACTTCAAAGTCTTTAATCACAAAACAAATTAAATGGCTCAACACAGCAATGTAGTGTGGGCTAAAAGAATGATCTGGCACAACAAGTTAAAATGCAGACAAAACATGGATTTGAATAATACTGTGCTGACGAAACTAGAACTTGGATCGGATTGTGACTAGTCCTTGTATTTATGAGTTATTTAGGTTTTATTTATAAAAGGCAATTTCCAAGACTGTGCTTCCCGCTCCACAGGAGCACTAGTTTAACACCGAGTTTGAAGAAAATTTATCTTTTTAGTCTACCAGAAAAATGCTCCCCTAAGCCCACTGCTCAAAGGCAAAGTAAAAGAAGAGAAAAATACAGCCACTATCTCCAACACAAGCAGACTCTATAAACAGGGAATTGTAAAGCACTTTCTATCTATTCATGACAAAGTGTCATGGTCTCAGGCCTGGCAGGGGTGCTCACTGCAGCTTCCTTTCTCTAGAAATGCTGTAGGTGAAAAATAGGAAATAGGCAGTGACATGGAGAAAATCAGAGATCTGATTTGCAACTCCAGGCACAGAAAATGCCAGCTGTAGCTTTCCAGGTAACGTTTGATACTGCTTACTCAGCAGAACAAAATCCAAACTCTCCTCAGGTTTTCCTTACCAAAACTCAGTCACTCTGCTTGTTTCAACTGAAGGATTACTGGGAAACATTTCATATTCCTTACTACAGGACTGCAATGCTTTTCCTCAAAATACAGATGTTCACTACAAACTAAACTTTGCATGTCAAAATACAGATTCAACCACTACTGACATAAACAGGAGTCCACACTCTCAGACTGGTTATGGTCACAGCTGTCAGTTGAAATATAATGGTCTGGAAATTGCTGAAAGTTAGTTTTTTGGGGTATTATTTTTTCTTCCTCAAGAAAATTAATATTTAAGTAATATTTTTAGTGTGTCTTTAGATCCTCTATGCATTCCAATATGAGATAACTACTGAGATATCAACTCTAATTGCAATTAATTCAGTCTGAAATATATCACCAACTGCTCCAAAGGTTCAATTGGCGCACAGTGAAACAGTATTTTTTCTCACTTGAGCCAGAGAAACACTTAAAAAGAAGCTAAGTTTTTAGGCTTCCCTGCTGACTGCAAGAGGTTATCCTTACTTGTAAATCATGAAATGGAAACTTTCATGTAACAGGTAACGGCAGTCCATACCTGTATTTGGATGAAACCAAAGATATTTCAGGAAAAAAAACAAAACAACTTCTTTTTTTCATGTTAATTAGGAACTTAAATCACATTCCTAAGTGCAGACAGCTAGAAAATGTCACTTCATGTAAAATATTCCCGCATATTTCTTTTGTTGCATTATCAGAAAAATTATCAAGATATTCAGATAATGCCACTCTGACTTTTCTTTGTTATCTTAGGTTTTCAAAATGTTTATCTAAAAAGCATGCAAACTTTTGACCCATCAGTGTGGTACAGTTAATTAAAGTTAACCCAAAAGCAAATTCATCAAAATGTGAATTTCCTTAATGTATTCCAAGACCATTATTACGAAAAGTAAATGGCAAGATCCTGATGACTGGCTGCTACTGTTCCAGAGAGGGAAGACAGCTTGAAAATGCCCTATCTGTGCTCTCTGGTAGAGGCAGATTAAGGAAAGGGTGGATAATAACCTTTCATATTACTCTCAAACACAGGATTCACTCTGGCTGGCACCATGCTGATATTTTTGCTTCAGTCCAGGCTATTGTCTATTCTCACGACATATTTGAAAAGAGGAAAACAAATTTCAGGTATATGATTTTTGGCTCATTTTACAAGACAAAAGTGCCATTAGTAGCCTTTTGAATGGTTCACAAGATTATAAATCATTTCACTAAGCTGCAATTATAAAAGTCAACAAGTATGTTCTGAATGGTACCTACACACAATAGGTTGATACCATCTTGTTTTTCAAGTAAATTAATAAAAATCTTTTCTGTCACTATAATGGATAATATAAAGAGGTCCAGCTTAATCACAATGGGTGAAAGCTTGTAAAAACTAACAAGTGAAATTTGTAAAATCACATTTAAATAAACAATTTCATCTATTTTTCATTCTGACCTGTAAGTGAGGACTAATTGCAGGCAAACCATGTAGGTTAGACAGTGCAGGTACTGCCCTCAAAAACCCAGCTAAAGGTTCTGACGTGGCAGGCTGATGGAGCAGGAGGGAAGGCAGCTGAGGTCTTGACTCACCAGTATATGTTCTCTCACCTTGCTCTCCATGTCCTTTTTGTTAAAACACATTCATTAGCCCATTTCTTATCAATGGGTAAATCTGATTCACTGAATGACTCAACAGCATAGCTTTGCCTACCAGATTTTTGGATGCCCACACCCAGAGAAGTCAATTGTTTCCTAATTGTCGAAAGACCCCCTAGGATCTGAAACTAGCCCTTGTCATTGTCAGTCAGTGCTGGCTTTTCAGGAAATATATGTAAATGAAAACGCTCAGCTTGATTAATCAT
Organism: Struthidea cinerea; assembly: GCA_013397865.1. Taxonomy (NCBI): domain Eukaryota; kingdom Metazoa; phylum Chordata; class Aves; order Passeriformes; family Corcoracidae; genus Struthidea; species Struthidea cinerea. The sequence continues at coordinate 274,691 of VZTI01003351.1, forward strand.
TAAAACTATTATCAAGTGTTATTATCTGGATTTCCCAGACTCTTACAATATTTTCAAATTTATAATCAACCATGAGCCAATATTAAACAGTTGGATTAGAAACTGCCTGCATCAACCCAAGGAAACTTCCTGACAGGATCAACAACAGTAATTAAACTAATTAAACATCACCGGCAGCTAACATTATTGAATAAAGTAAATCAAAAAAGAGGAGGTAGGAAGGCATGTTTACATTATGAGCAAGTCACAATCTCAATGAATTAGCATTATGCACCATGGCCTGTAGATCTTGCTTCTGAAAATTCCCTGTACTCTTTAATGACAAAATATATGGAGTGAAAGCTCTGATTAGACACAAAGATCAGCAATAATTAAACAGCAGCAGAGCTGTAGAAAGGCATAAGTCATAGCACTGCCTCCAGAGCAGTTTCAGCATTTCCAGGAGTATATCTAGCAGGCAAGCTGTACTTCATACCTGAGGCTGAGAGGCCAGAGCAAAGAGCCATTATCTTTTGGTTGCCACAGCTGCAGCACAGCACGTGAAATCAGAGGACACTGTTGACTACAATCTAAATAATATTGCTTTGTGTGCCAACCAAGCTTCTCCATTTTTACAGCCTTTTATCAGTCTCAAATCTGCCTACATATGTAAAACCAAAGATCTGTACGTTTTGATTTCCTTTCTCCATATGAGCAAGTCCCTTGGGAGCAAGCACAGATTGACTCTAATGGCAATGCTGCTGATGGCACCGGGTGCTGTCCCAGAGAATGGTGGCAGGGTCCATCTGTTCCTGGAAGCTTTCCCACCACAGCAGCTACGTGGGATATTTCACCTACAGGCAGTTCCTACAGGTCAGTCACTTGCAACACTCAGTGCCTAGTGTGAAACGATGCAGACCTCAGCTGACTTCCTATGAAATGGGCTGGTCTACATCAAAATCAGGTACAAAGACCAAGGTACATGATACAGCTTGCATGTGTATACAAATACATGCATTCAATTAATTATGCACACTGGTGTTTTGAAGGAGGAGGTACTTGTCACTTTTGTCATCATTATTAAAACAATTCTCTGAATTCAACAAAGCTTCTACAATAAAAATAGATAGACTTACAAGTCTATTCTATTTTCACTTATTGTGCTTTGACTTTACTTATGTAACCAGGGAGAAAACAATAAGGTAAAACTTCAACAAATGCCAGGTTCTCAATGCAAAACACTGACAGCATTAAAAACCCTGACACAATAAAACAAAGTCTTTGCCAAGCAATTAAGATCACAGAAGATAAGGAGATGACAAGAATTAAACTCATTAATTAACTACATCAAAGCTGCTGATAATAAGACTGGAGAGTCCTCAACTCTTCTCCAATTGCTGCTGCAGTCCCTCCTACCATCTCCTGCCCCACTCTTCACACAGGAGCATGACCACCTTTCTCTTCTTACTGAGAGCAGCTCTTGGCTTCAGTCGTCTGGCCCTTGACATTTAATACCTTCTCTAACAGCCTTACCAAACAGCAGCAAACAAATGCATAAAAAATAAGAACAGATAAGAATGGTTTTTTTCAGATGATTGTGGTCCCTGACTCGGAGCTGAAGGCCTCTGCACCAAAACATGAGAAAAGATGCCAGATGGATGAGCAGAGGAGCAGAACAGAGTTTCCAGGAGATAAAGAGAAATACAATAAAAGTGTCACTAGTTCTTCAGTTCAACTAACTGCCATTAACATTCAGTGATCTGAGCATTATGTGAAAAACAGAAGTGATTACAGATGTGCAAGAAGGAATCAAAGTTTTCGAAATATTTTCAGCAGGATTTTACAGAGAAATACTGAAAACATTTTCTCTCTTCTCAAAATCAAGTAAGAAATATTTCCTACAGTAAGATTTCAGATAAAAGTATGAAGTAAGAAGAAATCAACACATAGGTCTATTCTTTGCATTTGCCCATGGCTTTCAATTAGTATAGAGCATTTGAGTTTAACAGAACAACGTGATTTAAGGTTAAAAAAAACACTGATTGTTCTTTTTTGAAAAATAGAATTAATGAACCACAAAACAAACCTTTGACCTAACATGCAAATTGCCTGGAAACATTTTTTTTTTTCATAAACTTTAAAAATAAATACAAAGATTTATACCAGACTGAACTTCCTCAGCTCACAGGTGATTTTGGAAAACTACATATACACATACACATACAAACATCCATTTGTTGTATATTTACATGCTATTATGGATATGGCAACTGAAATATTTTAAATAAATGTTAAAGTGTATCTGATTCACTTCAAGATACACACTTGCAGCTGACTTCACTGTAGTTTGCTTCTCTGTGCAAGTCCCCAACACGAAAATGCGCACAGGGTCTCCAGAAAACTTTTCAAAGACCAACACTGACCTGTAACCTCAGAAGAACACATTCACTTTCTTGGTTATCCACAAGAAGAAAACTCTTAATCATTGCATTACTATCTCAGTTTGGAGCAATAAGACATGAAATTTCGATTTACCAGAATTCTACAAATCAGTTTAAAAACCTGACAACTTCTTGAAGTGTTGCTGGAGGAAGTAGTGAGTACATGCATTAAAGTCAGTCTTTTTTGCTCCCCACTTCTCCTCATGCATTGCTCTGAACTGCATGGCACGGAAGGGAGGAAAAGGCAGTCATCATTCACCTTCTTCACCTTGATAATCTCTCTTACGGCAAACACACTTAGCAGTGCTTTTGTTGGAGACTGAAAGTTGTATCGCAGTATTCATGAAAACACTTGCTTTTGAAAAAAAAAAAAAGAAATCACTTAAAGTGATTAAAATTTTTGATTTTAAGAAAAAAGACTCTAATAATAACGTGCTTTAACTTTTGTTCAGCACTGAATGGGTCAGGCAGTTGGGCTAGATGATTGCAGAAGGTCTCTTTCAACTGAAAATAGTCTATTCTATCCTAGTTTGTTACTCACAGTGCCTTTTGGATCTTAATCACTTCCAAATCCTCACACATAAAACAGTAGTTTCAAGCACAATAGTAGTTGCCTTCTGAACACAGAAAGGCACAGATTGCAAACTGTAAAAAGAAATTTTACGTTCCATCCCAAAAGCACGGTTTTATGTTCATGTAATAGCTGAAGTTGGAAAACTGTTGCAAGGAAAAGTTAAATAATATCCAGAGTGCACAGCTGAAAAACCATGTGAAAAAAAAAAAAAATCAGACTGGAAAAGTCTGTTTAATAGATAAAACTTCAGCTGTTCTTTTTATATTATCCCCTTGTGTCTGACATCCTAGCCCATTAATATCTTAACTGTATCAAATAAAATGTTACAAGTCCTTCCACTAAAAAGTGTTATAAGAAATTCATATCAAACATTAAACATTTGCAACTTTCTTTTAGTCTGACTCATTTTTTAGATTGTTAATTCATGATTATAGTTTACACTGGTGTTTGTGCTTTTGCTGCCAAGTGTTCCCTGTTTTCTCAGTAGCCTCCAAATGCTCCAAGGTACTTCTACAGCCAACATCTCCTTCCAAGTGTAGTTTTTAATGCCTCCCCACAGAGGCATCCTCAGAATCAATGCATCTCACATGTGTGCATCCTGAAATCTGATATGCTCATTCAATGCTCAGATATGCTTGTTGAAATTGAATGGAAACACCCAACCATGAAACTCCAGAATAAACTCTGGATACACAAATCAATGAAGATGACTAAGAAAAGGAAAAGATTATTTTGCAGGAAGCAATCCCCACAACTCCTAAATTCTCAGTCCTGGTCTAAAAAACCCCAAAACCAAAGCAAAAACACATAAAAAACCTCAGAAAAACTTATTTTAAGTAAAAATACGTAATAAATCTTTCTATGCCAGTTTTAATGAAAACACCCTTTGCCCAAAAGCCTGCCCAAATTTTACAACTTAGTTTGATAAACGATGCTGCCTTCCTTTCCTTTTGTAACTTCGATCACCATACAAAATACTAAACCCAAAAGCAACAAAAGTGCAGATAAAAATTTCTTACTTTGAGCAGTATTTTTTATTGTTCTCTTGCCAAAAGAACATCACCAGTCTCTCAGTCTTTGCGTGGTCTGTTTCTCTGAACAAGCTCCATCTCTCTGAAGTCTGCTGAAGAATGAAGCATTGCTCTGCTGCTTTCAATGGTTGGCCCTGAACCATTTCAAACACACATCTGCATCTTCACTTGCTAAAACCCATCACCAAGGTTCCACAGACAGCTACTCAGATTCCTCCACAAACTGCCAAAGTCAGAGTTTTCTGACTTCTAAATAGGCACAGAGACCGGTCAAAGCTGAGACCCAGTGCGTGCTCTCTGCCAATGCAGGGGTTCATTCTTCCACTACAGCAGAGTCAGCTAAACCAGTGATACACCAACCAACTCAGGGGACACAGACTGCCATCCAACACTCGGGTTTACTTTACTCCAGTCATAAAGACACAGAGATTAGCAAGACTGGATATGACATGAAACCATATGTTAAGTGATTTCAAAGCTAGTCCCTAAACAGGGAGAATTTACTGGAGCATTTCAAGTTGCATCTTTTCTCATGTTAATTCCTGCCAGATTTTGAGTAACTACATTCAAAATTTAGCAACTGAAATATCTGAAACATGGAATAAGGCTTGATCTTATTGTTGCGTGCCTATTTTTCTTGGTTAGTTTAATGAAAAATGTAACATTGAGTCATTAAGACTATGGAGTTGGAGCAGGCCACTTCAAGCAGCAGTACCACAGCAGAGGAGGTGGATTCCAAGCCCAGTTTTGTACCTGATTTTCTCTCTTTGTACTTATGTTGGCATTTTACATATTATGAGCTTCGATTTAATTAGTGAAATATGTAATTCCAGAAGAATGGAATATCAGACCCATGTGAAACATTATATACAAAGGGAAATAAACCAAATTATATTATTTCTTCTTAAATTTTATTGATTCTTGAATGACACAAGATTCAGTAAGGTTTGTTCTGGCTTTACAGTGAAGAATTCTGTATGAAGCATTTTATTCCAAAAATCTGACCTCAAAAGCACTAAAAATATGTTGGTTCATGTGAAAATTCCAAAGACTTTAAGGTGTATCACTAACACTTGCTTCAGCTGAAGCTCATCCTAACTCAGATGTCACTAACTGAAATATTTCAGGCTGAACTCATCATCTTTGTTAAAAAATACATGCCTAACTCATCCTCAATACTTAGAGAATGAGAAAATATTAAGATATTTATCCATAGGTAGTATGAATCTCATCTTAAGTGTCCTGTATGCTCTAGGTTCTATTTTTAGATTGGTTTGTTGGATTTTTTGCAGTGCTTTGTACCCTTTTGAACACATGATCAGTAGACAAAAAAGCAAACATCAGGCAGATGGCTTGGCACAGGCTGGTGAACATCACTTATTGTTGTTCTCCTACTTAGTAACATGGATTCATCATGGTTTGGCCAGTCATTTATTGGTAAAATGCCCAATACATGAATTTGGGGAAAACTCAACTCATTTAAAATTGTAAAAAGCAGCACCAATCATGGTGCTTGTAATTTTTAATTGGACTCCACTGTTTTGTAGTAGATTTCTCTGTCTAGTCCATTAGCCTCTAAAGTCTCATTTCATGTTTAAGTGGCTGAATCAAAGGAAAAATTTAGCAACTGGATTATGGAATTCAGGCTTTTCCTGCCAGAACACATGGCAGGAATAGCTCAAAGCAGAATAGACAGACAACAAGTTCTCTGAGAGGACCGGGTACTTATACACTAAGTAGCAACTCTGATTAAGAAAGCAGGAGTGGATATTGTTTGGTTTTAAAGTACATAAAAAGAGAGAGAGAAATGCAATGCAGGAAGTCAATAATGTACCCATAAAGTTCTTCATTTTCCACTAAAACTCCCTGAAATATTTGTTAATGCCATCAGCAGAATGGCTTTAATGGACTGCCAGGCTCTGACCAACATAAGACACGAGTCTAAGGAACAGTATGAAAACTTCGTTCTTAAGTTTCTCTGCTAAGATATTAACAGCACTGTCTGAATAGTTCACTCTCTGAAAGGTATTCTGATATGTCATTGTGTTCTTTAATCTCTAAAATACTGCCCATGATTAGTGCTAATTAGAAGATACAAGCTCTGGGCTAAGTGATGACTAGTGATCCTTTATATTTCCATTACCTCATAGCAGGGAGGAAACAAGAAATACAAAAAACCCCCACACTCTCAGTACAAGGGTACAGTACTTAAGTGACTCAGAAAAGAAGGCTGAAAGCAGTGGTGTACATTTATTTAATGAGAAATTCTAGCAGTAATAAGAGATCTCTAAAAAAAATAAATACATGAACAATTTTTGTTTCTTACAGTTTCTTTTTTTATTGAATAAAATAGAAATATTCTTTCTAGTCCTCAGACTTTTCCTGCTCTATTTTTTAATAAAAATGAAAAATAGAGAAATCATTAAAAATACTTACTAAAAAAAAAAAAAAAGGTATTTTGAGTATCTGGAAACATGGAAAAATCCCTGTATTTTTGATAAATATCATACTTATTCTGCATACCACTCAAAGAAAAAGAAATTAAAAGATGTGCTAGAAAGAGCATTATGGCCTTAACACCATTCTCTTGGTCACTAGAAAGTAAATTTCTGTTTAAAAACTTCTCAGAACAGTCAGTTTTCCATATAATCACACACTTAGAGCATACTATAAACCAGTTATGCTGAACACTTGAAGATTTCATGAAGAACTTAAAAAAAACAAGATGCAGAGTAAGTGCAAGTTAGAAGTGGAAGTTAGAAAGTTAAAGTGTAAGTTAGGAAGTGCTGCTACACATCTGGCTCTAGCACAAGGCATCTGATTTGGATCAGGGCTCCAAGTGCTGCAGGGGAGGTGAAGGATTCAGCTTTCTAGTCCAAACTCTAGACATTGTGAACCTCAAAAAAATGCAACTAATCTGCTCAAGAAGGGCACAACAGCCCAAAAACTCCTGGAACATTTATCTTTTAGGTAACAGTAGCAGCTACCAGAGAAAGCTGGGGGGCAGGCAGAGGTATGTGCTCAAAAATCTTGCTGACAGCATGAAGACCATATGGCTCCATATTTACCATGTGCCAAAGACTTGCCTAAATCAATCAGACTGTAACAGAGAAGTATAGGGATCCAGATGTTTTAATTCACTCAAGACAGCAAATCCCTTCCATTTAAAATAGCATGCCTTCTTCCCACAAGCTGCTGGAAGGACTTCAGATATTTACCCTCTTGATCAGCATGGTTAAAGAAACAAATGCAAGATTGAGAGACTGTGCTTGGAAACAGATGGGCAAGCTCTGAGCCTCTGGGTCTCTCAAACGTTGGATGCTCCAAATGGGGAGGGAAACACAGATAAAGGGAAAAAACCCCATATTCTCTGTCAACCCATTTCAGAACTTCTCCCACATTAGGTGACCTCTCCTAGACACAGAGAATCATAATTTATCCAATTTTAAAACTCTGAAACCATTTAATAGGTGTTTGGAATACAGTGGTCTTCAAATAAGGTTTTCATACTTAAAAACCAAGTAGAAATCAGCAGGATGTCAACAGTTCTGGATTTTTTTCCTGTAGTTTCTCCCATTCCCTCTCTGTCTCCCAGTCTTGCTACTTGAAAGACAAATATTTTCCTCAAAGAGAAAAATATGTAAAACATATCTTGTAAATAACATACATAAACTTTCTATGTAAATAAACATAGCAGCCATGACTTATTTTGTCAACAATATTTCATAAAGAGAATGCCTTCCAAAATAATTTGAATTAGGAAACAGTGTTGAGTCATTCTGCACTCCTTTCCTTCAGCAGCAGTGATTCAATCAAGCTAACACACAAAGTTGTAAAATTACATTAGATTTGCAATTCCAAACAAGACCTATATTTACCAAAATGCCTGTGTATTAATAACAAATGTACTTTGTTTAGTATATTTGATTTTACTAAGCATAGCCTCTGTTAGTGGTTTGAAGTGACCACATCTGTTCTTGCCAATTTAAAAATCAGTTTTGCCATAACATTATGGTTTTAAATGCTGCAGAATTTTTCATTTTGGAGAGAAGAAGTTCCCAAATAACTACTTCTTTTTTTTTTAACATTATCACTTAAATTTTCAAAGCATTTGGAAAGCACAGTGCTGTACATGCTTCTTACAACGCCAATTCAAAAGTTCTAAGGAGGAGCATTCTCCCATTCAACACAAGATGTGCTGTATTTCACATCTTCTTAAAAACTGGGTTATTAACTTTTTAAGTGAAGCCTTGAATAATTACTTCATTTAGTGCATTTCTGCACTGGCTGACACTAAAGGCTTTTTTCATTCAACCTCCAATTATTGACAACATGATTACCGACTCCATGCAAATACAACCAGCTGATTAAGAAAAAAAGAGATAAAAGCTCTCGGAGCATATATCCTTGGGATTGCAACAATCCGTTCAGTGACTTCAGAAGATAAAACACTGCATTCGCACAACACATGTAAGCTGTCAGCTCCTCTAACTGTGAAGTTGTCTCAACCACAATAAAGAGCAACCTTCATGAAAGGCAGAAGAAGGCTCTTTTCACTTTCTGAAAATGCCAAGAGCTTCTGGGGTGCCAGCAGCATGTGCCGTGAAAGGCATGGCTTCCTTGCACATCCTTCAGTTCTAAGCAACAAACTCAGCATGGTCTCAGACTTTATCAGTGCTTTCCATAGCTGGGCTTACCATCAATTATTCCCACTAGTCTTGATCATATGATCTTCAAAGGGTTAGCTCTCCCTGATACATCCTAAAGTCCTCTCTGAAGATTTGACCTTTTCTGTTCACTGTGTAATTGACAAGGCTAAGGAAGGTCATTGGAGAATGCCTTTCCTCCTCTCAGATTTCCACAGTTCACCAGGTGAGGGTACCTAGCTCCATAGCAACCATCAAGTCCACCATACCTGTAAAACAGACTTGGACCCAGACCAAGGCAATGGTACACAACCTATAGCCCAATTGCCATGGAGATTTGGCTTAGCAATGGATGAGAAAGCACTTTCTTCAGGGCTGACCCAAGATCATGCCCAGAGCAAAGATCCAAGAGAAGGGTTTTCACACAAAACCTTGCAGCTCCAGCAATAAAGATATATTCCTATGACTTTGTCTTCCCAAACATAAACAGACACCGACATGTAAATATGTGTGTACGTAATTATTTGAAAAATTCCTAAACAAAACACTCCCCTACATATGCTATTCTCTTCCTGGGAAAGGGATGAAAGCAACAGCATTTGGCAGATATTAGATAAGTTGTTTAATGCATTCCTGGAAGCGCCTAATGAAAACCTCACATGAACAAAAATTTCCGCTAAACCTACTACCTCAGCTACATATAAATCTGCATTACTCTGGCTGCTGGGCAAGAGGGAAGGATGCTTAAGTCCTGTTGTTTTGCAAGGTTTACCTTAAAGCTTTTTAAAAAACCTAAAAATACTCATGGAAGAGAAGAGAAAGATGACATGGAGCAAAGTCAAGCTCAAACAGGGAATCTAGGAAGATGCTAAGCTTCAACTTGCCAAATTTCTGACACATTATACCTCAGGGGTGAGATCAGACACATTCTGAAGGAGATGGGTGTGAGCAGGCCTTCACATGGTGCCTGGGGATCTGCAGCCCATGGTAGCAACACCATTTAAGGGATCTTGCAGGTTCCTACATTAGTCAGCTCTTCCACAGGTTAACCAAAAATCCTTCCTACCTAACAGCACTGCTGAGTTGCCAATTTGGCAACTGCCCAACTCTGCAGACCCAGTACAGTTATCACAGCTCTGCTGCAGTACTGTTCCCCTTCATTTACCTATCAGAGTTCATGGCAGTGTGTATAGATGATCTAATTTCACAAATCAGTTAACCCTATTCTTACATGCCCTCAATTTCTCCCACACTTCCTATTTATGAGCAAGCACCGGAAAGTACTTCTGTGGAAACTTGAGGTTGGTGCTTTGTACTCTTTAATTGTAAAGTTTCCCGTCTTTCTTTTTTCTTGCATGTTCTATTTCACTCTTTCCCTTCTGCTCCTATAGTGATCCTTCTGTTGTAGAGATCCCTCACAGTCAGAGCAACATAGAAATATCCCACTGGACAGTAGGGCGTATGCACATTCATGTGCACACAAGATCCCAAAGCCTCTTCCATCAGGACTAACCTAAGCCACCTAAAAAAACCCCGACATAGTAGAAGTAGCATTAAAAAAACAGTGTAGAAGAAGATTTTCACCACTTCACATACTCTCTTGACTTCTTTCATGCTGAGTCACATTTCAGAAACACTCTCACACTGTTACTTCTGCCCCATCTGGCTTGTGCCATTCCAGCTACCACAGCATCCCTCTTTTTTGCTTACTGGGAGCACCTTGTTGAGAAAGAGCTATGACTCACAATCTGAAGAGATTTACTGAAAAGGACGACCTGCCTTATCTCTTTAATATACCAATTCTGCAAATAAACTAGTTGGAGAGTTCATCTGGTGGTCATATTCCAACCACGTTTGGCATTTCCATCATTTTTTAGATAAAAGCACCGTGAGCATACATATTTTCACAAAAACTATGCAGCATTATACTTGCACATGTGCCTGGTTTGTCTGTGAGAACAAGACCAAACAAATACACATGGAAAACCCTCCCACAGGCTTGGGCTTCTCTAAAGCTGCATCCACAGCAAGTTCTCAGTTTATACCTCAGATTAAAAGACCCCCATCTCTTACAAGACAAAGCATTTTAGAATTGTTTCATGATGCTGTGCTACACAAGTATCAAAAAAGTGTCAAATAATATTTTGCCTGTTTATGAATGTAAGACTTCATGCAGTCAACTAAGAGATCAAATAGTGGATTTCTGTTCATAAAATCTTGTCATTCACTATTTACTCTATTACACAAACTTCACCACTTCTTAAATAGAATTTTGTCTTATTTCTTCCTGTTCTTTAGGACAGAAAGCATTTTGTGAAGTCTTAATAGGACTAACACACTTCACCACAAAAAACCCCAAGAAGTTTTAGGTCACATAAAAACAAGTCTCACGTTTTCTTTTTAAAACACAGACAGTGAATTGCTAGAATTTTAAGTGCTTTTTGAAAGGAGCATAACCTGTTTCTCTAAACACAATATTTGCATTTTAGTTCCGTGAATAGAGAGGAATGCAGGCACCTCTGAAGGCCTGTAGCAAGTCCAGTCAAATTTAGGCTGCTGATCTCTGAACTGAGACAACGAGTTATGAAATTTGGGCATTCTAGGATAACCACGATCAACTTCTAGAACAGATAGTACCTTGAACACTAAGTTCCCCCACCTACAAGATACTCTCATGACCTTTTGATAGTGGGTGTCAGCAGCAGTAACCACCTTTCAGATAACACAGCAGCTTGAGTTAAAACCCAGAGGAGGAAAACCATAACTACTGGTATTTATTCAGTCAGGGAACCACATCTTTCACATGTAGAAAAGAGGATTTCCTGGTTAACAGTAATTGCTACCCCCCCTCTCAAATTCAAGGCACTGTGAAGTTAGAAATGCAAGTATCATTAAAGTGTCATGTAAGACACGAGACTGTGAAAGAAAGAGGGAAATTCTTGTGTATTGTCACTAGCACTTACCTGGAAAAGGGCAGGACCAGTATTCCAGATACAGCTCCCTGGAACTAGTGTCTATTTCACACCAGACTCTCACTGGATAATCCTGACTCTCTAAAAACCTGCTGGCACCAAGCTCTGTTTGAGGAGGGTGGGTGGATGCTGGTCTAACACAGGAGAGCTTCCGCCTTAGTAACAGGGGCAATTAATTACCCGGAGATGTAAATTCAATCCTTTTCAGGCAGGGCAGAGACCACAACCTGGATCTCTTCCTTCTTGGAGAAGCACTTTAGGGCTTTCTGGTTTTTTCTGTAAAAATGTCAGTGGGGCAGTAGCTTCTATTCAACTGAAGTTATGCAGACCTGGTCACTCGCGACTTTAAAAATTTATTCAGACAGAAGAAAGATTTCAGGTCTCCGAAAGCCTATATCTCAACAGGTGAGGGAGAGGTGAAAAGATTCTACAGACATTTCTAAGCCTGTGGTTTCACTAGTTTATTATGCCAGGGATCTTTCAGACCAGTTAGGAGTTATCTAATGATTGCAGGTGTCAAACCTGGTTACCTGCAACATAATATGAATTTGTTACAGATTTAAGAGAACTTAATATAGCTAAGGCATATTTGGAGGCACTGAAGTCTAGACCACTAAAATTAACTACATTAAGATTTCTTAGCTACCATACAGATCTTACTGGCCCCATCTTGTGCAGCTTTGTTTCAAAGTCATCCCAAATCTTCTGGCTCTGATCCCAGCAAGATATTTTAAGACTCAGTACTTCTACAGACATAATCTGACACTGGAGATTCTTAGCCAAATAAACATGACTAGTATCAAAGATTTTGCTTGAGCAACATAGTGAGTGTAATGACAGAAACATGCAGAAGATAAAACATCACAAGGCTGACACACAGCACAGTCAGCAGTCTGGCAATAGTTAAAAAAGTCTCTGTGTAGGCACTTAACAGATGTAACTTACTTCTGCCAGGATAAGCCTTAAGACTTCATCTTTATTGAAACTGGCTTTGCTGACATGTGCTTCAAAGCCATTGTGCAAATACTCTCCAAAAAAGTGGAAAGAACAAAGGGAAACATGGAATACAGGATGAAGCCTTATTTATTATTTACTTATGGATCTCAGGCTGCACACATAAAAAAAACCCCATACAGTCGTGATATATAAATGCATCTATTTTATTTTTCAGACTTAAAGATCCCAGACTAAAAATGTTTTCCTTTCCCTTCTTCTCCATCATGCCTGCTTAATTCATGAGAATCAGCTGACTAAAATGCAGAAGGGCCAATATCCTCATCTCACTTGAGAGTTAAAGAACAGAAGTCTTTTCCTTGCAGTGCAAGGAACAGAAAAACACTTGAGCCTTTCAGCTGATGATGAGCTTACACTTCCACATAGGAATATTCTGGACTTCAACCTAGTCCTTTTTATTTGCATACAAAGCTTTTTATTGCTGTTTTGTTATTTGGCAAACCTACTTCGGCAGTATGAATTAACAGTTGCTCCTTTTCCTCAAATTGATGAAAAAATGTTCTTTTTAAGAAAAAAATAATCAGAAATTCTATCTGGATTGTAAATTCCGTCCTGTATTTTCTGTACACCACTGAGGTGATTCAAGAATATTCTGCAAGACACTGTGACTTACATAATGGAAGAAGATGTGAGAAAATCAATCACTGGGTTGTTTTTTATTCCAAAGTTGGGCTTAAAACCAGAGGACATGACATACCAAGTTCTGTAAAATTAATATCATACAAAGAAAAATACCAACTCAAAGAACTAGTTCGGAATGTCTTGGTAATTAGGCATTAAGTACTGTGCTTGGATATCTGGCCAATGTGGTGCCATACTTATGTGAAGCTGAACTGACTGCAAATTAAGAGTCAAGTTTTCCTCCACGTGGAAAGAGCTGCTTTCAGCATTAACGGCTCAGAACTATAAGTATGGATAAAAAAAGCAGCAGGTAAAACACATCTTTGTATCAGTAACATTGCTAAGGATCATAGCTGTTTGCCTTGAGGAGGTAATCAGGCATTAACAGAGATGAGCAATGATTTTACTCAGTAGGAATGATTAGCATGCAGTGAGGGGGAGATAAAATGATGCTGAGCTATATAACTGTGAGCCATTCTAAACACATGCTGAATTTTCTCCTAGAAGCAACTAGAATTCTTCTGAACTAGCACAGACTAATAAACAGCCCTGTGCACTGCTTGCTGCTTGTCTCTTCTTGACATGATTCAGAGGCAGGGTGAAAAGGAGGAAAACAGAGATCCAAAAGTTAAAGCTCAGGTGGCTTTATACCACACTCATATCCAAGGGTTTCATGTTGGGAGTCAAAGATATCAGTGCTGCATCTGGTTTTATGAGATGCTTTTTATAGAACTTGAACAGTTTTAGTCCTGGAAAACACAATGCAGTGCCAACTTAGGGAGCTAGATTTTTGGATAAAAACTTCTGAAAGCATCAGAAGACTATGACATCTGCAGGAACTGCTACATAGAAGTAATTCATAAGGATTTATTCTTGACGAATAAATAATGATTATTTGGGCCTTGTAATAGGATTCCTTGAAATATATATCAAAGTGTTGCTTGTGCACACCCCTATCCCAGGTCAGCTTTACAATGCATAAACAAGTGATTTTTTCACAGAGGAGTTAACCTTTAATAAAGAGGGTAATGCTGTGCCTGAAACCTGTTCTTCAGCAGAACAGTAAAAATGATCAGTAAGGGTCCTGTGACCATCCCCCACGAAGAGCTGCAGTCCCTTGACACAAGGGATCTGTAGCTGTCACCCTGTCACTGTCACACACCACCACCCTGCCAGCACAAAGGCATCTGTTTCAACTTTCAGGTCCTCATGCACAAAATATGCTCCCCTGAGGGTAAAGCCCAAATAAACACCAGCCTTCTTCACATGAAAGTATCAGAGGCTCTATGGCCTGGGCACATTGATCTCAAAAACTTCCAGCAACTCAAGTCATTTCTGTGGCACTTTTACACTTAGTATAAATACCTCAAGAAAGAAATCTGATTCCTTCCCTTGGCATTTTTCCAAATACCTTAACAGTTACTTGGCAATGTTTCTGCTATAGATAATGATATATATAAAATAAAAGGCAGCACTACTTAAGTCTGCCAGCCTTGGCTCTCAATTCCATCTGCCAATGCCATAGGACTGTGAAATCCATTTGCTGCACTAGGTCACCCACAATGTGGTAATCTGAAATGTGCACAACTCACCGTAGTCAACCATGTGCAGTAATACTTGTTAAACATGTGATAAACCACTGAAACAAATGACCTTCTTTATTTAGCAACATGCCTTGAGAACAGATTTTCTGATTTAATGGGATAGTTCTGTCCATTATGCCATTAGATACACATTGGTAGAAACACCCCGGGCATGCCATTGCCGAACAAATTACTTAAACTATTAAAGGCTCTTCAAACAACATCAGTTCCTTCTGTGCCTGATTATTGAAGAATGGTCTCATAAATATCACCCATTAGATCAGATCACCAAATAAGTGAAAAGCAAGCAATAAGAAGTCCCACTTCCTATCAACTTCTCAACAAAACTCATATTCTGTATATCTGCCAATATTTTTGAAATAGTTACACGATCCTGATTATTTCCTCACAGCGAAAGCTTTCAGATTGATTTTTCACAACAAACCACAGCAGAGCTGGCAGGGCATCCCGCTGCAAGAAGACACTGATAGCTATGCATGGGCAATGAAAAATTCAATGTTCTGACTCCAGCTGCTTTCTGTATCTAGCATGGAGGAATGATTACTTCTTTGCATTTCACTTAGAAAGCCTTAGTGTTACTATTTCTCCTCCTCTTTTTATTTTGGTCTAATAAATTTTGAAACACTGAAACATGCTAGAATGTTTGGCCTAACCCAAAATATTTTTAAAGGCTTACCCGAATACAAAAGTTCTATACAAAGCTGTTGCATATTAATATGGTACTCCATTCAGAGCTGTATGAATACTTATGCCAAATTGGGTCCATAGTGTCATATAGAACTGGAATCTGTTTCAGTACGATTTTATGCACCCAGAATTTTTCAACATATAAAAATCAAGCATCAATTATGGTGACATTTTCAGAAGTGACCTCACACTTAATAAATGCTGGTTTGTGACTTTATTCTTCCTTCATCCAAAACCACTCCATTTTGTCTTAAAAAACAAGGCACTATAAAAGCACATGAAATTAAAGCAGGAAGTGTTGAGCAAATGCATGAAACTACACAGCTGGTCAGTCTGTAAAAAAACCCACAACAAAATGTGGTAAGTGAAATAGTAATGTCAGAAGAAAACAGATCTTTACAGCATAAGGCTGCTGTTACAAAAAAAATCGAATGTGAAAGCTTTTGTATACCTTGGGGAAATAAGAGATATCATGCAAGTTCAGTTCTTCTCAGCCCACTTGGTGTCTCCTAGAGAAGCGTCTATCTGCCAGCTAAGAGCATAAGCTTTATTTTTCCAAGAAAATATATTCATTTGATTTCACACACTGCTCTAGGCTCCCAACATCAAGAGCAATGCCAGCATTTAAACACTCTTAGCTTATGTTTTTAGTCCTTAACAAGGTTATAACACAAGAAACCAGCAGCAGAATTCTGCCTTTATCTTCCAATCCACTTGTTTCACGTGTCTTTGTTCAAACACCCGTCCAACTGGCAAGTTCACACCATACTTCTAAGCCTCCCCTAAACTTGCAAAGCTGGAGTGACGCAGCCTAAACAAACCCAGCAGCTAGTGGTACGTGCTGTCACCGCGAGTTGTGTCAGAGCCGTGATGGGAAAAGCCGTCTTGGCAGCACCCTAAGGAGCCTATTTCAGTCACTGTTTGAAACTGTTCCTTTGAGATTTCTTACAGGGCTAATTACAGTTACACGTGTAGGCTAGACATCAACCTATTCTTCCAACTGAGCTATTGATTTATTTTATTATTTATAGATATTTTATGAGAAAAACTGCATACAATGCAGGAACAAACTGAAAATTCCATTCTAGCATATTACATGACCATGAAAGTGCTGTACTGATCCAGGTGAGAACAATAGATGATCTTCTTCTGATCATACAGCAGAAAGTACTTCCAATTAAGTACTTAAGAAGTTTCACAGCAGTGCTTACCAAGCCATCTTCTCTGCCTTGTCCCAGAGTCATGACAGTAATAGTCCCTATATAGGACAAAATCAATTTCACTAAAACTGTCAATTTTCAGTCATTTGTTTGCCTTCTTTCTCACCTTAATGAAAAGAAACGCAAAATGCCTCTATTGCTTTCTTTTTAAGTGCTGACACCTTTGCTTCACTTAGATCAGCTTAATCCCAACACCAGTAAATTTTTTACTTGTTGGAAAAATCCATCTTGTGTCTTTAATTCTAAGAAACGTTCAAGCAGTTCAGTGTACAAGAATCATGTTCAGACACAGCAAAAGAGGAAAATTACAACATACTTAGGGCGAAAACCATCAAATCCTTTATTAATCTGATAATATGACAGACTAATCCACTGGTGAGGGTTTTTTCTTACCTCAATAATCTTGTCATGAATTTGCAGGCCTTCTGCTTTGTCTGCAGGTCCATTTTCCAAAATCTTTGACACATAAATTCCCTCGGCAGATTCCTCCTGATTGTTCTGTACCAGGCAATAGGGAAGTTGCAAAAAGGGCCACATTAGTACAAAAATTGAGATGGTACTAAAATCAGCAGCAATGAAAAATGTAAATCCACCTGAAATATGCAGCTCACTTTTCTAGCTAAGAACTAAGCTCCTTGGGATTTTTTTTAACTTGCTTAACACAAAGTAGTCATTAATCAAAAGGACAGAATTAATGAACTATTCCAGCAATTTTTATAAGATTATCCATTTACTTCCGGTTATTTTAGTCTAAATGAGACAGAGGGTGCAAGAGTAATCTGATCCCAGCTAAAATACTTGAAGCAAACCTCAGACTTCACAGCAGCCAGTGACTAGCAGATAAATGCACAGTGGAAGACACTCATAAAAATGGATGCACCAGTGTCTCTCCCAGAAGGAAAAGGGCTCCTGCAGTACTGCTGCTTGCAAACTCCCTTACTGCATTTGAAAATAGAGCTCCAAAGAACAAAGTGACATTAGCTAGCTGGCATGTAACAGTGACAGGATTTGGTTGGAACTGGTTAACCTCATAAATCCTATTCACATGGGAGATTGAGAACTTGCTCAACTATGAAATCCACACAGACAAGCTGTGGACAAAAAGAGAACCCACTTCCAGCTGATCTCTATGCAACACTAAGTACTGCTCACGTAAGGCCAAACTTAAAACAGACAAGTTATCTACCACAGCTGCAACAATATAACTGATGCTGCTATACATGCTGGAATTACTTTATTTCATCACATGATAGTTAAAAGTGATTTTAAATAATTTTTAATAAAGAACTAACGTCAAGCAGACAGTGCCTACTTACGGGTTTTTTTGAGTGTTTATACAAATAATAACCTAGCTAGCAATAACTAAAGGAATAGTTTACCAGCTGATTTATGCTTTAGATTGCCGTTTATATGATGCTTATTTTCCTTCTGTGACTGGTGAATCCCTGGCCAACAGCACAGTTCATATGTGCACAGGTTTCTACTCTAGGTCCTATACACTCATGGGGAAAATGCTTTATAACTTCTTCTATTAAGAAAACTATAAAGGCATGTGTAGAACATATTTTACACAATGTGGCAACAGTTGGAGACTTGAGCCAGGTAGATTTAAGGTCAATGAATATTTGTTCAACATAATATTAGTCAGGCTATGTTTTCATAAACTCCATTTTTTTTTCTGCCTTGTCACAGAGACTCATACATATCAGGTAAGAGGCAAAAGGGAAACACAGTAACAGTTCTAGGAATATTTTGAAATGATGAATGAACAGACTTCCACTGACTTCCCACCTAAGTAGTGAGAAATGAAACTCTGATAAAAGAAGCACAATGGCCATTAGTGAAAAGACAAGAAGGACATGGTCTGGTTTTAACTTGGGAAAACAAAAAGCTAAATTACAGCACCTTCACCCACATAAAACTGTATTTCTTTCCATCAGAAATTTCATTGGCTTTTTCAAAAGCATCGTATGACCTGTTAAGAAAAAGGGTATTTCAGCCTGGCTTGTGGTCCCCATCAGTTGTGTGTGCTGGTACCCACCACTCCTGACAGGAAAACACAGCACAAGGAATACTATGTCACACAGCCCAGGGGCTGTGCAGCAACTGTGCCCGCAGCATGCACCTCCCTCCAGCCTGGCTTTGACGTGGTGTCCTCAGGGGAAACAGTCCTCCCATCACAGACAAAGCTGGGGCCCATCAAAGCAGCCTTGCTCCCTCAGAATAATGAATCACCTCTCAGAAACACACTTATGAGAAGCAAGTTCCTTTCTGACAAAATAAAAGATGATCCTATGATGAGTTGTTCCTTTCCTCTCCTCCTCCCTTCAGGTAGAAGGTAAACAGTGGGGATGCCTATTATGGACTGAAAAGAAACACAGCCAACAGAAAGTATGTGAGTACGTTCCCCAAGAGTCACCTGCTTTCCAGAGGGAAAAAGATGCATTGTACTTATAAAACACAAATAACATGTGATGAAGAACTCCTCCCCAAGCACGTGACTAATATAAAGACATCACTGTTCTGCTCTTCTGCTGCAAGAGCCTACACTTCAACCAAGCCAACGCTTCACTTTTTCCCTGAACAACCTGAATGTACAGAGCACCTTCACAAACTCTTTTTGTCTTTTTAATAACAACTCCTGTTCTACTATTCAAGCTTTTGAGCAGAACTTTGTGTTTTCAATATTTGAGTCAACTCAAGCATTTTTTTTTCCTATTCTATCCTCAGGTCCAGATACACTGAGTCTCACACTAATATCTGGGAAATGCCAATCAAATGGCTATGGTAGTCACACTCACCAAAATAAGAACAAAACAGAAAGGAATTTCCAAATTGAACTTCAAAGACTCAAAACCACCTGAGACCATCCCTGCCTCACAACCTCACCAATTTGTCTCCAAATATGAGTGTTAATAGAAATTAATTTCCTTTTCTCCATTCGGCAGTTTTCTCAACACACAGAGCTATAAACCCCCATATATTTATCATTTACTCCTTAAAACTGCAAAATATTAAGTCAGAAAGTCTGATAGTTTGTGATGCATATAACTGTTGCAGTATGCACCATCAACGTCTAAATCCTTTGAAGAAGCTCAGTTGCCATCCCAAGAAAACTGAACACATGCTCCCTTTTCCCTGCAGTTCTCCTACAGATGTAAATAAGAGACGTCACAATGCAATCCAAACTAGAGATGGTCTGGATTTTGTTATTGCTATTCTCCAAACATGCATATAATCATAGCATCTGCATTTTAACTTGTAGCCACCTGTTGTCTCATCCTTCTGCTAGAAAAATCTAAGAAACTCTTGCTTTGGATTTACAGCCCAATCATTTGATAACTGCTGGTCTTCGTATTTACCCACAGGGAACAGTAACTCTGCAGCACAGACAGTGGACTAATGGGAACAGACTCTTTGGCACCACTAAATATAGCTTTAGAGAAGAAGATTGCCAAACTAATATACAGGGTCCTACTCCCCTCCTCAATAATATTACAATTCTCCCACTTAACAAGAACCTGATCAGTACGGAATTATTACCAACCCTTTAAAATCAACTATTAATTTTCCAGTTTAACAGGTTTCTTTACCCTTCATACGCAACGACAGTCCTGATTAATGCCTTTGGAAAGATGAAGTGAAAAAAAAGCACAAGCATATTCATGTGTATATTCTAGGTGGGGGCTAGTGATCCTTATGCATATTCTATGGTTTGCAATGAACTTTCTAAACCTAGACTGATGAGATTAAGATACAGCATTGATGCAAACCATTTCAGTTCATAAAGAAAAACTGAAATCAGGCATGTGAGAACAGGACATGTGCTTACACTACCCGAGCTACAGAAGCAAATTTTCTTCTCTCCTTTAAATGAAGAAAAAAAAAAAAAGGCCAGCTGTTTCGCAAAATTCCAATGGCTTAATCCTGCAACAATGACTTTTACAAGTAGTCCCAGAGATTTCCATTGAAGAGTTTGCATGAATACATATTACTCACATGGGAACTGAGTGTAAACCAGCCTAAAGTTTTAAAGAAAAACACTAGAAACACCTTTCCAAAAAATTAGAATAATAAAATCCTCATGAGATTATGTCTTCCAAACAATGACTCCAATTATACCTGATAATAAACAGTTCCTCTATCTGAAGAATAGATTCCATACCTACTGTCATCAAAAGTAACTCTTTACTAACAGTGTATAGAGTAAAAGTAGATATGGACAAAATCACCCACAGTTACTTTTCTCATTACCTGATTGGGTCGTCCTCCTATAATATTGAATCCCAAAGTGTCATTTTCTCGGTGTAGCATGATCATTAATGGTTTGCGTTCTCCTCCCTAAGAAGCAAGAGATGAAATATTGTTAAAGACCACAGTCTCAAGAAGTTACTAAATGAAAGCACTAATGCACATAAGATTTTTAGCTGAAGAATATACAAGATAAGGCTTGAAGGAAAAATAGTCTGACAAGACTTGGCACTGGAAAAAAAACCAAAGGAAAAGTCATAAGTCACTGAAAACTTAGCAGGTAACACCTGATTATCTCCAGTTATCTTCAGCTGAACAGAAAAAAGGACAGACTTTTGGTGTGAGGAATGCTTGGCACCACTGAAAAAGGTCAGCGTTCCAAATATCTGGAAGTCTCTATAAATACAAAATCCCTATACGTGTTAACATTTCAAACACTAAACATACAGGTTAAAATACACAACATTATAATTCTCAGACCCCAAAGTCATACCAGTACACATCTCAAAGCAGCTTTCACAGAACACACAGAAAATGAAAACCGACTCTTCATCCCAAACTTTCACTTCTCTCCAAAAGGAAAGAATCCAAAACAAAACCTGGAAAAATATAGGTTTTATTCTGAAAAAAGGCTTAAAATATAAAGCAGACACTGAAAAGCACAAATGAAGTAAAAGTTAAAAATGAGAAAAGAGAAATATTTTTCTTCAGTGGACCAGGTAAATAATTAAAATTAAAAATAAAAATTAAAAAAAAACAAACAAAACAAAACAAAAAAAAACCCCAAACAAACAAACAACAACAACAAAAAAACCCAACCAAAAAAACCACGGAGGCTTTAGCACAGCAAGTTACCTTATTTTACGCTGAAACCCACATTTCATTAACTGTGTCAGTGACGTGTTTTATGCCCGAATGGTACATTTGAATTTAATTAAGTATCTTTTTCCTGTACTGAGTTTTCCTCCCCAGCTCCCGTGTTATTCATTCTCCCGCTCCGAGCGGCGGGAGATGCCCGAGCGGCAGCGCCCACAGCGACACCTCCCGGCGGCGCTCGGGAGCGGCAGGTGCTCCCGGCGATGCTCCAGCCCGTCCCCGCACGTCTGCGGGATCCTTACCGACAGTCCTGACACCTCTCCTCCCTTCTTCAGCCACCGCTTTCCTCGCACACCCCTCCCTTAGCAGTCACTGCTGCCCCACTCCACATGACCTTATCTCATCTGCCAGGAGATGAAGCAAGTGTATATACACTCTCAGATCCAGCAACCTAAACCTCGTGGACTAGCTAGCCAGAGGAAATTTTAATAAAAAATTATTCAAGTTTTCAGACACAGAGTTACTCAGTGCCACGAAGACCCGTGAGATCTGTATTCTGAGCCATTCTGGGTCCTGCGAACAACGTCCCCTTTCCCATTTTCCATGCAGCAGGCAGATGCCCAGCACACTACATTTCTTCGGGTGGGAGTTTCACTGCTCAGACCTTTTCCACCTTGGATTTTGTTTCCCAAGGGTCCGTGAAGATTAAGGTAGAAAGAAAAATTGTTTGCATTAAAACACTTCTCACTACGGCTGCAATCAGCAATGCCTGAGCCTGCACAGTGAGCTTCCAGGCAGGAATTAAAAACCAACCAGCTCCATCACAGCAAGTGAAGCCAGCTCACTGCAACTCTCGGATGGTTTGTTTCACCTAAGGAAGTGAGTCGGTCTCTGGGCAATGCCCTCAGACCTGAGGGGAGAGCGCAGCACTGCTCTGGCCTCTGCTAATCCACGGCGGTAACTGTCATTCCATTCTACCAAAACAGAGAGGCTTTGACATCCTTTCGCCATCGTTTCCAAAGTCTACAGTAATTTTACACTCCAGATTTTTAAGACAACTTCTCAGCTGTTCAAATAAAAGTTAAAAGCCAGCTACACGCCCTGAGCTGCCGCCAGTACCAGCTGGAGTAAAATGAGCAGCAAAAGCAGCTGGGTCCCTGCGAGGCGGGGCGGCCTGATATGGACACCCTCACCGGAGGAACCTGGGCCCATCTGCTGGCTGCCAGCCCAGGAGCGAAGCCATCTCCCCTCCTGCGCGTTCCCCACCCTCTCCGGCCGAGCAAGCACTCGGTCACAGCCTCTGCCAGGCACTGCTGGGCTCACCGCAGCGCGGGATTTCTGCTACCGAAAGGCGCCGTAAGAAGGACCGACAAGAAGCGTGTCCCCCGTCGGGGTGTCACCAAAAATCAGTAAAAATAAAACTCTTCTTCATTTGGCTACAGGGTCCGGCAGCTATCTCTCCGAAAGAGGCGAGGCACGGGCAGGGGCGGCTCGCACCGCCCGGGGGATGCGCAGAGGATCGGGCTGGGTCCCGGACTGCTGTGGTGGTGACTGCCAGACCCCGGGGACACCGTCCGTCCCGTCACTAGGCCAGTCGTTCACAAGTCGGGCACGGGAAAAGCATGTTGGAGGAGAGCACAGCTGGAGGGGTGCAGACTGGGGGGCGCTGCCCGGCCGATCCCTGCCGCCGCACTCACCTTGCCGGGCTGGCTCCCCGCCAGGTCCCGGGCGATGCTGCTGATGTGGCTCATGTACTGGCCGAACTTCGCCTGGTACCGCCGCGCCGTCAGCTGCACCTCGCTCTGCAGCGCTGACAGCTGCGCCAACAGCGACTTCTCCCTCCTGCTCCAGCGCAGGGCCTCCCTCTTCAGCTCGTGACCCGGCTCCGGGGCGCCGCCGCCCCGCAGCGCCCGCAGGCAGCGGTGCCCGCCGCCCGCC